>BMAW01061292.1:0-17928 GCA_019974015.1 Nephila pilipes
AAAAATGAGCAAACAATAATAAATAACGTCAATTTTCTCAAACGTGTAGACACTTCCAAAATTAGCATAAAAAACACAGCTGGGAGCTGTCAGAACTGATGGATACAATGAAGAATCTTGTAAAAAATTAGGTTTCCGTAGTTGCGGGGGGATGAGATACGGATTTACGTTCGCAAATGGAATCCTCGACCTAACACCCAGGGATGAGTGGAATGTTCTGCAAAAACGAAATCACAAAAAATATTTTCTTTCCATCCAGATCTGCTACTTTGTGAACAGAAAGATAAATTGGCGAAGATACGCTGGAGCTTTTTGTTCGTGTATTCCTCACTCAGCCTTCATTGCATCAAACGAATCCTAGAGGGGGTTGCAGTCAGATATCTGCGAAAATGGAATATATATATATATATATATATATATACAATTTCATGCGATTAGAAATACCGGCAAAATATTAATAGAATAATACCGGCAAAAAATTAACTTCAAACCCATGTTCTTATCTGAAAAAGATTTTAAAGTCTGTATAATAAACTAATTACTTGGAATTTTTTTTTTCAAAGATAGGATATAATGACTTATGACATTTCTACAACATTTGCTCAATGCTATTTATACTTATACTCATTCAAATACATGTTTTTTATGTACGATGTAAAATATATAATAGATTTTATTGATTGATGTATGGCGTATGAAACATTTGTGAGACCCAGCCGTCATTAAAGGATGGTAATTGAATTTTACGATTCCAATGAATTGAAATAAATCGAGGTTAATGTAACCGCAAGTGATACCATCAATAATCCTCAGTAGTTTCAAATAATTCCTTAGATAGAATGAATTATCATATTTTTACCGTTCTTTAAGTAGTCTTAAAACCAGTGTAGATTGTAAATCGTCTCATCAAAAGAGATTGCCTCTCCACTTCTAAAAGTGGATAACGTTTATAATTATTTTTTGAATTGTTTTTTTAGTATCTTTCTCTTACTTGTCTTGTAGGTTTTTAAATTATAGCTTTTACGGTTTTTTTTTTTTTTTATTGAATTCATCAAAGCTAATGAGCACCTCTATTGCTTTAAATACAAGCTAATTTTTGTTCTTTTACTTATCCTTACTTTATTTTTGTTCCATTTTGTTTGTTGGCCATTTTTCTTATGGAAACCATCCATAATAAAGAAAAAAAATATTTTATAAATGTTCAGAACAAAGCAAATCCAATTTAAGTATACAAAGAAGCCTTAATTATTCTAAAAATCAGCCACGCTTTTCGCAACATTACGTTTGCTTTTAGTGTTCTTTTTTCTCTGATTTTAAACGAGAAATATACTCACATGTAAAGTACGATTCTAGAAACATTTCGTACTCGAAATATGCACATTAGTCCAATTTTTCCCGCAGAGTTATTAACTTCAGATAAGTCTGACATTAATATAAAGTCGAAAACCACAGAACGGGGGAAAACATGAGAGGAGAAAATTCCATCTTGTTCTGTCCCCTTCTATTAGCGTCACCATGGTTACAGTTTTATGGCCAGTGGCTGCTTGAGAAGCACCCCCAAAATGAAGGGGTAGTAATTACGGAGGCCTTTTGACAACTAGAATTGTTATTACCACCCCGACGGAAGTATCTTTTATTTTTCGTCTTCACTGCAACAGAGCCGTCTGTTGCTCAATTCTTTCCTTTGCAATAATTTGCATCTAATGGAAAATACTTCCCTGTTTCTTACTTTCTTTTTTTTTCCGAAAAAAAAAAGGGTTGTTTCCGAATTTATCACCACTATTTCTATTCTCCCCGCATTCTTTCATTCGTTTTGATGTTGAGATTAAGAGCATATCACTAACATTAAGATATGGTTGTTGTTCTATCACGAATTGTGGGGCACCATTCTTTAATGGCTTTTCCTCATGAAGGTGCAGTGAGATTGTTAGAAAGTCGTTTTCAAATTGTCCATTTGTTGTTTCAGACATGGCTCTCTTTCAACATTAATGCTTATTTCCGTTTGTTTATTTTTTGATACGCATCTGTATTCTGGAGAAAAGATAATGGAATACGTTTTAATGGTGGTGTTTCTGAAAAGTTGAATCGCGTTTGAATGGAAAAAAGAAATGGTCATGATTTTGTCACAGCAATCTTTGTTTTTATGCTAAAGAATTGTTTCCATCGGACTATTTATTTGCAGTAATTTCACGGTCTGTTGTTTTACTTCATTGTTGCACTAACTCATGAAGATATCCATCACCTAAATAGTCTGTTGTAGGTGATAGATGTCTTTGTTTTACTAAATTTAAAAAAAAATTAAAATATTTTAAAATTGAAGTTAATAATGTTTTTCGGCTTTTATACAAGTCAAATAATGAATTCTCCGTTCTTTTACATTCAAAAATTGATAAAAAATGGTCAAGCATAAAATTATAAAATGATTTTTTTTTTTTAAATTTATGGGTTTGGAAGTATAGTTTAGTGCCACCATTTGGCGACGGAATATTTTTTGGTGAAAATTTGCCTAAAGTAGCAAATCCCCGAATGTCTGGTTCAACATGACCCTTGCACAAAGCAACCCTAAAAATTATATCGATTCGTGGAGTGTCTTGTGCATACGTTATTCTTTAAAATGTTGCCAAATTGACGATTTCAAAAATCACAACAAATGATGGAGCTAAACTACACTTTCACCAAATTTATGAAAGGGCACCACGAAAGTCAAATGTACAAATACTTTCTGAAAGTTTCAGTTTGAGTTAAAAACTCCCGAAGATAGAGATTATTCAATTTAATAACGATTACCCTGCTACGTGACTTAAACAATCAAATGCCTAGAAGCATGTGTCAACAACTCAACGCGTATCTAAAAAAAAGGAAAGGGATCCATTCGAAATTGCTAGGGGCCTTTTAGAAAAGGAGGAAGAGGGTACAAAATCTCTGAAGATAGAAGAAAACTTGATTTTCGAAAAGATTTCCAAGAAAATGACGCCCATCAGTAATAGAGAAGATAGTGGTATAAAAATGAAAATTTGAAAGTCGATATTTTGCATTTATATTCCCCAAATTACTCTACTTGACAGACAATTTCCTTTTATCAATACCTATTCTCTTTTTTCCTGATTTTTAACCAATTTCGATTTCAAATTTCCTCAATAAGTATATATATATATATATATATATATATATATATTTGAAGCTATTTCCTCACGGGAATTTTCATACATTTGAATTGATTTAAAAATACAGATTTCATGAAGCATAAGTAATGTAATCGCTGTCTACTTGTAAGAATAATTTGCTTGGATAATTTACAGCTGTCACTACTAAAAATAATTTAAAATCGTTTTGAAGAATATAAAATAACGCTCAACAATTTTAGGAATGTATTACTTCTAATTAAGTTTATCTAATTTTATAGGTTGAAATGCAGTTTAGACCCACCACTTGGAGACAGAAGATTTTTTTCGCCGATAGTTCGACAAATGTGCCTATCCTCGTTTACACAGCACAATAAAGCATCCCTAATTTGTCAGTTTTTAAAATCGGTGCCAAGTGATTGAACTAAACTGCATTTTCAACATTTTATTTTATGCATTCTAATAGTTGAAGGCTTGTAAAGCTCTCTGTTGTTTTGTTTTGTAACTGGTTTCTAGATATTTTACTTCTTATAGAGATCCCACATTCGTTTATCGAAAAGTTTCATACATATATTCTGCCTTTCCTATTCTGATACGTAACAGTAATTTTAGAAACAGTCGAGAAGGAGGAATAGAGCTTCAGATTTAAAGCAGACTTAGCTTTTAATAGAACGACTATAGACAGGATAAATTCTAGCTCCGCAGAATTATTCAAAATCAATTAACATAAAGTTGAATTATTTCGTTAACGTTTTTAGTTAAATTATTCCGATTTCCCCAAACTGAACCAAACCATAATCTTAATACGCCAAATTTTAGGATTATTTTTAGTTCACGCGTTACGTTTGAAGTAACTCAAATTTAATACCCCCTTTTGTTAAGTTAATTAATATTTTGTTAATTTCCAGCCACTACTTCCTTTTGTTATACCTCAACATTTGGGAATTTATAAATAATTAAATTAAAAAAAATATATATTTACTTCTTATTCTGTATTATATGAGCGTCAAGATAATTAGGAACTTTGGAAGTATTTTTAATTAGTTAAAAATTAGATTAAACATTATGCTATTATTATGGGAGCAAGTTGGTCTCAGAATGTTAGACAAAAATGCTAATAAGTAGAAAGAATTTCCACTTCCTTACTTATAAGTTTTAAATGTAATAGATTTACGAATAATTACGCATTTATGCGTTTTCTTATTTTCTTTTATTGTTATGTAAAACTATACAATAAAAGAAACGATATAATACAATTGAATTAAATATTAGCCGAACAGTTTTATTTAACACACGAATTAGACACACACGAGGACCAGCTTGTTATTTATTATTAAGTAATGTAAATATTTCAGAATCATTATACAAACAGAGGAAAATATTCAAATTTAATTTATTTACGTACATTAAATAAGATCAAAATAGATCTTATGTTATTTTCTCAAAAAATTTATAAAAGTGTACATTTAAACAATTAAAAGGTTCAAGGACAAGGAGAAAATAAAATACTTAAATTTTTTAAATTCTTTTCTTTTGTTGAATATTTTAAAATTGACGTAGAAGTATGAAAGATTTTTTTTTGTTCCTTTTATAGGATGTTTTAACCATTTCATTTTGTAGCTAAGAAAGTACATTTGGTTAAACAGTTAATTTCCCTTTGAGTTGAATATAGACTTGATTTGTTCAGATATATACTTGTATTTCAGTGACATTTTGAAAATAATATTCCATAAACATACAAAATAATTTACACTCTACATATATAAAAAAAAAATGCACAAAATATAGTAAAACCAACTTTTCGTGATATTACTGTATGTTTTCTTTGAAAAGAATTATACAATTTCAAAGTAATTTTGGAAAATTTTATATATTTTTGTATTTTTTTCATTTTATAAGTATTTTTTCAAACATTATTTAGAAAAAAAAATAATGTTTTCGAGTTCAATATACGTAAGTACCTAATAGAAATATAAAAATTTGAACACCATATTCTATATTAAGTTTTCTAAAATAACACAAAAAGCAAAAAGTATCACACAAATCATGTCCCTATTCATCCTAAGGAAGGGAATAAACCTTTTTTGTCAAAAAAAAAATTATATTTTTTACAATTCATAAATTGTTAATATATAATTACTAAGCACACAAATTATTTAATATCTGCTAAGAATTTGAAAAAGATATGCATCACAAATCAAAGTCATATAATGGTATTCACAATTCTAGCAAGGTCCCATTCACCAATAAGGCTCCCATCTACCAGCCATTTTGATTTCATTGGACGAAGAATGATAATCCTATAGATATCTATTTTTTGCTCTCAAATATTATATTTGACTATATTGGAATAATACAATAAAGTGAATTTGAAAAGAGCAAAAAATAATGAATGCTTCTTGGGAATTACTTTCTACTCGATTCTTAAGAATATTTTTTGCACCCCTATTTCAATGGTTCGTTTGCAGAGGTTTTCGTTCTTTAAAATATTTCTAAAAAATTAGAAAAAAAGTAATTCTGTACCCGTTCGGGCTGCCTCTTATTATTATATAACTATCGTTATTAAACACTGAGACACAATGATCAATCAAAGAGACACTAGAACATTATTTGGAATTTATTAACTTCTATTTACTATAACAACAACTATTTATGCTCTCCCAGGCAAGAATACTACTACCCTAATTCAACCACAATAGTAATCTAACAGACTCATACCACTAAGACTTCCCTCGACTGCAACTCAGACTGGAACCAAATGTAGCACTCTAGAATAACTAAATATCCCTTGAAACTCTACACCTTTAATCAATCGCCTATTTCAACCTCTCTTTTCAACTCCTCCTTCAAAGCCTCTCTTTCCACTTCTCCTTCCAACCTCTCTATCAAGACTTTTCGTCTGAGTTTATATATTTTACTAACTCTCCCTTTCTCTTCATTTCTACCTTTTTATCTACATATTTAAAATTTCTGTTTTGGTTGGGCAAGGTTGTTTAGCAAAAACAATCAATCTTAATTAAAATCCCCAAGAGTTACAGTGAAGAGAAACCACTTGAATATTAAAGTCACAATTCACAGAAGCCTTCATCCTTTTGTTCTTTTCGGATTGCACTTTATTGCATCAAACAGATCAAATAATTAAAATTGTGACAAAGTAAATATTCCCATAAGATTAGTCCCCGAAATCCAAAAGGCAGACAGGGGCCAGCAAAATTGTCTGTGGATATTTTTTACTTATTGTTATGAGGAGAAAAGAATTTCGACTCCTTTTTTGTATCCAATATTCTTCTACGTACTTGCTATTTAATATAATTTACAGCCTTTACATGTCTGCTTTCAGTCTAAAAGCATCACTCTTGCATATTTTGTAAGAGTCTACCTATGCAGTCTATAGAGATTAGTAAAGTTATACGAATGATTATGATTCATATTTGTTTTGAAAAACTGTATTTAGCTTTTACAAATAACTGATACAACACAAATATTTACCTTCAATGCATTTCATTGTGTATATGGCAAATACCTATTCAATAAAAATAAACGAGTATTTATTTACTGCACATATTTATTCACTTATTTATAAAGAATAAATAAATGAGTATAAAAACATAAAGTGACAACAAGAACAAATCTTTAATGTTAGAAAAATAAATTTCGCTTCTAAAAATGGAAGATATCATGAGTTTATGCTAGTATAAGCAATAATAAAAAAAGTAGATGTTTCGCTTTTACCTGCAGAAAGTTCTCAGCACTGAGAAGTTCAAAATATAGTTTAATACAAACCACATTCGAAATGGAATAATTTATTTTTGAAATCTCTCCCTTATAGATGAAAGTGATTTAAAAATAACCATAGACATGGGATGGGGGAATGTTTAAATGAGCATTTCGTTTTGTTAGAAGTAAAAAAAGATACAAATTTTACGAAAAAGAGAAGATTTCTTCTTTATTATTTTTCAAATTCGATTCTCTTTCTTCACCAAGAAGAGAAATATTCAATAAGAACATAGGGATGAAGAAACAATAAATATAATGTAGATAGTGCACTTTGGATGTAATAAAATGAGAGGAAGAGCATACAACTTAGCTCACGATTTTATTGCTAAGAATTTGAAAGTAATGCGACTGCAAATGGTAATATAGAATAGGAAATAAAAGTTACAGCGAGGGAAAATTTAGTATGAAAAGATTATACGACGAATAAAGAAAAGTATAAGGTTATTTATAAAAAATATAACTTCGATCAATAACTCGAATCAACATTGAAAACAACATTTTTTTTTACAAATTTTTTTTTATTCATCAACTAACACACGATGTAATCACCTTTTAAGTTGATACAATCGTTCAACCTTTTTCAAATCTTCCCAAAAAATTTTTTTTTTTTTCCGCAAGAAATCTTTTTTTGTTGCGAGTAAATAACGATAAAACAGCTTTCTGAATCATCGACTCGTTGCTGTTTTTTGTTCCATCAAAGCAATCCTTGGCACCCACTTGGAAAAAACCTTTTTCTGTGCTCAATTTTTTCATGAAGGATAGTAAATACACTTCCATACTGATATCTGTATCATCTCAGCAATCTCACGGGCTTCTTTACAGTCTTTCAGCTATAATTTTTGTCCCTTCACTCACATTTTTTTCGGTGTAGCTTGGCTAGTCTACCCAGTTCCGCGTCATTTATTATCCGGTACGACCACGTTTAAACTCGGCAAATATGACCGTCGTTGCTTTTGATGGACAAAATTCCGATAACATTTTCAATCCATTGTTTCGCTTGCACGGTGTTTTACCCATTAAAAAACAATGTTTTTTATCTGAACTTTACAAACTCGTTTTTTCATTTTTTTACTGAAGCCTACGAGCAGGCTTTACTCGGCCTCCATTAACTCGGCTGTTTCTGGTCAGATCGACCCATTTTGACACGTTTCAAAAGCGGAGTTGTTATAGAAAGATCTGGTTACTGGTTTTACTACGAGCATATCTGGGTGCCAGGGTTATTGATTGATGTATTATATATTTCTAAATCTGATAAATGCAACATAGAGAAAATATTAGTATAAATCATTACAAATTTAAACCAATTAGCTGGTTTTAAACAAATTACTTTGTTATGTCCTTATTTTGTAATCTTGGTTGATTGATATACACTCTTATAACAAAAAAAAAAAACGCAAACAAGAAAGAGTTGTCCGATAGAGACAAATATTGGTGGATAGGAAAATCTGTGTACAGAATAAAAAATGACTAAAATTTCCGAAGAATTGAATGCTTTATGTCAGAGTTATATAGCTACAAAGTAAAGAGCTCATTAAGCTGTTGACGCACCTCTAGCCTGGATGTAAGCTGCCACACGTCGTGGCATAGAGTGATAAAGCTCTCTGATGGACTCCTACGATATTTCTTGCCACATTTGTTCCAATTGTCGGGCTGGGTCATCAACATTACCTGGTAGATGCAGTCGCCTTCCCATCATGTACCAGACATGCTCGATTGGAGAGAGATCTGGCTGGCTAAGAAAGTGCTTGTCAAGCTGTAAGACAGTTCGTAGCAACACGTGCCATCTGGCATTATCTGGCAGAAAAATAAGGCCAGGGTACTGCAAAAGAAATGGTTCCAAAACAGGTCTCAGAATGTCGTCGACGTACCGTTGTGTTTTAAGTGTGGAATGGATAACCAAAGATGGACATAATCTAATGGACAACCAAAAGAGTCCGGCTACCAAGGGAAATGGCACCTCAGACCATAACTCCTGGTTGAGGGCCTGTGTGGCGTGCAATAATGAAAGCAGGATTGGCACGCTGCCCTGGGTGTCTCCAGACACGTCTTCGATTATCGTCAGGATACAGTTCGGCGGTAAGCACTATACGTCCCCAATCAGCATCATTCTAACTTGATAGAACTAAGCACCACTGTAATCTGGCTCGACAGTGAGCAGGCGTGAGTGGCAGGTGGCGTAGCGGTTGGTACGGGCTTAAATTTCGCTCTATTAGCCGTCTGTGAATGGTCATAGTGAACACTCGTGTACGGATCGCATGTCTGAGGGTTGATAACAATGAATCAGGCTCTGTGACTACTGATCTGACACTCACTCTGTCCTCCAGATTTGCTGTAGCCCTAGGTTGATCGCTACCATCATGACGCTGAAATCTGCCATTGTCCACCCATTCTTGCCAGCATCTTCTAATCGCCGCATCGCTTCTACGCATATAACGAGCGATTCTCCGATATCCCAACATGCCTCTTTCAATCCAATGATAAGACTTCTTTCACACTCTGACAGTTGCTCGTAAGGAGCTCGAATCCTGTTGCGAGGCATTTTTTTAGTCGTTGAGAGGTATCCTAAATCGAATTGCAACAGAAAATTTGACCATCAGACTGAGAGTTGATTTTTATATATACATGCAGAGTGCGCAGTTCCGATGCGCTGTAGCTCTCTCTATTCATTCATTGGATATCAAATTGTAATCATTTGCATGTTCGGTCCAAATGTCTTTGCATATGAAATTTCATTACAATCGGGCAATTCTTTCTTGGTGCGTCGTTTTTTAGTTATAAAGTGTGTATTTTGATTGCTTATTAAATTCGCACTTTGAAGCAACAGAAGAAGATTAGAGCATATATCTTAATTTTGTGTCTCGATCAAAAAATAGAGAACGACACCCTACTCTCCTAACTTCCTCATCATTTCAATGTGAGTGCTGATTTAGCATGATCCCATCTTCCCGAGGGGTCTTTAGTTGAATCAGCTCACGACTCAACAGAAGCAATTACAATCATGAGTTCGCACTATGACCATCATTCTAAATTTTGGGCGCGCTGATTGTCGTGTTAAACCTAAATGCCTCAATATTAAGTTGGCAAAGAAAAAAAAAACGATATTGGCGTCCAGGCCAATACTGCCTTTTCGCCAAAATGACGTCTGTATGGGCGTATACTTTAACATATTCGTATTTTACCTCTTATGTTAATTGAATTTCTCTATAACTTTTGTTTTATAAATGATGATTAAAATCGTACAGATTAAATGTTACATATGGTATATAATTCCTTTTCACTTCAGTAGTAACGATTAAAAAATATTTCTCACGAGAAGCAGTCATAATAAAGAATAACCGAAAAGGTACTTGTCTATTATAGCGGCAATGACTAATCGCCAAGCGACTAAGAAATATCGCCAAGTAGGTTGTATAAAAAGATAGGCTTCACGAGTTTGGCGACGACTTGGTGTAATCGTAATTTGACGGGCTCCGCTATAATGGACAAGTACCAAAGAGTATCCAGGATAATATAACTTGTAAAAAATGGGTTAAAATGCAGTTTGCCACACCAGGTAGCACGATTTTAAAAATCGCTAAATTAATGATTTTTAGTTTTGCCGTGTTTACGAGTCTACTGTAACGAATCGCTGTGTAAATGCGGTATACCAAATTTGGCAATTTATCACCTGGGGCTAAATTACATTTCAATTAATGAAATGAGCTGCTAAAATGAAAAATGCTTTATTAAATCTTCATAACTAACACTTTGGTTCTTTCTTTTGAAGGCTTTTCGTGTCATGATTATAAAACCCATTAATACGTAAGAAAAATTAAAAGTAAATTCTCGATAAAACTCTACACTTTGGTGCCGAATAAATGTTTCAGTAAGAAGGTAAATTCAAAATAATGAAAACTCATGAGGGAAGACATAAATTGTTTCTGCATATAAACCAGTTTACGAATTTTTTTTAATCTAAACAACAGACTCGTTTTATTAACACATTTATTACGATACTACTAGAGACAGAGTTCAGCTCTAAAGTAAATAACACACTTAATCAACGTTAATATAACGTAATTCATAGTTTATTTACATTAAAGAATTTATCAATATTATTATCGCTATTTATACCGTATTTTTAAATTGTTTTTTGATGGGTGAATTAAGATTATACTAATAATTTACTTTCATTAATAAAATTCAAAATTAATAGAGCCGAGCTAATGAAAAAGCACAAAAAAGTCAAAATGTTACATAAAAAAAAAGTCCACTGTAAAGTTAAAGGGAAAGGAAATTTTTTAAAAAAAATAATAATTGGTTCTGCTCATTTCATTTTTAACATGTGCTGACTTTTTTTTTATCTGCTAAGTTCTCGAAAAAGTAGAATTATTCAAAATGAATATCAATTAGCATAAAGTAAGCGTATCTCCCGAGTCCCAGGCTTCAAAGAAGCAATTACTATAGATAAAAGAAAATACCTTCGAATTCTTAATGCCTTCTTACTTTCACAATCGAAATATTCATGAGTACAAAAACGTTGAGAATGATCTCAACAAAAAGAATAAAAGCAGACGATTCAACCATAAAAATCCAATTGTTACATAAAATATTAAAATAAAAGCAAACGACCAATTATTAAAGTAGACAACATTTTTTTCGAATATTTAAGTAAAAGCAGACGATAAAATATTACATTAAATGCATCTTAGCAATAAATGTACCTTAAGTAAATTAAATGTAATTATTGTAATCGTAATGTATTATAAAATCAATCAGTTGAACCTAACACCTTTATTATATATCCATGCATTTTTATTCACGCCATTTTCTCAATATAGAATGTTAGCACATGTTAATAATAATTTATTCTCAGAAAAAGTACGATATATGTTTTTTTAAAAAATTGTTTGATTATATTTTTGCTTCAAATTATGCTACATACGGAAAGAGCAATTTAATTACCATAATGGGTCCCGCAAATGTCATTTATTTGCTTTTAAAACGAAGAGAGAAAAAACATACTGCGCAAAATATATTCCACACTACGTGATTAAATTCATAATTGCAAAAATGAAGGTATTTGAAACGTACTCAGAACGAAAACGCCCGTACCTGAATATACTATAAAGCAGCCTCGTAAATGTTCTACACATAAATCCCAAAAATAAGAAAGGAAAATCCTAATGACTCTTACTAACATAAATGTAGGAAAAGTAAAACTAATTACTTAAAAGTCACACCGTGGTATCTGAAATTAAAATTACTTTATAACAACATATTCACGGGTTAAAAATATACAGTTTTCTTGATATTTTTCAAATAAAAAAAGAAGGAATAAGTGTCATATGCAACCGGGTTGGCGCCATTTTTTCGGCGATAATGCGTTTTACGCCAAACTTTGTGCAAGTCAGAAAGTAAAGTTTATTGGCGTAAAAGCCGGATATGGCTATGCTGCGCCAAGCAAGATTTAACTGTGGTCTAGACGAGAAGAAATTGAAGAAAAGACTCAAATTGGTTGACAAGAAGGGTCGAAAATAGGGAAGGATCGCTAGGGTAAGCCGGGGGTTCCGTCATCCGTGTTTAACAAAGTCAGTAAACCCCACAGGAAAGAAAAAGATCCCTTGGGTGCCTCGGGATCATGATGCTTTACTTATCTAAAGAAGGCAAGTCCTTGAGGTCCCTTAAAATATAATCCCCAGGGGCAGGGTGCCCGACTATACCCCCAGACACTGGGTACCTATTTTAGTCGCCTTATACTATATGCATGAGCTACAGTGGTACTATTCTGTCATTCCCGGTCACCACACGGGTCCAAGCTTTGTGCAAGTTAACTGTAAAAAAATTACTATTTTATGAAAAATTACGATACTTCGAAACGTTTTCACAACAGGATTTCCAGATAAAATATTCTAAGTGATATATTAAACTATCACAAAAGAGTACCTAGAACTCGAAGACTAAAAATAGTTCTTATGAGAAAAGCTTTCGTTTCAGACTTTTTTTACAAGTTTAAAGCTCTTCATAAGCAAAAAGTCAGAAAGAAAACCCATTTAATAGTAAAATTCAGCGTATAAATATATACTAAAAAATTTCCTCTATTCAAAAAATCTCAAAGATAAACACCATAATTATTTTCGAAGCATCTTATTTTTATAAAATCAGAATTTATTTTTTATTTCTATTACATTTTAAAATCATGAATTCTAGGGAAAAGAAATACAGCGAATGAAAATGGAAAGTACTCTGAAATACAACGCAGAACATAACAACACGTTTCTTACTGCAATAAATATTTGAATACGAAACATTCGAACACTGAAAGCAATCTAAAGCCTTAAAGTAGAATGGAAGAACTGATAAAATCAGTACAGATGGAATGGGAAGGAGATCTACTAAATTCGAGATGTCTTCCTTTGAAGCGCATCCTAACCATATGTTTTGAATTTCAAAAAGGTCAATAACCATCGTCATACACTTAAAATAGGAAAAAAGATGGCTTTGGGTAAAATTTAAGGAAATTTAGAATAAACCTAATGGAAAGACTGCTGCAAAAATAATGCAATAAATCATTATATTACAGGAGAAAAATATATTTATTCGGATAGGCGTTGTAAAAAAAAATGCAACAGGGTATTTTCGATTAGACCAATGCTATATTTGAGAATAAAAGGTTTTAGATAAACGGTGTTTATTCAAAAATAAATTATAAAGAATAACAATAAGCAAGAAAAAACTAAGGAATGATTAAAGGGAAATATAGGTAAAATATGACTACAAAATGTGGCAATTAAATAACGTGACTGACGCTGTAAGACATTTTTTTTTATGTCATGAATATTTATTTATTATTACTTTCAATATACACCCCTCCTCTATTTCCGGAAACTCTCTATGCGAATCTTCCATTGCTCGAAACAGTGCTGGAAGTCTTCTGTCAGCTCCTTCAGGACACGTGCCGCTCTCTCTTTCACAGCTTCGACGACTCAGATATTATTCCTTTCAATGCAGATTTCAACAGATAGAAGTCGCATGGCGCAAGATCCGGGGAATAAGGCTGACGGTCTAACACTGGGATGCTGTACTTGGCTAGAAACCTATTGACAGACAATGTGGAATGACCCGGCGCATTGTCTCGGTGGAAATATTTTTCGAACGGATTCTTTGTGAATTCCTTCAGTTTCAACAATCGCACGAATACTTAACCGACGGTGAAATCGAACCACATTACCAATTTTTTTCGATATTGTCATCCGTTTTTGACGTGGGAGTACGACGCGGGAGTGAATCATCTTTAACGACTTCTCGGCCATCTTGGTAAAACTTAAACCACTCACAAACACATACACGAGATAATCATTCACTGCCATACACATCTCAATAAATTATAAGTTTCAGTTTCGGTATATCGTAGTTTCAAGTGAAATTTAACAACGATTCGTAACTGACTTATTAATTTTCCGTCGAAACAACAAAATAACTCCAATGCGAACGATGGCTACGGGTATACGGATTTCTTTACAGAAGCGAGAGGCACTACATTCGAAAGAGGTCTTCACGCTAAACAGCTGTCGGTTACTGGCGTTTGGCGTATGGGTACTTCTTTCGTAGAAGTGCCTGTCTTATATATACGAAACATACGAGGAGCAACACTTCGTATGTTTCATTATAATCAGATTCCATTAGTGAAAATGATAAAAAAAAAAAAAAACCCGATAAGTAAAGTAAAAAGTTATTTTGTCCTAACTTCTCACTCTTGCACAGTTTATTTTATTTTTTTTTTATTTTCATTTATTTATTTATTTTTGCGCATCTACAAACGTATTAGTTATTTCATCTCTGGATCATTTAATTTTCTAGGTGAAAAACCAATTTTTGTGCTTATAATTTCTCTTTCAGCTATGTATGAAATGGGTATAGGTGTGTTTCTCTCTCTCTTTTCTTTCTTTTTTTTTTTTTTTTTTTTTTAAATTTCAAATGAAAATATCGGTATTTGTCCATTATAGCGGCGCCCGCCAAATTACGATTTCGGATGTAGACGGAAAATCGCCAAGCAGTAAGATTTATCGCCATGTTTAGTTGTAAACTCCTAAGGTTGCAGTTCTAAAGAAACAGCGCTTCATCATTTTAGTAAAATATCTCTTTCCTGTTAACGTTACTGATTTCGAAATTTTTTTTTTAATACCTATTTTGTTGTCTTTGAAATAACCGTTAACAATTTTCAATTTACCAAACAGCGAAATGAATGCTGATTTTACACATTTCACGGAGAACCATAAGTACAATTTGGTAGATCCGTCAACGGGAGTTCACGCGCAAAATGTTAAAAGAATGTGGGGTTCCGCTAAGCGGCGTAGCAAGAAACGGCACGGCTCGGCATCATTTAGAATCGTTTCTGGTAAAATTTATGTGGAGGAAATATGTAGTGAAAAAAAAAATGCTTTCTATAAAATAGTGAACGCAATTCCGGAAATATGGCTTTTTATGTTGATTGATGTTCTAAAAGTTATGTAAATATTAATATTAAACATCTAAATTTTTATAGTACTTATTGGGATGAGATTTATCATTAAACATATAAAAGATTATTAAATAAAAATATTATTTAAAAAAGTTTTATGTTATTTATTGGTGTGTTATTTGTTTTCCTACATTTCAATTTCGCGTTCTGCTTACTTGGCGCTTTGAACTAGCTTGGCAACATTGGCGTATTCTTAATTTGGCGGGCGCCGCTTTAATAGAGACCAAAATATCTTTAGATTTTTTCGGAGTCTATTAAATGAAAAAAATTGTGTTAAAGATGTAAAAGGTAATCATTGAGACTTAAGAATTATAGAGGTACTTAAGAATTATATACAATTTGGCGAAATTGAAGCGATGAATGCAATGTGGCAGTCCCACCCAAGTAACACAATTGTAGATGGTTGCCATACGTAATCGGAGCCAGAAAAAGCACACGTTTAGCAAATATAGCATACTTTGAGTTTCATTAAAATTTTAAAATTTTCTAATTATGAAATAGAACAATTGTATTTCAATTTATTTAAGAGATTTCTTTCATGCTTCTGGACTATTCGTAGAATATAATTTATTCATTTTCTCTCAAATATTTTGAATGAATTTAACATTTAAAATTAAATTATTTGTTAAATGACCGCTATATATCCTGTTAACGTGTGAAAGATAGTTAGAAATTCTTCCCTCCTGTAGTCCACATCTCTTGTAAATTAAAATAAAACTCTTTTCTCTGGCGACACTTTTACGGGAGAAATTTTTTTGGCATCTTGTTTATTTTTTAATAGTATATGCAAAATCTGGTCGTTCTAGTCAACCAGACTATATTTGAGAATAAAAAGTCAAGTCTCTTGTCTGGTCGTTCTAGTATGATTGTCATTTTATAACACACATGTATGTAAAATTTCTAACAACTGATTGCTCCATTACCAGTGAAATGTCCAGTCTGTAATTTACCGAACAAACAATGAAGAAAATCAAATTGGTTTTTATTCAAATTTTTGAATATTCAATATCAAAGTGTTATATATTTGGAACAGGTGCCTACACGTGTCCGATCCTAAAGATGAATATTATGAAATGAAACATTATCTTACCACCAATCTATCCAGATTCGAATCAATACTAAACGTGTAATCTAGACCCAACAGGATATTCCCCTATAATCATTTCGTAATAATTGTCGAATTGACACTACCGAATTTTCTCATTTACCGCCAACTCTCATATTCAATTTCCCTCAATTTATCAATATTTCTATTCTAATTTACTTAAGTCACGTTTAATTTCCAAGACGAGACTTTCAAATAAATTAACACCAAATGAGTCTCCAAAGGATAACTGAAGAGAAATATGCGTGAGAACTAGTTATATTTTTTAAAAATATAAAAATCAAAAAAACAAATGAAAACATTGTCAATGCGTGCTTTCAAACCATCAAATAGGCAGTATCAAATCCATGCACACAATGTCAGTGTGAAATTTCTAGAAACAAATTCCTAGATTCCCGAAGTACGAGATGGAAAGGGAATTTATAATAAAATATATACTTAAGGAAACATTAATGGCATCACGTTTCTTCCTTCATACTGAGAAACCACTACAAGGGAAATGTATTTCGTGCCTTGTTAAAGATTCTATTTCACATAACGGGTCACATTTTACGATTTTAATGAAGTTAGTAAAACTTGGTTGGGTTCATATACATGTGTGTGTGTTTGTGTGTGTAAAACTATTAAACTTTACTTATTACATTCGAATTTTCGCCATGTTTCAATTTAGTCATAGAACTATGAAGAAACTTAACTACGTGGATTAAGAATGTATTCAAGTACACGAAAGGGGAGGGAGATACATAGGGATAACGATGGACGTGTGTCCACACAGACAAACAATCAAGAACGATGTGATCGAAAAAATTCCCTGTTGGGGAAATTAAAGCAAGGATAATTCAGATCATGTGGTCCTAGATGTAGGGATCTTTAGGTATTTTACGTGTGACTAGATGCCGGAAGGGAAATCTCCCTTCTAGTTTAGAACGTAGGAACCTGCCAGTTTATGCAGATATAGAGCGCGTGATCACATAAATTAGAAGCTCAAGTGGATTTGTAAAAGAAAAAAAAATAAGATGAACTTCTCGCTTGAAGCGCTAAGCTTTTATTTCACCCATATGCAAGTAAATAAAAAAAAATCTCAATGATGTTTGGAAATGGTCTTATTTGGAAAAAAAAAGTCTGTTTCTATGCAAATTAATGCAAAAATACATACATAAATCCATATTTTGTCCTGATGAATTTTAATCCAAGTTTACAGTTTTGTAACTGTAACATATATTAAATAAATAAGTCTAAAATATATTATAAATTGGCTTCGACTTGGGTAGCTGGTCTTTGGTCCTTTTAGCTCTTCATCCCTATAGGGTAGATGAAGGAGTACTAAGTTTGCTTGGGAGTTAATTTGGGGGTCCAGTGTCGGGCTAGCCAATCGGCCTGAACACTAGCTAGTAATTAACGCCCCAGGCCTAAAGGCTACAGAA
>BMAW01061297.1:0-34003 GCA_019974015.1 Nephila pilipes
ATCAAAGGATAAGAGTTTTTTTATGTAAAAGAAAATCTCACTAATCTGCATAGATCTTAAAATAAAATAAATATGATTAGTAATTGTATCCTATTCCAAAAGGATTGAAAACATCCTATTTTTTTGTATACTAAACCTTCATCATAACTAAATTCAAGCATACAAATCATTCAATGAGTAGAAGTTATGGTGCTTAACGGATTGAAATTCCCTCAATTCAACATAAATCTACGAGAATTTTACCAATAGAACAATGAATTGAATTTACTGCAGAATTTGAATTTCCATAATATTTTGCCTAAAAATTCTGAGTCGAGTTCAAGCACGAAGTATTAAGTTTAAAATATTAACTTCCTATGATAAACTGAGCATGAATAAGATTCTAGAGGTCCCAAAATTCACGAATTTTGAGCTGCCGCGAGCGCGTTTTCTGGAATAATTTAATTTCTAGATACTTAACAACTAACCCCACTTTGTCATACAGTGGTATGTATTACCTTTCCGGTAAATATATGATGTCAAAACAAACTTTCGGCTTAAAAGTTCCGAAACACCTACCATTAGATGCCTAAGTGTTTATTTAACAATGTAAATTTATTCTGCGGCATAAACATAGTAATTAAAAATTGGCTCTCTTACAGAATGAGCAGAGATTATTCCTTGCATCGTCAGAGCTTGATTCTATTTAGGTACAGGATACTACAGTCTTTTAATTAGTAGGTGGGGGAGACAGAGAGTGAACAAGTGAACTGGTTCAAAGATTAAATTCTAACGATTAAACATTGTGTCAGTAATATAATGCTGTAAGGTTTATTAACTGCACTTGTGGTGTCTCCATATTCCTTCTCTCTACCATCATCCTAAATTACAACTTAAAGCTCTAAACTTAAAGATATGCCCAATCAATTAAAACAGTCACGCTTATTATTCATTTATTTTGTAACTTAATTCTATTACCCGTTTCGTCGGTCATTTTAAATGTTACTCAAATCACAAATCTAAATTTCAACTTAAGTTCCAGCACAGGTAAAGTAGTTAAACTAGTCAATTTTGTTTCGAAATTGAGTTTATTAATTTAAGAAGGGAAATACTCTCAACCAGGTTCAAGTCCATCACCGTGAGTACTTTATTTAATATAGTAATAAATACACTTACCAGAACACAATGTGAGTAACTCTTCCAAATAATCAATCAGCCAAACATAGTTGAGTCCTAGTCTCAACAAATCGCATGGACATGCAAGAAAACTCCGGCACACTTAACTCTAGCACTCTTCCTATCACCATAAACTCATATTAATTCAATTCTCTGTCTCTTTTATACGATTTCATTTTTTGTATCTATTCACTCCAATTCTAAAGTAAATAGTATAATCATGTTCATTTGATTGAAACGAAGCTGAAATCTTAAATATGAAGTCAGAAAGAAATCCTACATGTTAAAGAAGGGAATCTTACGAATGGACCATGTTGCGATTTGCTTATTGATCTGAAAGAAATTATGTTTACCAATTCTCAACATCTCAACGCGTTTCGAAAGAAGCGCTTTCTTTCTTTTTTTTCTTGCAACATCAAATTATGTTTCACCCACGAACAATTATGTTCTGAACACAATTTAAATCCTTCTCACTCCTTCTACCCATCTAATAACTTCGGCTTAAATTAAGTATTCTTTTCCACTATCTTTTCATTAACTACTTAAGTCTAATTAATTTAAGTAATCCCGTTTTACTTGATTAGATCAAGAGTTCTCTTTTTGTAAAATTGAGTTATAAATAGTTCCCAAGGTAATTCATAAAAGAATACAAATAGCCCATCATTACACACTAAGGTACGAATATGCTTTAATTTACTGAAATAATTACTGTGTAAGAAACCTGAGGATGATATCGCCAATGCAAGTAATACTGTCACTCAGATATTTCAGAGTTAATTCAAATGTTAACTAATAGACGACTCTAGTACTTTGAAAGGGAAGCTAAGAAGAAGCAAAAACAACCGTTTAAGATTAGTCCAATAACTTTCCTGAGGTTGAGGTTATCCATTCTTGCATGTTTCGGAAAGACAGTCTTAGTTATTTTAATCTGATAAGTTAGACTTTTTAGGCATAGTAAAGGCATAGTAAAATGCTCTTCAGCAATATGTTATGTTTATTTCAAAAATGTTATGGTTCATGCATGACTCACAGAATTTTCGGGAACATGTTGCTGCAGGTAATAATAAAACGAATTACTATAATGGTTTATTTTTCAGAATTCGATTTTCAATTATACAGCAGGAAGCTAACCGAAACACAAATCTTTCAACAGTCAAAAATTTAAGTTATTTTTATCGTTTACACAATCTGCGTTTTATTTACTATTAAAGAAGTCTACAAAAATTATTTATAAGCTAATTGAACTACACCAAAAAAAACCCGATTCGGTTTCTTATTCTTTTAAAATATAAAATTATTGCTGTTTATATTCAATATTTATGATTTTTCCTTAGAATTAGTCTTACAAGACACATGCACCAATATATTATGGACTTTAACTTGTATCACAATCAAACGAAGAGTGATTACCAAAGAAAGTTTTTCCTGTTTGTGAGTAAAGAAATTCTAGCATATAACCAAAGTGTAATAATATACATTAATGGGCTTTTAAATAGGTAAAGGAACTTTGGTAATGAACTTTTATATAAATTATAGAATAATTTTTAAATAAATTGAAAACCTTTATCAGAAATAAACAGACATGATTAAGTACCAAATTAGAGTATCTGATTCTGAGAGTAAAAAATGTAACGATGGATAGAATCTGTCAAAAATTTGTAGATAAGTAAGAATTTATAAGATTTTCTCTAAGTTACTTTTAATACCAAGCCATGTCAGGAATAAAATAATTGCAACGGTAATGTATTATGAAATTACAGTATAATTCCGAAGAAGATACTATACTGTTTTTCTAAGCTCAATACACTACTAATAAAATAATCTTCAAACCATTCATAATAAAAAAAGTATTAAATTGTTTAAATTTTTTTTCAATAAATTTTCTGTAACAAAATTTACAGAAAATTTATTGAATACATCAAATATTAATTCACAAATTTTGATGTTCGTTTTGCATTAAGTTGCATATACAAATTAGATTCCAACAATCATCTATTGAAAAGGAATATAATGTTTTTTAGACACCCAAGGAACTATAGTTTTAATTGGATCTATTTTGGTGAACTAAATTACTTTTCAATTTTTTATCGTCTGCTTCAATTTTAATTACAATTACCTTAAATATATTCATTTTAAAAATATCTATCGTTTGTGCCTTAATTTTAATTACATTTAGCTTAAATATATTCAATTTAATAATTTATCGTTTCCTTTAATTTTAATCGGAAATTTTTACTATTGTCTATTTTTCAATATTTATCGTTTAGTTTAACTCTTATTTTAAATTGAGTAATTTAATAATAATTATAAGAAAGCGCTCCTTGGATGGCTAAATCTGTTATTTGCAAGACTTTGCATAAAACTTTTGATTAGTTTTCAATGCTGTTTTTAAAAATTTAATTTGTTTTGAAATATAAAGCTGTGAGACTAAAATTACAAATGTTCGCAATATATTTTAATGCTTAAATTTAGATTTATTCAAAAAACATTTTGATTGTAATAAAATTTAATTTTCTTACCAAATTACAATACAGTATTTAGTTGGAATATTCGCCGGAAGCGACCCATTGGTTTTATTTTTCTTTTTTCCCGGTGCATATTGATGAATCCATGTCTCTCAGGCGGCGACAACTCGACGTGGCAGCAATCAAATTTTGATTTGGGAGCAAATGACTATCTAATCAAAAATAACTTATGAATAAATGTCAAATTTGTTTCGGCTTCGTTTAACAGATGGCAGCATTGAATGGTAATAACAATTTACCTTACGGACGCCATCAAACAGTACTTTTTGGACACACATACCCGTAATAACAGAAACGACAGCTGCTCAGAAATGAGTTAACCTGATAACGAATTTGATGAACAAACTGTATAACATTTTCTGTCAATTTTTATTGCTTTTTGCATCTATGGTTGCAAAATTGCCTCTCCGGTAAGTTCATTCTCAGAAAATTTAATTTCCAATCATATGCTATAGAATTGAAAGATGTTATGTGCACAAGTTGAGAAACCATTCACCATTTTGGAAAGATGCAACTGGTTAGTTGAAAGATGAGAGAAATGGATGCGTAACGACAAATTTCGACATCAACAGAGATAAAGAGGTACAATAAAACGGAAAGACAGTTGCTATCCAAACAACCTTCACTTTGTTCGATTCAGCTCGGTTAGTCACTTAATGTGAAAGTCGGAATTAAAATTATTGATAAAGGACTCGTAATGAGAAAACAAATTTCTTTCGAATATATTCAGATAAAATGAATATTCCCATTAATAGATTATAACAAAAACGAATGATGATGAAATTGTTTTTGTAGTGAACAATATTAACTTCAGGTATTATTCCACTTTCTATCATAAAACCAAAATTAGATGACAATATTCTTTGATTCAGTACCTCCATAGATACATGAATAATGAAATGAAACAAGGGAAATACTTTCAATATGTTGGTGTTGATGTATCTAACGAACAGTGTTGCTGACGGTTTTGAATGTCTTACTGTTTAAGGTATGGACCTAAAATCACCGTTGTCGTGAAAATTTTCGAAAGTTTCTTTATTACTTTTTATTACAGCCCCCATATTCACGATTTCAAAAATGGTTTGTTTTTGTTTCTAGGGTAATTAGTTAATGCATTAATGTAAGTATATAGTTTTTAAGAAACATTAATCTTTATTTGCATTTTCTGGAAAACTGCGATTTAATTTATTTTTATTACGAAAAATATCATTTCTTAGAAAGCATTTCCTATATTCAAATGAAATTTTACCACAATGTTCTGTATATCTCTAGGTATGTAGTGAATCTCAAACATAGTTTTTCAGTATAAAACTATTTATTTTGGAACTATTTTTTATTTAAAAAAGTGATATATATATTTATAAAATCACGTTGTGTTTATAAGTTTTGGTATAACTCAGTAAATTTAAGAGATAACTGCATTTTTCTGTTTTACAACACAGATATATGTATACTAAACATATTGTTGAGAAAAAAAAAAGTGATACGTAATAATTAGAATTTGTTTTATAAACATTAGCATAAATGTCAATATTTACTAAATGTTCAGCAAATATGGCCAAAATTTGAAAAAGAAAAGAAAAAGTTCATTAAAATGACTTATGAATTTACATTTTTATAGACCATTGTAAATAAAAAACATAAGTGTTTCACAAATTTCATTAATAAAAATCTACTCCGATGGTAGGTACATACCTTTCAAAGTGCAATACAATTATAATGGCAGTAAAAAAACATGGTTAGAATATTTTGCGGAAATATGCCTGAACTATTAATATCGTCATATCTGTGAGTATGATGAAAAATACATTAATGTATGCTTAATGAAGTATGAAGTAGACATACCTATAAACTAAATGAAGAAAATTCACTAAGGCGCAATTTTAAAACATAACTCTCAGCCAAACTCTAATGGGAAATAAATTGTTTGAGAACAATTATTAAAGATTAGAAAGACCCCGATGAGGCCTCTAACGATTTTGTTACAAAATGGTAAAGAGTTTTATCGATTTATGCTATTGCGATCAAAGACCACGATGTCCCTCCTTCATTATTTTTGAATTAATCCATTGAATAAATAGAGTCTGTCATTTAATCTTAGGGACATTTTACAAAGTGGTAATCTTGAACACATTAAAAAAATTCTGCTTTACACCACCTGTTGTGAGCAAAAGACACTCAAACATTTCATTTATTCAACATTTGTTTTTTTATCCTTTTTTCCTACATCGCCTCGGACCTTTTAATGTCTTCTGTGGGGGAAAAAAATTAAAAATAGGAAGGATTTACGTAGTGTTTGTCTTTTAACCCCTTGACCTTGGAACAAAATTTCCGGAAAATAAAAAGTGTTTTCCGGAAATTTTGTTCCAGTAAAAGTTACTTTACCCGCTACACGTAAAGATCTTTCAACTGACAAGTTTTCTTTCTTCCTTTTCATACACTTTTGTCGTTTTGTAATTTTTTTTAAAATTTTAAAAAAAAATTAAATTTAAGCTTGATTTCTAAAGAATAGAATTTTTAAACATTGAAAGAATGCCAATAAGAATGAATCTAGACAGCATTTTAAAAAAAAAATTTAAATGGGTCGAATGAAGATAAAAGATCGCAAAACCCAGTCAGTTGACCAAATAGGAGGAAGATATATTCAGGAATAAAAATAATTACGTTAAGTTAACTAAGTACTGAGCTTTTCATTTTTTTCAAAAATATTTGGCAATGTTTAATACAAATATTGCCAAATATTTTTGAGTAGTATAATACATTAAGTGTTAGTATTTGCATGATCCGACATATTGTTATGAAAAAATTTTTCAGTGTGTGGGAGTGAAAATTAGTCACACAGAGGATACCGACAAATGTCACTTTATTCACAAATCTTCACGACGACACACAGGTAGCAGATCTTGGATAAAAACAGCACAAACAGAAAACACACGACTTGTACAGATTAGTGATACAGATAAAGGAACAAAACAGCCAAATCATAACAGTCATAGTTTTATCAGCAACGTTCAGCTCACCAGCTTATTGGTTCTCACTATGGAAAACCTTCGTAGTAATATTCTATACTTCCAGAGCAGGCTTCAACAATTCCCGGAAAAAAACACTTCTTCTCCGCAAATTCATCTGGGATGCTTTTCTTCTAAGTGCCGTCAGCTTCCAGTTGATTTTTCAATCGATCTGCACAAGAGAGACTCCAAAGGCACACTGATTCCGTAGACAGACTGCTTACTTAATCTGTGGCTTTTGGCGTGTTTATACCTCTTCGGGACAGGTGTCAGAAAATTTACGAAAAGTCCATAACTTTCTTCCTGTTTGATATTTAACCTAGGTTCCAGCACATTCGGGTACCTTCCATTTGTCCAAATCCATTGCCAAGATGAAGGGTTCATTGCTTAACCTTCCTTTGGCTGACTTATGATGTGTCCGTAAATATTTCTTTTCCTTCACAAGATAGCCATTCAAGGAAGCGCCATCTCATTCTTATGTTTTTGAACAGAAAAAAAATCTTTTTATGCGAAAAATAGTTATATTACCACACATCTATGTTCTTGAAATTGTCCAAATATAAGTAAATAAGGCCACTGAAAACAATTATGTAAAATTTTTAATTTTCTCAAAGAATTTGTCAGAATAAATATTATTTTTTATTTGACTATGAATACGTAATGAATTTTCCTCCGGTGGGCGCTGCAACTTAAAAAAGATCACTAAATGTGATATGTTATCTCAAAATATATTTAACGCATCTTGTGAACAGTATCATCGCAATAAAGAGATATGTAGATAAAATTATGATTCTTTTTCTGTGTTTAACGTACTTTTATTTTATTCGAAAAGTACTTTTATTAGTTTAAAAAAACGCTTGTGATGAACGACTAATAAAAGCAAATTGTATTATCTTTACCCTATGTAATTTATATTTCAGCATTTTACATGATGTGCGTGCTGGTGTGTGTCAATGCATTGTACTGAATCTGACTACGCATAGTTATCTGAAATATACACATTTAAGATAAAATTTAGAAATCATATAATGTTTTTAATTCACTTTATTTAGAAACATATATATCCTTCAAAGTAATTATTTTCATATTATCTAACTCTTCATAAATTTTTATCAGATAGAGAAATATAAGTTGATATGTATCCATATAACACCCCTAAAATTAAATAATTAACACACTTTATACCTTATAATTGCTCAAATAAAACTATTAACATATTTAGAATATAATCTACACTTATAAAAATAGCGTTAACTATAAGAATAGCAAGTAGTTGAATGTTTTTTTTTTTTCATACCCGCTTATAAGCTAAAATAATTACTTAATATTCAGTTAGATTATAATAGAGACTGAAAAACGATACAGAGGTAATATTTGTCTTTCTAGCATATTTTAGCTGTATGCAAGTAATTCTTTTAAAACCCGTTTATTAGATAATCAGCTTTGATTGAGAAATTGATTAAAGTGGTGTGCGAGTGCATTGACCATTTCTGCACACATTTTTGTAGTTATCTGTAAAAATAAATTTGGGGGAGGGGTATAAATTGTATACCTATTCCAAAATTTTAATACCTTAAGACATTATTTTTAATACAGAGAATTCTTTCTAGATGCAAGAATACTTCCACCATTTCAATAACATTCAGTTAGCTATTGAGTGATCCATGATTCAAAGTGGGCGAAAACGTTGAGGCCACTGACATATCGCAAGGGACAGTGTTTTCAATTTTGTACGGAAAATCGTCCTCATTTGAAAAAGAAAAAGATCTTCCATCACAATACTCGGATGCACACTTGTGAGGCTTCGATGGCCAAAATCATGAATTTAAAGTTCGAATTATTACAACATTCCCCAAATTCCCCAATTTTCCCCCCCCCCCCCCCAGAAATTTTTTTTTATTTCCAGACTTAAAACGTTGACTTGGTGGACATAGGTTCTAGACGAACGAAGACGTAATACCCCAAATAGATACCTATTTTGAGTATCTTCCGAAATCTTACCTTTTAGATATCTTCAAAAAAAGTTGTAGAAACGCTTGAAAATATGTATAGAGCTAAAAGGAAATTTCAAAAAAAAATTGTTCATGTTTCTGTCTTTTTCTAAGTACTTAATGAACGAGTATCGTATCTCATTGCTACAGCAAACAGTTTAGATTTTAGCATAATAGAATTTCGGAAAATGGCAAAAACATGAATTATTTTACACATTACAATTTTTGAAGGATTTATAAAGTAAAACTTTTTGAACAATTTCCAAATAGGATATCAATAAAACCATTATTTGGGAATTTAAATGTCATTTTATTATTTATGAGTGTTTTTTACTCATTAATTTACTAAGTAAGTGAAATACCTTATTAAATTATATGAACGATTAATTGTTTTTAAAAGATATTTCAAAAGGAAAAAAACACTACATGGGTGATATCGAAAAGTAAAAAAGAAAGCCTGAGTAGTCCCAAAATAAATGGTGTCGATTTATTGAATCCGTAGTCTTTTAATATATTATTAAAAAATCAGATTGTTTACAAAGTGATATAACGTTTACATAACATCACAAAATGACATATTATTCCAAATATTATAAATACACCTTCTAAACTAAATTGATTGGAGAAAAAAGTCCATATACTTTGCTCTCACCAAAAATTTCCGTAGTCCTGGTGGAATCTTTTCAGTTAATACCAAATAATTGTCCTGGGATAGCGTCAAACTCACAAAAAAACCAGTACTGTGTGAGCTCATCATTTATTTTAATCCAGTAAACGTATTCTGATTTTGAGAGGAACAATAAAAAAAAACTACTTGAGGGATATATATATATATAAATTGGAGGGATAAATATAAATAACAACTGTAAAGTTAATTGATCTCTGAACTTATGTCCAGGCACGATATAGTGTTACCATCGTTAATGACTAAAGAAACGAATTGATACATTTCCTGCACACTGTCTCAACTCAACTCAAAATAAACCAGTCCCACATTTTATCTACCCTTTCGACTTTTTTAGAGTAGAATCTTATATAAGAAGACTGAAAGATGCAGATTACTTCGAGTCGTTGATTCCTGGAGTTTGAGTAATAAACGCTGGTTTGCTGGAAGAAGTAGATGCGATAGAACAGATGCATAATTGAAAATGACGTAACAGAAAACTATATCTAACGTCAGGCGTTGAAAATATCCCCACAAAAGTCTTAAGGCCTTCATCTACTAGTAATTTTGAATTACTGAACGTAATATAAACCCATGACGTTTCTACTCTCTTCCTTTAATTTGTTATTTGTACTGATAAGAATTGAATAAAAAGCATCCGGGAAAAAGTATTTCTTTAAAGGGTTCAAAAAGGGTTTTTTAAAGGGTAAAATATTTTGTTAATCTTCAGCCAAAAAAAATTACCAAGTTTGGCAATTTTTGAAATCGCGCCAAGTGGTTGGGCCAAACTGCATTTTCCCCAATTAAATTTAATTAAATGAATTAATATTTGAAAAAACTGTATTAACAACAAGCGTATTATCAACTGTATTATCATCATCCACTACAAGTTTAAAAAAATATATTTGAACTTGAGTTAATGAATAAAAAGTATTTAATTAACGATTGAAAATTTGAACAAGATATATATAGAAGAAGTGTGAGCTAGCAGTAGAAATTTAATAATAACAAAACGTAATACACAACGAAACTGGAAATAGAGCGAAAATCTAACTTTCTAGATCCAAAAACTAATTTTAATTCGAAAATCTAATTTCATGAAATGTCGATATTTTTGCATACTGCACAAGCAAGAGTAATATATCAAGAGTTGAACGCTTAAGAATAATAGATATTTTGTAATGTTTTCATACAGATATATAAGTACATGACAAAATGTTTTATCTTTTGGATTCGGGGTACTTTCAATTGTATTTTTAAATTCCATTCGCGTAAAATAAGTTTCAAAGAGAAAAAAAATCTTATACTATGTAAGTAGGAACTGGAACAAGAGATTTGTTCACAGTAGAAAAATACTTTTATTTCTCTAAAAAGAAAATTTTTGTTCCTGATATAAGTGGATATGCGGTCATGGAATACAGAATGACATGAATTCTGAAAAGGAGGTATGGTACAGATAGGAGGATATAAGATTTTTTTGTCGGTTAACAATCAAAATATACGGAATAACTGAACTTATAAATCAATAAATGGTATAAAAATAGTAATGTCTAATGTTTACTTAATCATAAATATTCTTTTATTTAAACTAATTTTTACTAAATAGCGA
Source organism: Nephila pilipes (assembly GCA_019974015.1). Taxonomy (NCBI): domain Eukaryota; kingdom Metazoa; phylum Arthropoda; class Arachnida; order Araneae; family Nephilidae; genus Nephila; species Nephila pilipes. Next base: position 10,953 of record BMAW01061297.1, read on the forward strand.
TAAATATGTTAAAGAAAAAAGCTTTAAATTTAAAAATATGATTGTTTTTCCACCATAAAGTAGGGTACACACTTTGGTATTTCAAATTCATTTTAATGTAGGATAAAAACTGTTTAATGCAGTGTGACTAAATACATATTTAATTTTATGTTTTGGTTTATCAGATATGAAATATAATTAATTTTTTTAATATAATTAAATGTCCTTCAAAATTGGAATTTCAATGGAAAGACTTATTTTGTATCACGCTGTTCAAAACCAATGTCAGCTTTATGTTTTGTTTTTTTTTTTCATTCGTGCCTAAGTAATAAAATACTAAGAGCACATATACGGTAATATCTAAGGATTATATAAGTCTATACTTAGGAATCATAATAAATAAGAAAAATGAATAAAAGCATAAAAATTCATAAGAAGCTTAACTAAAAGTGCAACACACACACACATATATATACCCTTTCAAATTTCTTCTTTTTTCATTTTACATTCATCTCTTTTCCAAGTCCATTCAAATAGATTGAGCCGTATCATGTTTGATTATTGTAGGTTTCGAAAGGAAATTGAACCCTAAGTAAGTCTTTCTCAATGGCATTAAATGGCCTTTACCAGATGCAATTCCAGACGAAAGAGTAGGATATTCTTCTGCCATTCAAAATACAATGGATACAAATCGATAGAGAAATCCCTATTCAGTGTGAGGAAAGAGGTTTATTTTTCGAGCAGATTTACGCTTTTTCCCTCTTGTACCGAAGTGAAGAGTACAAAAGATAAAAATCCGGTAGCAAAAAAGTTTGTTTACAAGCTTAAGGCTTACTCTATCATTATCGATTTTTCCGTACCGTAAAACGACGACACTAAAGATAAGGCACAAAGTGAGGACTTCCTTTTCAGTTCAGTTCATTTTTTCTAATCCTGCCCTAAACATTTGATGCTTTATTGTCATTTTATTCTACTCAGACAAACATTATTCGAAAAAGAAGAAACTTTCCAAAACGGAATTTTCAGTAAAAGTAATTAATTAAGCTCATTCAATTCGGTATTCAAATGTTATTTTTTTCTTCTTCGTAATAATCTAGCACTCGAAATCAAGCTTGAAATAGGGATTTTTCAAACCTAAATTTTCCCCGAGGAAATCCTCACATTTTTATTGGATAAAATCATAAGACCCTTTGATTAAGTTATATAATTAAATGAAATAAAATTTTAAAAGTTCTAAGCAAAGCTTTGCAAAGAACAAATTTAAGCACACGAAGGGCACTTATTTTTGTAATTATTATTACATTTCTCAATTAAATATAATAAATAAAGTAAATTATGAAATATCGAGAACCGGACAATAATAAACTTTTCCGGTATTAAAATTAAAGCAAACGATAAATTATTAAACTGAATATATTTGAGATAAGTATAATTGAAATTAAAGCAAACGAGATAAAAAAAAATATTGAAAAGTGATCTGGTACGCCAAAAGTGATCCACCTAAAACAATAGCACCTTAGGTTGCTAAAAAAAGGGCATTTATATTAAAATTCTAAATAATGCCATTTATTTTCAGTCATATCTTGAATCCTTGATTTAAAGATATACATAAATCAATAAGTAAATAAAATACATAATTTTTATATTTGTTTCACTTCAATCTAATTAAAAAATAGCGAGAAACTTATTAAGACATATTTTTGAAAATTGAGTTCATTAGTGGAAAAAGCAGGTATTAGACACACATTACATATATTTTTTTTCAATCCAATAAAAAATTCAGGAGAAATTTATTATGTCGTATTTTTGAAGATTAAGTTCGTTACTGGTGAAAGCAGAAATAAAAATATACGCAAAAACAAGATAAATTTTTGAAAAGTGGTAAGGTGAAACAGTTTTGAGTTAACTAAAAACAATAGCCCCTTGGGTGGCTAATTATAATAATCATATTGCAAATGCGGTGAATATTAAATTGTATAAGCAATAAAATACCCCTTAATAAATAATTATAGATGAATTTTTGAAGCGTTATGTTGAAATTTAGATTGCCAAAACTTTGTATTTTAAAAATATTTTACCGTAGTATTGTATACCATTATATTTATCATAATATGTAAAATTAAAAATATTTAATATCATTACATAAATAAATTAAAGATTCCCTAAAATAAATCAATTTTTAATACATTTTTTTTTTCCTTTTGAGGCTATATTTTATTTTAAGAAGTATTACAAGTCTTGGTTTTAATCTTCCCATATTTATTTTAACAGTTTTTGTACATGTCGATAAACTAATGAAAATTCGTAGCCATTACGATTATTTAAATATATTACAAGAAAAAAGAAATCATCTTTTATACAGAAATGTTTAGGAATTTTGCAATTATTTGTATGTGAAATGGATAACTACCTGGATTTTAAAAAAATATTCTAGTTTTTCTAAGCTGTTAGAAATGAAATAAAGAAATTTTTCCATAGATAAAACTCCTTATAAAATTATGAATCGAGTTCAACACTTATAATTATAAGCCAATAACTCAAATGCAATATAAATTTCTGGCCTGATTGTAATATACCACAAAACACTCAACTCCTAATACAAACTTGTGGTTGCAGTAAACTAGAGATCTTGGTCGCGAATTCACGTTGTTTTTGCAGAACTGTAGATTCAAATCCCGGTGCTGTTGAAGATCCGTTATATAGTGGGGCTGATTCACATTAAATATGTAGAGGCTCCAAGTCCTCCCAGTAGCTTGGTGTGGAAGTTTGGAGAGGGAGGTGCCAGCTCAATTGTCGTCTCCATCTTTCTAGCATCATTTGAAATTGCGAAGTTCGTTACTAATTGTTCCAGTGTTAGTGTCATAAATAAGAAATCAATTAGAAAGGAAACACAAACATTTGCGCTTTTTGTGAAAAACGTTCAGTTTAATTTGAATTGTATAAGAAGAATAGTACATGGCTAGGATTTATAAGCTTTTCAAACAAATGAAGAGTATCGCCTAAATTAATGTATGGTTATCGATTTTTATGTAAGGAATATTTAAACCACACGAAATGATTTTGCAAATTTTCAGTTGATAGAACTAAACCCTATGAATATTTATTAAATATAACATATCAGCATTTGTGCCTTTACATTATCGCTTCCTCATATAGTAATTCTCATTAGTTATAGCTTTCAAAGATTTTTAATTCAAATCACGATATTTTTTTCCATTATATCTCTAACTTCATTGTCACAAGAATTAAGTTCTTTCAAATTTAGAACAAATTATTAAGTACTCTTGGACAAAAAAAAATGTACGTCACATTTCCCTATTTATTACATTTCTTTTTCAGTTTTTAACTATAAATTTCTATTTAATCAAAAAAGTATTAATTTCAAAAGAAGCATAGTACCACTTTTTATTTCACATAAAACATAAATCCCATTCTAAAGACAAGTATCTGTGTGATTAATAAACCAAATAGAGAAGTTTTGCAATGACCTTATTCAATAAACGAACGAAATTCAAAGATTTGAAATGCTATTTCGAGTTGAATTATCATATCTTGTTCTTAAAACGAGATAATTAATCTCTTATCTTATACAGTACATAGAATCTAAGTTAAATGTCATAATGAGCCATATACATAAAAACTCCATATTTCCATAAATAAACGACACAGAATAATAAGTAATGCAGTATAATGCAGTATAGAAGAGTGTTTTTTCAGGTGCTTGATATAACTTCTTTTAGTTACACGCATATTGTCAATTCGATTTGTAAATTCTTGCTAAAAACGTTGCAAAGTGTGAGTGGTAATTGATTATACAGCAACAGAAATCCGTTTTTCAAGTTAACATAAATTTTGGGGTAATGATTTCGTATACAATTTATCTTTTACAAATCCTCAAAGAAAAATTCGCACTGGCAATATCGGGTGACTTAGGTGGCCAGCTGCACAACATCAAATCATTTGTTCCACTGCAACAGATCCAACTGCGAGGTAGCTCTGTGAAAGTTTCTGAAATTTCTTTCGTGAAATAGCTTCACAAAACTCTCACATAGGTCTCATCTATAGCTCACAATATAAAACATCCAAAATTTTCCTCTGTATTCATGTGTTACTTATCATTTTGCGTCATTTAATTTTGAAAATGAAGAATTTGAAATTAGATGCTATATTTCGAATATCCTTGCATAATTAATTAATTTTTAAATATAAATATTCAGCAACAAACTTTGTACATTTTTAGATTATTTTCTGTTTATTTGTGTTAATTATTCTTAGATGAAATTTTGATTTTAAATAAATAGAGTGAAAAAATGTAACTTGGCATGACATGAAAAAAGTAAATCGTTTCTATTAGGGATATATAATTTTAGCAAATGTTTTTGTAACCATACATTTCTTCCAAGTCCTTAATGCAGAGTTGAATGCATTACAGTAGACTGATGATTTATTTATACTTAGGATTAAGAATAGACGTCATTCTTTCAGAAAGACCAACACACAAGGTATTACTGTCTAGAATACAGGAGCTGAGTCAACGAAAGATAATCCATAGTTTTAGTTATGGTCTTTAAAGATTGATGAACTGAAATCATGAACACTGTTTCTCACTTATGCTTGAGATTAGTTGAAATCTCGTTAAAAGTAAATGGGGAAAAAGCAGAAGGCAAAAAAGTACATTCATTTTTTAAATTCTGTCTAACTAGAATTATAAGAAACATAAACAAAATTCATCGATAAGTATATTTTGAAATTTATGTTTCACAATAAGCTTAAAATTTCAAAGACACGGATTGTATTAAATAGTTACTTGCTGGAATTTATACTTGGAGAAATTATAAAATTCCCTGGAAAAGAGCGATTGAAATAATAAAAAAGCCAATTATTAATGTTCTGGATATATTTTCATATATAAGGCTAATGTATTATTTCAACAAATTATGAGCCTATTTGTTTCTTGATTATAAATTGGTCGTAAAAACTTCTTAAACTGAAAAGTTCACTGTTCAATAAAATACAAAAAAATCGTACAAAATGCATGATTTTCATTCAGGCAAAAATTTTTCTTTTTTTATCAGTTACTGTTCGTAATGGTTATAAGAATATATAGTCATTATTACTATTTGTATACATATTTCTCAGCAAATATAACTTGCTCAGGGAAAAAGTGCGATACATTTTTTTTTGTAATTAAAAGGTTTGAAATTAAAATAATAAAAACAAAAAATTTATTTTAATTTAGATATTTTTAATGAAATAAAAGATTATCGCTTTTTTTTAAATTTTTATCCTTTTTGTAAATATGAAAAGCATGTGCATTTCAAAACAATATAAGAAAGTATTTTCTTACCAGTACATAAATTTTTTCAGATAAAAAAAGACATGGAAAAATTCATTTACTTAAAAATATTTAAGACGATTGTAAATGTCATTAAATTAATTTGCTAATTAACAAAACAAATGGCAAGAACTAATCTAATACAGTAAATTACAACAAACGTGCCCAAATATATGAAAGAAGTACAAACTTCACACACAACAACAGTTAACGCGCTGAAAATATTTGCATAAATGTTACCAAATGCATGGATTCATCGAAAGTGTATCATAAGTGCATGGATTCATTGAAAATTTGCTAAGTGCTCTTATTTTTTAACAATAAAATAATGGATATAATTAAGATGGTTCTAAAAGATACCCTTTTAAAATTCATTATTCAGTCAAGATCCATCACAAAATGCCGAAATGGGTAACTATTAGAATTTTAAAACTATGCTAAATATATTAATTTGCTATCTAAGCGTAGTACAATCTTATACGAATAAGTAATGGTTTCAATGCATTTCTTAAGAAAGTCGTACGGCTTTTGGTATTGTATTTTGTTCATATAAATTATAACGTATTTTGAGCGAAATTCGTAGTTTATAAGTAACTTCAAATAACACATATGCATCAGTAGCCGTGATAGCACAACTGAACAAAAAAATATTTGACCGAATCATCTGAACCTTTGCTATTACTGCTCTCGGTTATTGAATTAATTTAAAATTTCTCCTTTAGACAGGTTTGTTAAAATGCTGGCATATAATATTTTTTTGAATTACATCATTGTATTTACTTTTTTCCTAATCTGTTTATCTTCATCAAGTGAGCATTCGATCACTTTAAAAGTACTTAACACAAGTGTGTAAAGACAGAAGTGAGCAGCATTTTTTTTTCTTAGCTCTTAACGGTGTTCTTAGTAGGACAATAAATCAAATGGGTAATTTGAATTTTATCACTTTCTAATAACATTTATCGCCCACCTTCTCTGTAGCTTTGAAGCGGATTTGGCTTTGAGAACGAACATTTCCGATGCAGGAGAATTCCTTGCTTAGTGAATTTATTCAGCTGCAACTTGCGTGTATACAAGCTCTCAATTTTTTGTCCAGTTTGTTGAATTAGTTTATTTTACTTCTAATACTCAGACTTACTTCTAATACTTGTTGTTTTACCTCTCGAACTCACAATCTTGTGGATAAATCCAGCTACAGAAAATAATTGTTTTAATTCTTCACAGATCTAATGAAGGAACTTCGCGTTATAAACAGATGCATGAGTGCAAATTTTACAATTTTATTGTAAACTTAACGGTACATAATGTCGTGTCTCGAAAGGTGTTACTGAAAATTTTCACTATTTGGTTTATCTGGGCCTTTAAGTTTTCCCATTGAGTGAAGTAGCATCATGAAGATTGAGGATGGATTTGAGCTGTCTTGCAACTGGTACCATCATTAGAGAGTGAACCATAATTACCGGTAGGGTCGCACAGTGGGTAAAAACAGATTGTTTTTTACCATTAACTTTACTTCTCTTTACTTAATGCTTGTTCTGAAACTCCGAATAATAATTATGTAATTTATAATATTTAAATGATTTTATTAATAGTTACTCTGAGTTTTTTTATATTAAAACTTCTTTTATGTTGGAATTTTTAATAGTGTTCAAAATGATGATAGCTGTTTGTTGGAAGTAGTTCATTACTACTTACAATTAAAAAATAAAATCTTAAATATATTCAGGGATTTGTAATTTAAAATGAGAAAATGGTCCTACATTACATTTAAATTCAAACGCACTCGGTCTCAAGAAATATATTTATCCAGACGCTATCCAACTGATAGCATCTGGGTGAATACACTTTGGTAATACATAAATACACCAGAGTAAATACACAAACCAAAACTGATATGATTATAATATAGAGGTTATATAAAAATAATTAAACTTTCGATGTCAATGATATGTAGAGAAGCATGCGACACCTCTAAAAGTTAGCAGCAAGTATCGTTTAAATACATGGCAGTGGTAGCCTACCAGCCATGGCCACGAGCTCATAGCTGACGTTGTTTCCGTTAAATCCTGGATTTAAGTCTGATGCCACTGAAACCCGCCGTGTAGCGGGATGGTTGCATGTTACATTTGTCGAGGTCCCAAGTCCTCCTGCTGTCAAGGTGGGGAAGTTTGGAGTATGAGTAACCAGCTCAAGTGTCGTCTTCGTCATATGAACGAGATTCAGATTTACAAGTTCCGTCATCAGTAGCCCTGTTGCTTCTGATGCTAATAAACATTCAATCATTCATTAAATTAAAGGCAGAAGTATTAGCGCTGTAAGGCTATTTGAAAGGAGTTATTGGCTGGGACGCATGGTATTGTTTCTTAAGATAACTTGGAGTCGTACCCTGCGGCAGTACTAACAGTTGACGTACTTTAAGAGGAATCATGTAATAGATCTCTGTAAAGCAGATTGGTCAAACAGGAGAATAAACCACGTCCTTTGCTTAAGCGATACATTAGTTTCTAAACGTTGGCAAAAGGGAATAAGGCAAAGGATATTTAACCTTCGAGGAAACTCAGGGAGTCCCATGAACACAAACGAGCCTAAGGATCACGCAACCATGAAAGCAGCCACGTAAAAACAACATCGCTAGCATCAGTGCTATATCATTTGTCTTCCACCATGTATCTGGTGGTGTCTGGAGGTATCTTTCGTAAATGATTGGCCGACGTTGGATTCAAGAGTACAATTAGATGCCTATAAATAACCTCATGACATAAGCAATATTGATTGGATTTTTGCCAATCAGTCAAGGGGAAGAGTGTCTGACTAGTTGTAATCTTTGGTGATCAATCCCATTTTAGACTTAGGGCTGATGACCCTCGCAAATGTGTGTGGAAGCGGTCAGGCCTTCGTTCAATCTGCCATTTGCCGTACTTATGGCTGTTATATAAGATGTGACACTGTGGGAACGTTTGGTTGTGGCATTCGGTCATCTCTAGTCGTCTATCAATACATTTGTGAGTTATGTTAGCAATTACATCGACGTGATTTTAATGGCAGTTGTGCTGTCTATAATATCAAGTAGCCAGGTGCCATTTATCAGAAAGACAATGATCCTTAACCTCATGAGAATACCTTCAAGGATATTACGTACTCACCATGACCTACCAGGTCACCAGATAGAGGACGTCTGGGAAGTGCTTGAAAAGTAGCTGCATTAGTCCCAGAATGCTGCTAAATTTACTGTCTGTTTCAGAGTTTCACAAAATCTGTCGCAGGTGTTTTATGTGAACTATTAGATCTGGTACCAAGTCTTATTATGGCTTGTACAGCTGCCAGAGGTGGCTTTACTACAGAATGATGTGTAACCATTTGCTTTTTTTAACTTCTTTATATAATAATCTTTTACTCTGAATATGTAATCAGTTTCTTATCTCCTCATATACTGCATACATGTAGGGTTTCGTTATTATGACTCGATTTCTTCTGGATTCATGTATTATCTGCGACAGAGTGTATACATTTATTGTGGTTGACTAATAACATGCCTTTCAATTATCCCACGATTTTCATTGAGCCCATGAACGGCCCTATAACGATAATAGTAATATGATATTAACCCAATAGAGAAAATTTGTATCATAACTCATTTCATATATCTGTTAAGCTATAAGAAGGCAATGGATGCAAATTCATTTTAGTTGTCTAAAAAAAGGGAGGAATTCGTATTTATATGTCATTCTACTATTTAAATGTCATTAGTAAACATATAGATCAGAAACTGTATTTCATAGCTTTTATAGAGTCCGTTTATTCTTTTTCTCACGTTATAAATTTTTGCTTCGTTAATTTTTCAGTGTAAGTTTTTATCTCGAACCACTTTACGATATAAACTGATCATTTACGTTTGTAATACAATTAGGTGTTCATGAATCTGAAATGCAAGCATTATATGTTAAGAATATCAATAATCCATGTGTAAAAGAGTACAAGTACACATAACAAACTGTAAAGATTTAAAATTTTAGATATACTAGACAATATTGGATTCGACATAATAGTAAAATTTAAAGTAATAATTTCGAAAGAGAATGAAACCAGCATCTGAAATACAGTAATAACTAAAGACTGAAAAAATAATTAGAACGAATAATAAACAATCTTTTTATTTGTATATCCTGATACATCTTTTTAATACACAATTTCAGTTTTAAACTTCTTTACACAAATACATTTACATATTTCGCACAAAAATAAAATTGTTAATCATGCCATTATCGCAGCTGTTATATGCGTAAATAATCCATAACAAAAACAAGCAATAAAAACATTTCTTGGAGTATTTTTTATTTATTTATTTTTTACTTCAATATTTCTAGCAATAAATAAACCTTCCATAAGCGCAAACTACATCTACGTGTTCAATAAAGCAATTTTATCACTTTATTGATTGCAATGAAATACATCACATTTTTATTCGATGAAAAACACAAGGTTAAAATTTACTGTTTGAAGTCGAACTCCGCCACGAATGGAGTAACTTCTCATGTCTCACGGGACCCATAGAACTTTCAGATATATAGATGAAGAACAATTCTCACGTAAAAGGGTTACGGGTATTTTTATAGCTGCAAACAGGTTTCCTCCGATTTTAACCACACAACTCCCTGGTTAGTTACGGATCGATACCGAAAGTTGAAATATTTCTCAGCGAAAGGCGCAGTAAACTTGTGTATTTTTCTTCAAAGGGCGAAGTCTAACGAATTCGAAATTCTTACAAACATCTGCATCTAAAAGCATTTGAATAATACTTTACGGTATATTTCTTTCTAAAATGCGAAAGAAATGAAAGCTGGAATGCAAATAAACCCTAGTAATAAAAGATTCGGTGAAAATTCCGAAACTATTCTAAATTTTAACATTTTTTGTTCACGCAAGACTGGTGAATAAAATAAAACTTTTCTTATAAACACGTAGCTTTGAAATCTCAAGAAATTTATACATAACTTGGAAAAGTGCTACAAAGGAATATCTCGTGTTTTGTTTTAATGCTAGAGTTTTTATTTTTGTTCTTCTGATATTATCACTACACATATACTTGAGAAAATTGCTTGAAGCTTAAAAACCAGGATACTTCCAAAATCTGTACGTAAAATAATTAGATATAAAAACCAGTTCTCAGCGGGCAGTTCTCATCAGTCGGGGATTCAGGCCTGCATGCCAATGGAGACCTGCCGTTTATCCCGAGCTGATGCACTTTAAATCTAACGTGGTTTTAAATACTCCCGTTGGCGTGGTGAGGAAGCTAGGAGAGTGGGTGCCAGTTCAGGTGTCCTCCTCGTCACTTGACCGAGGTTCAAAAATACGAAGTCCTTCACCAAGAGCCCTCGTGTTGCTTCTTGTAAGACATTAGTAAAACCAATCAAATCCAATAGTTTCCTTTGGAACAATCAGTTAGAATTCTTGTGATTTCCTTTAAATTAATCAATCATAATATTTATTTGGTGGAGGACTTATTCTTAAAGTAAAAAAAGGTTATTGGTGCGAAATTGTATAGAGTTTGCTATGTTTGTATTTGATTTATTTTTTAATTTTTTTTTAATGTACTGTGTTCTCTAATTTTTGGATTTGGTAAATAATTTCATTATACTTGTGAATTTATCTTGTTCAAATGGTTAAATATTTTATATTTATGATGACGTGTTGTTAGTAAGTATTTCATAGTCAATTATGTTTTAATTTGCTTATCTTTGTGATATAATTACTGGTTTCATAAATATAACTTTTTAATTAAGATTTTTAATTGGTGTTAAAATATTTTAGATGATTATTTAAAATATTTTAGATGAATTGAATATGTTTCCTATGTTTATCTGCTTTCTTTTTTACAACTTTTTTTATGTATTTCACTTGGTGTGTGTTTGTCTGTGTGTGTATCAGTGTGTCATCAATTTTTCTATCGTTAATTTAACCAATTTCCCATCACGCTAGAGCTCTGAAACCTTGGGAATCGTTCTTACTCACGTAACAATGCAATATTTAGAAATTTGCGACAAGTTTTAACTAATATTTCAAAAACCAAATTGGCTATAGCAGCAATAGGATCGATAAATCCTTCGGGATCAAGGCTGACATGGCGAATGAATGCCAATCTTTCTTGTCGTCTAGCTCACTTCGGCCAGAAAAAAATATGATATAAATTATGAACGTTGTTTTTAAAAACGTTAGTCTTTAACTCGAATTATTCTGTGGTTGAATTACTGAATTGCTGATTTTTGGTTTGATACAATATTTTCATAATGTCATTCATTGAAGTGTAATGATTAAATCTGTAACTGCCGTTATAAATACACATTATTCCACTCCAAAGTACGGAACAGTATTAATTATATTCTTTCTGTTATCCTACATTTTTGCTTTTCTAACACTTAGCTTTTTTAAAAAAAATAGTCTGATTCTTCAATAGATTGTAATGAATTTTTGAATTTTAGGTTTTTAAATTAAGTTAAGTAATTTTTTTTTATTTTCATAAATATTAATTTGATTTTTGGATATTTAACTATAAGGTTTTTTTCTATTAGTTGTTTTTGTTATTGTTTTAAATACTCTTAAAATTCTTTATGTTTACAAAATGCATTATTTACATCTTGTGTATGTTTGTGTGTGTGTTAAACTTTTTTCGGTATTAGAATCTTTCTTCACTACAAGAAGAGTCTTGGTGGAATCAGGACTCGAATATGTGGCTCAGGGACTGCAATGTTTCCATCCTCGAATTTAATGTCATGACCACTCGGCTACCGTTGTCGCTAGACCTATATTTTTGAGTTCTGCACTCATCAAGTAAATTTGAATAAACCGTCAGTTCTTGAAGATATACGGCAGAGTAAGTTGAAGAAACCGGATGCTGACGTTTGTTGGGACTGCAATAAGTCATTTGCACGAATGTTGCACACCTATCCCTTGAAGATAACAGGTCAATTGAAACGTCCCCGGCCTGACACATAAATGGCGCTACTAGAATTATATCCATATGTTTTTTAGATAGCCCTAACCCTCAAAAGATACGTGTATAACTTTGACAGCTGTCCGATCATTAGTTTGTGAATTATAGCATTTTGAGTGAAGCAACTTTTGTTATTGTGAAACAAAATGGATAAAAAGGAATTTCGCGTGTTGATAAAATATTGCTTTTTGAAGGGAAAAAATACAGTTGAAGCAAACACTTGGCTTGATGCCGAGTTTCCGGACACTGCCCCAGGAAAATCAACCATCAAGGATTGGTATGCTAAGTTTAGACGTGGTGAAATGAGCACCGAAGACGGTGGACGCCCAAAAGAGGTTGTTAAAAACGAAAACATTAAAAAAATCCACAAAATGATTTTGAATGACCGTCAGTTGAAATTGAACGAAATAGCAGACACTCTAAAGATATCAACTGAACGTGTACATCATATCATTCACGAATATTTGGGTATGAGAAAGCTCTGTGCAAAGTGGGTGCCGCGCGAGCTCACTTTTGACCAAAAACAACGACGAGTTGATGATTCGGAGCAGTGTTTGAAGATGATCAAGTGTAATAAACCCAAGTTTTTGCCTCGATATGTGACAATGGATGAAACATGGCTCCATCATTTCACTCCGAAGTCCAATCGACAGTCATCCGAGTGGACTGCACACGATGTACCCGCTCCAAAGCGTGGGAAAACGCAACAGTCGGCTGGCAAGGTTATGGCGTCTGTATTTTGGGATGCGCATGGAATAATTTTCATTGACTACCTTGAAAAAGGAAGGACCATCAACAGCGACTATTACATAGCGTTGTTGGACCGTTTGAAGGACGAAATCGCCGAAAAACGGCCGCATTTAAAGAAAAAGAAAGTGATGCTTCACGAAGACAATACACCGTGTCACAAGTCAGTGAAAACGATGGCAAAAATCCATGAATTGAGCTTCGAATTGCTTCCTCATTCAGCGTATTCTCCAAATCTGGCCCCCAGCGACTATTTCCTGTTCTCAGATCTCAAAAGAATGCTCGCTGGGAAGAAATTTTCGTCGAATGAAGAGGTGATCGCCGGAACTGAGGCCTATTTTGAAGCAAAGGACAAATCGTACTACAAAAATGGTATCGAAAAGTTGGAGGGTCGCTTTAATCAGTGTATCACCCTTGAAGGGAATTATGTTGAATTAAAAAAAAACTAATTTTGCCAAAAAAATGTGTTTTACTATGGTAGGCCGGGGACTTTTCAATTGACCTGTTATTCTTAACAACCAGCAATGGTCACATTTCGTCCAACTTTTTTTTTATTGCCCCACTGGTATCGTAAGTGTGATTTTTCCAAAAATTTAGTACTCACGGTATAATAAGTTTCGTGAAGCAATCTGTGTAAATTCGAACTGCTTTTATACCTTAGGAGTCCAAAGCTCAAACATCAATTGAGACTCCATTTTAAAAATCGTTTCATTCGTTGTCATTTTCGCACCTTAAACAGCTCTGATAACTAACAGGATCGTCTGTCTCTTTATCGATACGTGAATGCATTAGCATAGACATCAAATAGATATAGTTTTCATAACGTATACGCATCAGTTTTTCTACCACTTGAGTATAAATTTGAAAAGGAGAATATTTTCTCAGAATTTTATTCATCGGGCTTTTCCTTTGAAAACTCTTCAAATGAGTTTTCAAAGGAATTTGATCATACGTTTGGAACAAGGGCAGAAATTCTCTCTGCTCTTGTGAGTACCCTGAGTCACTGGTCTTCTGAAAAGGAAGAGATTGCGGTTATGCATTTTAATCTTCTATTTCTTTTAAATTATAATTGAGAATTGAACATCGTGATATTCGCATTTTATATTACAACTTTTTTCTCTATTCCATTGATACCTTCATTCTGCAAGTGGAGATTCCACATTTATAGAGAAAAAACGGGGAGGGGGGAGGAATTTGCAGTGGTATTTTATTACATGAAGGATTAAATATAACACCACCACCCCCGAAAAAAAGAAGTACAATTTGAAGAGAAATACATATTAATACAACGTAACAGTGAATTCTGCAGCAATCAACAAATCTCCATATGAAAGTAAATGAAAATAGGAAAATAAGAGCATGTTATATTATGTTTTTCAAAAGAAATTTATTTACTAGAAATTATTCTACAACAACAAAACCCTTTATTGATGATATTATATAACGATTTCAAACTAATTAATATTAAAGAGAAAACCGTATTCTTTTAAATAATACATCTTTTTATCTCAATTTAAACAAACTATATGAACAGTATACAGTCATACCTCTATAATCCGTCTTTGTCAGTAATCCGGAGAGGTTTTACACAGGAAAATTATTTTACAGTAAATTATTTTATGCTTTCTATTTCAATGGAATAACACAGGCTATCAATACAAAACAGTAAAGTTTTTGTAATTTTAGTTTATCTCATGTGTTTGACATTTTATTTGTGTATATTTTATTAAGTTTCATATATAATAGCATATATATTTTGTTGTTAAAATTCATTATTATTAGTGAATTTTCAGTAATTAGGCATTATATGTAATCCAGAAACATTCTGATTCGATATCTGACGGTTTGCCGAGAAAGCTTTGTATTAAGTTCAATGAATTTACGATTTGTATGCAAATCTCTCAAACTGAAAAGTTACGAAATCGCATATTATTTAATTAAACTTATTTTAATGTAAATATTATAACTTTATTTTATTCGAAACTAATGAATATTTCCTCTTCATTTCTTCACCTTAGTCCACCTCATTTTAAAGCTCGGCCGATGCAATAAAGTCACTCAAATGAGTCTGTAATAAATTCACGATAAAACTATCAAATTATTGGAAACATTTTCCAAGAACTTCATAGCAGTAACTTAAAAACATGTATAAAAATTCAACAAAATCATCCTAACTGATGAAAGCTTCACACATGTGTTAGACTAGCTCAAAAGCAATGTTCACATTGTTGTACACTCGATGTCAGTCTTAGCAGCTTGGATAAATAATAAAATTATTTTCCGTATAACAAGTTAATGACAAAAATACAGCTTAAATGAACAAACACGAAAACAGGACAAGCCACTTCAACGGAATTACCTCTAAATCAGCAGTCCAAGACGTCTGTCTTTCCCTGATTGGCGGAAAGAGTGATGCCATTTCTAACAATAACTAACGATTTAAAAACGAATTGACTGAAAATGTGCATATGCATGTTCATCACTTTCATCTAAAATATTTCCTTTGTCACAAAAAAAAAACTAGAATAAAATTTTAAAAAAAATATTTCTATTTTGCTATGTATTTTGAGTTCTTATGAAATAAAAATTCGTAGAAAAATACATCGGATACATAGAAGAATACAACGATTTCCAACTAATTTATATTCATAGAAAATTATTGATGTATTAAGTAAATTATCTAAATATTTCAAGAAAGAATAAAACTTTTTATCCTCCAACAATAAATGACAGTAAAATGATAAACGAATCGATTATAAAACTGCTGGAAATATAGTCAACGAATTCCAATTTATATTGATTTGTCCATTAATATCGCATATTGAATACTACGGCTGTTTTCTGGAAAGGCTTACCGACATTTTGTATTTTTTCGTCTCAAAGAAACTACACACATAATTGAACATCCAATTTCTTATTTAAGTAGATTTACTCATATGACTGTTTGGAAGGACCATCTGAAATGACATACCTATTAATCATAGTTAAAATCATTGTGAATTATACAAGATTTCGAATTAACTGTTTGATTCTAAAATAGGTATGTATCCCTGCCGAATGATCGTCTTTCTCTCTTTCTCTAAATTGCCTGTAGCTTTAACGATGCGTATCAAAAACGATTCCAATATCATTTTCTTAAAAAGTTAGCAAACATTACATCCAGTTTTTTTTTTCGTAGAGAATCGCTTTTGAGTAATGAGTTTTTCTTGTTCGCACATAGCTTAATACTTATTTTATGCCATGTCTTGAGTAGAAAGTCAAATGTCAATCTAAATTATATTATGCTTTCGTCCTTCTCACTTGTTCTTTTAAATCTTTTTCATTATATACGCAAAAAAATATTTAAGAAGAGATACAAAAAATAATCATAGAGTGTCATATCAAATTATTTTATTAAGATAATTAACATTTTATGACATTTTAAATTATTCAATGAAACCAAGCAGTTGTAGTGCAGAATGAAAGAGATTTCATTTCGGAAAAAACTGATCTAGAAACAAATCAGAACAATAACTTTAAGAATGTTAGAATTTCGAAGTATTCCATAAGGTATGAAACTCAAAAGTAGGGTTAGAAAAAAAATAACACGGTAAACTATTCCAATGAGTTCCGAGTCTCAAGTATCTAAAAAAAAATTTAAGCTGTATCGAAAATGGTTAATGTTGTATGAATGCCATATTGGCAAGGGTTCTTTTCGGGCTTATTACAAATATTCGTTAGTGTAACAAATCTTTTTTATATAATATAAGTTGCATTTGACAACAATTATACATATAACTTTAAATAAAGAAGGGAAATAAAGGGATAGAGTGTAACGGCATGTGAACTCTTCCAATATGACCTTCACTGACGCGCTACGCCTTATTTCGACTCTCCTGGTCTCTAGAGGGCACATTTATTGCTTGAAACTGTACGTACATAGCTATTAATAAGAGTGATTACACTAATAAATTTGCATTTATTAATGACTGATTTTATTTCAATATCCAGTGAACAAAATTGCTAATGAAACGGAATTTTAAAAATTAAGTAAGGGAATCATAACTTATATAGGTGTATTTTTCATTCTTTTTTCTTTTTCTTTTTATTTTCAAATTATAAACATTAATAAGAAAATATCTAATATATAAAAATATTTAAGTTTTTTAAACCTTATTTTTATTATAATCTCAGTATGAATTATCTGCTTATATTTTATGCAATATTTCCAAATTCCTTTCTGAAAAAAAAAATACTTATGCCATGCTACACTTAAAATAATCAACGAAATCGTCATCAAATAATTATCAAAATGAAATAGGTGACTTGAAAGAAGTAATGTTTTCCTATCTGTCATAAATTATTTTCTCGTTCAATTATCATTTGAAGATAATGATTCCCACACACAGCTACAAAACACACTCACAACTACTTATTTTTCCCCTTTCCAAAATTTAAAATAGAAAAATAACAAAACTTCCAACAAATATCTTAATAACAACATCTAAATGAATTCCATAATTAGAAGGCAATTTACTATTCTAAAAGCAACTGACTCATTTTCGAACTTTGCTCAGTTTTCATTAAAATTCTTGGTTTATTACAAAAAAGCTCAAAGAAAAAAATCGATATTCCACACTTGAAATGCATTAAATATTCAAATATATTCTGCTCCAAGAAATAACATTACTTGTCGCGCAAAGCTGATTTAAATTTGGCTCTCTCATGCAGATTGGGGCCGAGGCCTTGTCAGATTACTTGAAGTGGATATGGTAATGAAGGAATTAGGGAGTGCGTCACTTTTAATCAATAGAAAGAGAGAATGGTTCTAAAAAATAATTGCTACTGAGGGGTCTAAGTGATATTATGAAGTACTAAAATCTTTTAAATTGCAATTTTTGATTCTCGTGAAACTGAGTGTGACATTTAGTTTGAAAGAAAAATGCTGTTTTTTTTCTTTCTGACTTCAGCATAAATTATTTTTCAATGCTTGAAGCAATTATTTTTATAAAAACCTGGAATAAATTAAAGTTATCGAAGAATGAAGTAAATATAAGCAAAAACAAAATTTAATCATGTTTTTGCTTAAAGACTGATTAAAAATATAAAAATAATTATAATAAATATAAAATTATATGAGATTTAAAGAGGCTTGAAGCGCTTAACTGCGATACCTAGGTAATTACCAATAAATTAAGGATCACAATTACTTACTCATTTATGAGTACAACATAATTATTGACCCCTCAAGCTTTTATAAATTGTATATTATTTTACGTTTAAAAAATAATTTTTATTCCTTTTTGTTCATATTTAAATAAAAAATCATGATTTAAGTCTTTATTTTACTTATATTTAATTTTTTTTCAGGAAATTAAAACTAAAAACAAGCAATTCCGGGAACTATACGTGTATGCAAAATTTCAACTCAAATATATGTTACGAGAAAAGCTCGGGACCCCAGACCTACCAAAATGCATCATTTCTTGAAATAATGTAGTATTGCATTGTCATCGGAACACTATGAATTAGATCTGATGAACATAACATATTCTTGAATATAATATAGTATTGTACTGTCATCGGAATATTATGAATTACATCTAATGATATGAAGTGGGTAAAAATTCGAGTGCAAATTTTCAACTAGAAAGATATACATACATATATATATGAACATAGCAAGTCAAATAAAAGCTTGTGAAAAACATCAGAATTACATTTCATCAATGTGATTTAATTAATTCAAACATTTAAAATTTTAACAGCCTTGTATTTTTATGAGAAATATCTAATCGTATTACTGTCTTCCTGATCAATTCAAAATTTAGCTTTTTCAAAACATTAATGTTATCAATAATTTGATTACTGACTTATATCAAAATAAGAAAATACACCAAAAATAATGCATTTGCTTCAATAACTTTGGCAAATGTTCAAGCATTTTTAAAAAAATCCGCATCAATTTGCTATCAAAAAACAATATCAAATCTTACAAAATCATGTTTATCTCAGATGTGCATAGATTCAGAAACATTGCTCTATGTGTTGCTTATGGTGATTTTATACGCCATAAGAGCCATTGCTTTAATATTGTACTGAATGGGACGAAGTTTTTTCTTGAGTGCTTCGCCCAGGTGCTCTCTGACCCTCCTATCCTGAAAATCTACGAAAAAATGCATTTCTTTGGTATTTATACTTGCCCAGAAGTTATTTAATAAAATGGAAGTTAAATAAATTTATGTTCAGGTTTTTTATTTCCTCAGAAATTTTTTTATTGTATTGAAGACTTCAATAAAGACAACATCGCCTATTAATTCGAATGTACACTTAACGTTTCCTTCATCATGCATGAAATATAAAGTGTTCAATGCTTATGTCTTAAGATGCCAGTAATATTTTTTTGTCCGCTCTAGTTTCTGAGTTTCATCTCTGAAGATTTCATTCACTACTAGATACGCAATCAATCAATCCATCTTTAGAGGCTAAAGATTTTATTTATTTTTTACAGCCACACAACACACACAATTAATACAATATTTAAAACTCACTAACACTAAACATTTAACTGTTGTTTCATGCCATTTCTGTTCGTCATGCTACAGGTCGTAGCCGCAATTCTCCTCCTTCCATTATTGTTCAATTCTGTCTCTCCTTATATCGATGGCAGCGCCTACTACAACTTTTTTTTCAGTCCCGTGAATCTTACAATTCCCTTAACATTTTTGAAAAAAAAAAAAGGCTTGTAAACGGTTGATAATTCTAAGAATAAGTGTGATTAAGTGATATAACCAGCATCAATTTCCTAATAACTCAAACTCTCTTGTACATATCGGAATGAATTACTTAATATATTGCTGACTGTAGAGAATGTACTTAAATTTGAAAGTGTTTAGCACTTATTTTATTTATTCATATAATATTAAAAGAATTGTAAGGGCTCTCAAAAGAATATAAATGCTATACCTGAGTTATTTAATGTAATACTTTGATGAAAGGAAAAAAACAAAGGACATTACTTTTACACTTTTTAAAAATACCACAAGAATGATTCAATAATGTAAATAAACTCCAATGGAAAAAATTCTATTTTAAATAAAATGAAGCATAATTTATTTTTATTCGTCTCAATTATTGGTACTGTACTGTATTGAAGACTATTAATAAAAATGACTTGTTTTCAGGACATCACATTTATTTGCGCACATCTTTTCAAACATAAATTAGATACACAATTTTAAACAAGCACCATTTTTCAACGTTCGTCTTTACCTCTTGGAACCAAACTCAATACTCAATTTCATATCCGTTGCCAGTAAATTATCTAAAATCAAAACTATGATCTGGTGTTGCCAAAAAAATATATCTTAATAAAGAATATTGAAAAAGGTATCACTTTAAGTTTAAATCGTCTGCTTTTAAAAGTAGAATAGGTAATGTCTTAAATAAAGTATCAAATTAGATTAAATTGTCTGCCTTTAAGGGTGAACTTGTGTCACATGCGATGGCACCCCATATCACAACAATTGTGGAGGCGGTGCGACACTGTACAGCGAAGGCAGGATTGAGACGTTCACGACGGGACCTCCGCACACATACGAGATTGCCATTATTGCCCAAACTGAATCTGGATTCGTCGCTAAAGACGACTTGATTCCATTCGGTTGTAGTTCAATTCCTTCGAGTGCAACACCACTCCAAACGGAGACGACGGTGAGTGAGTGTTAATGGCAGTACACATAATGGGCACCACGATAGCAACTGTACCACAACCAAGTGCCTTGTGATGGTACGGACTGACATAAAGACCTGTAGTGAAGGTGCTTCCCGTGTATGGATGGTGGACAATAAGACAGTTGGCACTATGCGTTCGTTTCGTATGATGTGATGGTCTTCTCTACTGGAGGTCTGTCAAGGGCATCCTGAGCCTGGTCGCCGTGTAACAGACTTGTCTCTTGTCCACTGGTCCCAACACCTTCTCAAAGTAAAGTCAAAACGGCCAAGGTGGCGAGCAACTCACCGAGCTGACCACCCGGTTTCCATCACCCCCATGATTCTTCTCCTCACGAACTTTGATACCTGCTCATATTGTCTTCGATGGTGGTGTAATAGCATCTCTAATTAAAAAGCGTCCCTCTGAAACAGATTAAATACACTCAAACAAGCTCAGCTTAACTGTTTTACAATCGAAGGAGAGCGAAGTTCAACGCCCTCTGGTGGTATTACACATTGCGAAATCAAGCTGCATTTCTAATAATTTACGTATCTACCTAACATGTACCTTCACATCAAGTTTCGTAACAATCATACTCTTACTTTTTGGTGCGCAAATTTTAATGACACACACAATGAGTGAATATATACATATATAATCTGAAACCTCTACACGCTTAAAAAATATTAGGCTATACTAATTAATTATTTGGTAGAGACATCTAAATTTTACTCTATATATCTACTAAAGTCGTAAAAATATATCTAAAATTTATTGCTTCAATATATGCTTGATGGAAAACAAAAATGTTACAAAATTTTTTAACCTACTTATCTTTAATGCCTTAAAATTCTGATGAAAATAATTAAATAATCTTATTTCTCCCAAGTAATTGTGTGTGGAAGTATTATTGTTCTTAAAAGATAATTTTTTTCAAAGAACAAAGACAAATTAATTGCAATTATCTTTTCGTATTTTTTTCCCTTTCTCTTCTATACCTAAAGAACAAAATACGGAGTGTAATTAACAATAACTTCCCTAAATAGGCTGAAAATGAATATCTCTCGAATATTTTTTACTGTTAAGTCAACAATTTTTCTAAGTCGTAAAATAAAACACTAGTATTAATACGAGAACTTAAATCTTTCCTAGGAATTTTATTTTCTCGAGAGAATATATGAGTATATAAAAAGAAAAATATATGTGTATACATCATCATATATAGTAAAAGCTTTGGTTTAATTAACTGCGTAGAATTAAGTAGTACATAAACTTAAAGATGCAACTCTTCTAAAAGAAAGGAAGCAAACATTCTTTATGCCTTACTTTATAAAAGGAAACAAATAAAAACTTATAAAAATACCATCGCTAGAAGCAACAAATATGTGATGCAGAATTAAAAAAGACAAATAAGGATCCTAACTTTAAACAGAAATATTAAAGGTTTTAACAAAATATCCCTCAGACCTGAAAGAGCTTTTTTTTTAAAAAAAAAAAATTAATCAAAGGGAATTATTATTATGCAACTCTCGAAGCCGCAATTTCTATTCAAAAATTAAGAACAGTACTTGTGAATATTTATTCATTTCGAAAATTAAATGCTGTCTAAAGAATTATTTCTTACTTCGAAATATCCTTTCTTAGTTTGAAAATTAATTTCTAAGAATAAAAATATCCAACGAGAGAGAGAGAGAAATAGATGAATTTATTTTTCGGAGTAATTTTTTTATATCGGCACTTTTAAATTAATATTTATATCAATTCAATATAATGCTTAAGTTTTTAAACTTAATTGTAAATCTAGTAGCATGCTTGAACGTAAAAAAATTCTTTTGAATGTAATTATTATGAATACTGATTAAAGTTTTTGCTAAGGAACTAAATATTTTTTTTCAAAAATTCTGCAGCTAATAAGTATAATAAGTCTAATAAGTACCTTTATTATTGTCTCAAATTTGCATCTATTTATAACTGAATAATTTAATTTCAGGATTATAGTTAAATAATAATTTTAAAATTTTATATGTCGATATTTATGTTTTACTGCATAATATGATAATGCCATTAAATTTTTTTTTTTCGTTTAAGCGTAAATAATACATTTCAAAATACATGTATCTTTGTATATTTATCAAATTCAAAAATTTTCAAACGTGAACTTAAATTCGGAAATACCTAAAATTTTAAATACAACTCACTTGCTTATTTTTCATTTAAAAACAAAACAGAAATAGCTGATAAATGTAGAATCTATTAATTGAAATAACTTATATGATTTTAAATATTTTGTAAATAAATATTGGTATATATTC
>BMAW01061297.1:34013-48344 GCA_019974015.1 Nephila pilipes
CAAATGATGGATTGATTCACACGTACATGACATTCAACAGCTTTTGTACTTATGCTGGATGTTTCGCCTATACGTTACAAGATGGCTTCATCCAGGTGTGGTGTCGTACAGTTCTTGATCGATTTTTTTTTTTTTTTTTTTGATACTGATGATGAAGGAGACATTTTCATAAAGATACATAATATGTAGCCACTCAAGCGTTTTGTATTTCGGCATACGTTTATTTTCGTTCCTGCACAGTCGTAACGCTGCTGTGTCATTACCACTAACAACATCATATTTAAATGTATGTGTGCCATCATCACCAGAAACACAGACGTAAAATGGCATTATCTTGTAGATGCATCAGATCATGGCCGGTCCACCACCTGTTTCTCTCACAAATAAAACTAGATTACTGTCAGCATTGCTTGTTAATTCCATCATCGCAGATCTGAAGCTTGTAATTACTGTTGATGAACGTAAATTTTAATATTTATTTTAAACTTTGTTGTAAAGAAACTCTTTGTGAAGATGTATGTAAACTATATTTTTCCCTTCCATGTTCATATTTTTGTTTTAGTGAATTCGTGTTAATTCCATTCATATATTCCTTTATAAAAATGTTTATTTTAGTTTGCAGTACCATCCTTCAAAGTTTATCTGATGATCTCTCTCTCTCTGTGTGTGTGTGTGCACTGTGAGAAACACGTCAAGATAAGCCAAATCCGATTCTTAAAATTTAAAGCTTAATCATGAACTATACAAAATCAACATTAACCTATACTTGTATCAACAACATCGCGTACAATCTATATTTGTTCATATATAAATAACATCAGAAATAAAATTTAAGCAAATGAAAGAATCAGACCTCATTTTCGAATTAGTCTTCCTAGACTAAACTTAAGGCCCATTATAAATTATGGCAGTGTAAATTTATTTTTGATTAATGTTTTCTTCTAGAATGAGATTATAAATTTCTAGATAAGGCTCTGAAGTAATTTGGGTTTTCCAGATGTTGAATGAAGAATATGAGATACAAAAGAGGAATATGAGATATTGTATGAGACTCAATAAGATAAAAAGTATGAAATTGGATTTCCGAATATAGAAATAAATATTAGAAAAATACAAATTCTACTACTCGTCCAAAGCTATGTTGTGAAAATGTTGTAATATCTAACTGGTTTGTAGAAATTTTTGTAAACTGTTGATTGCATGGAAAAATTG
This sequence comes from Nephila pilipes, assembly GCA_019974015.1. NCBI lineage: Eukaryota > Metazoa > Arthropoda > Arachnida > Araneae > Nephilidae > Nephila > Nephila pilipes. Next base: position 35,226 of record BMAW01061297.1, read on the forward strand.
TAAGAATCTGAAGAACAAAATTCAATACTCTAAAGATACCACTATGTTTTTAGATAAAGTTAATTTATATATTTTTAAATGACAAATTAGTACAAAAAAAGCTTGTAATGCTAGTTTTGCCATATTGGCGAATTAATATCTACGATATACGGGGAGTTTGAAACTCATGAGCAAAAACTTAAGGGGTGACAGAAAACAAGCAAATCTCACCACACTATGCTAGGCTGAGAGAAAGCTGTGAAACGCTAGAAAACTCGCACTTTATTCTTTCCAGTACAGCGCCGTCTAGCGGTTCACCACTTGCTCTCCTCCTGTGCATTGTGTGGTGAAAATTGCTTGTTTTCTATTACACCTTATAATTTTGCTCAAAAGTCGAAACATCTTGTACTTTTCCATTGGATTGACATTTATATTATGAACATGAATAAATTTTCTTTTTCGTGTAAATTAACATGGGAAACGAATGATGTCTCAGGATATTCAAATTTTCTTCAAAAACGTTTAAACTTTTAAAGCCTTTTGCCCAAGTTTTCAAAATATTCCTTTAAATATTTAAGCAATACATCATTTCTGGCATTATTAACGCATGCATTATATTTTGAACGGTTTGACTGATTAACTTTATTTTCTAAAATATATGTCACACATTTAGTATGAAATTAATACAGCAGTTTTTAAGATAATACGTTCTTAGATAGTGGATTAAAAATGGTTTTGTTTTCATAAAACATTAAAATTTTCCTTTATACCTCCACAATTTTATTATATAAACTATTAATATCAGAAATATTTTTTTATATTTAATTCTAGGAACATAACCTTAACATTTTGTTATATAATAATTCCCATTACGTTACGCACAGCGGTAGTTCATGTTTAAAGACTTGAGTTGCATTGGAATTATTATAGCACTTCACTGTGAAGGTTTGTAACTTTAAATGTAAATCTTCCGCCATAGTCAAAATATAATATACAAATAAACTCTAAATTTCCTTCCGAAACCTCAAAATACATTTACCAAGAATGTTCTTTCAGAATGAATACGATGGATTTGAATGCGAATACGAAGGGTTTGAATGACTTCCTTTTGTGGACAATTTTATGCGCATGAAATGATTTGCAGTACTATGAATTATAATGCATGAAATTTAAATTTGCTTTACTCATGTAAACACCATTTTACGTGCTTGGTCTATTTTTACTTAGCGTTAGAAACTTTTTTTTTAAAAAAAAAAAAAAAACCAAACTTGCTTTAAAATTTAAGATAAGAATTTCAAAATAGAACACATTTTTTAAAACATTAAGTGCCTTTGGTCTAAGTTCTTAAAAGAAATAAATTTCTAACGAAATTTAAAAACAAAGAATTTAGTTTTTGATTAATTTTGAAAAAAAAAAGAAACAATAAAATGTTAAGAAGATTTGATAAGAGATACAAATATATAAATTAGATCTTAAGTAAATAAATTGCATTTGGATTGTTTTGAATTTAAAGTAAATGTATAAGAGTTATAAAGTATTACAACAAACTTTTTAGAAATATATATTCTGCTATGGTCTCTACAGCGTAATATAATATATTCAGTATTAAATATATTCAATTTTTTATTGAAGTCATTGTACATGGTTGCAATAGAAAGTGAAGAATATCGTTTAACTATTGTAATAGCTTATAAAAATTAAGAATGAAATACATCATTTATATATTTGGATCATACAATTTGTTGGATTTTAACTTCCGATGAAAATGACATAATCATACAAAAGTAAGCGATATATAAAATTAACAAATATCTTTTTTCAATTTGAAAGAATCTTTATTTCTCATTTTGTTCTGGATATAAAATCAAACATTTAACTGATATTTTATTTTTAACTCTGCAAAAGATTTATCAATTAAAACTTTTAATTTTTTTTTTGATTGTACTTAGCTACGAAAAAATTTAATGTGTCGCTTTGCATGGTATAGTTTTATTGATTGATTGATGCAATACTAAAATAAAAGTTCTTTTAAAACATTTTGTAGTTATAGTCGTAATTTATTTCTACTAATGATCATAAAATTTTCAAAAGAGTAAAATAAAAATACGTATGAAAATACAAGTTAGCGAAATGTTGCTGATCAATATAAGATGTAAATAACTTTTATGAAAATTATAGTTTTTGGTTTGTCATCGGAGTTTGAAAATCAAAGCTAAGGATTTTAATTGCGGATAAATACACAAGTGGGTGATATGAAATATTATCCAATGTTATAAATAAAATAAGGGATCCCAATTTTTTGTACGATAAGCCTATGTGCGTCATTTTATTTAAGAAGGCCTATGAAAGTATGTAGTTAGAAATACATGGATCCATGAACTGGAAGACTCTGCTTGACTCGTCACAAGACTAACCTTGATCGTGTTGAGAAATGCTTTGATGAAACACCAGAACTAGTGACTCAACACCGTTCCCAAGAACTTGGAATTGATCCTCAAGTTCCTTTGACCTCAGCGCCGCATACTGTTTTTTTTTTAAGGGGTAAGATCGAGTATCCTCCGGTACTTTTAAGACCATTTCTCAGCACAAGACCTAAATCTGTCGAGAAATTTAAGGAATCCTGATAGAAATATTGCAAGCTGTAATGAAAAATGTGATATAAATAGCCCGTATGCTATTATATATATATATATATAACACATCGATCAATAACTCCCGAGACTAACCCAGAGATGGCGCTCGTAGTAAACCAGTAACCAGGGCTTTCTAGAGTACTAACCTTTGCTTGAAACGTGTCAAAATTTTAAGTTGATCGGACCAGGAAAAAGGTTTTTTGAAGTGAAGTGAAAAAGGTTTTTTCCAAGTGGGTGCCGCGATTGCTTTCGACGGAACAAAAACAGCAACGAGTCGATGATTCAGAAGGCTGTTTATCGCTATTTACTCGCAACAAAAAAGATTTCTTGCGAAAAAAAAAAATTGGAAAAAAAAAAAAAAAATTGGAAAGAAAAGATTTGGAAAAGCGTTGGAACGATTGTATCACCCTAAAAGGTGATTAACAAAAGGTGTTATGTTGATGAATAAAAAAAAAATGTTGTTTTCAATGTTAGACTCGGGAGTTATAGATCGATGTGTTATATATATATATACAGAGGTGGAGAAAATTGTGGACACTTTTGGAAATATTTATGTTTTTGAACTTTGTGTGCGCATAGAAAACGTTACGTTTCACAAAATGCCAAGTGATATTTATCATTTTTAAAGAAAATTTAAAACTGAATTCAATACAAAACACAAAATACAAATATTTGCTACACAAATAGAGTTAACTAGCGATAATTATTGATATACATTATATGCAGACGATTGCAGTGAGTTATCAGTATGTAGTAGGGCAGCCTTTATTTTTCCATTACAACTTCACATCGATGTTTCATAGAGCTGACGACAGTTTTAAGCACTTCCTTCGTTACTACATGATGCCAGGAAACAATTATGGCCTCAATTAGTTCCCTTTTATTTGATGGACACCTCATTCGGACAAGAGTTTTCAAAAGGTACCACAAGTTTTCGATAGGATTGAGGTCAGAACTGTTTCCTGACCAGGATAACAATTCAGTGATTGTTTATTAACATCGCATTGAGAAGCAACATGAGTCCTATTTCTGAACCTCGGTTATGTGAGGAGGACGATATCTGAATTGGCACCTCTCTCCAAACTTCCTTATCAAACCAATTTGGAAGACTTGGAGCCTTGACCGATTTAACGTTCATCAGCCCCCTGTACGGCGGGGGCATCAGAATCATTCAGTGGCATCAGGGTTCGAGCCTATGACTCTACAAAAACAACACCGGTGGCGAGTCCGCAGATAAAACATTAAATGTTTACTATTATGCACATTAAATGTATGCTATTGTGAAAAAAAATTGTAGATTATTGAGTAAAAAAGTACTCAACGTAATTGTGTAAAATTATTAAATATATGTCATTGTATAAATGTACACTGCAGTTCAAATATTGTTAAATGTATTCTGAAATGCGAATTCATAATATTATACACAAAATTGTGCGTACTATATGCACATTGTTGTGTTTGCTAATGTGCATACTAAATTAATATTATTGAATATGCTCTTGTGTACACTCTATTGTGTATACGTTATTAATATTATCATTTGTACTATATTAATACTCGTACTATTGTGTATGCTGTTGTGTATTTTAATTGTGTATACTGTAATTAATATCATATGTATTATATTAATACTATTGTATATACTACATTATTACTATTGTAATAATGTAGTATATAATGTATTAATACTATTGAGTATACTGTTTTAATGCAATTATGTATACTCTGTAAACGCTATTAGTACAAACTAACTGTAAACTATTGTATTTATTAAATCCATACTGTTTTGAAAATACACATACCAAGTTCTACTTTATTGTGTATGTTTTTGTATACTATTCTGTGTAGTAAATACAGATGTAAATACAATTATGCATATTAATTGTAAATAATGGTGTAAATATTCAAAATTTTCTCTTTTAAAAGTTCATTACTATTACATAACTGTTTTATGCGTTATTATTATATCTTCCTTTCAATACATTTTTCAAGAATTAACTAATTTAGCCATTGAACCCGGTTTATTTCCTTAGTTTGAACTAGTTTCTGAATGAGATATTCCCAAAACAACTGTACATCTAACTGAAAAATTATTCACTGAAAATCAGTCTCCTTACTAAATATCCTTTAATTTCAGTAGACAGGTTTATTTTGCGTCGTTCTCTATGAGATCTCATGCGGAAAGACGGGTGCCAAGCAAAGGGCTAAAAGATTTTCGCATTCTTGGAAGAAAACGACTGAATGGGTTGAATTGCGGCTGAATTGAAAGGTACCCGAGTGAAAAGAAGGCAGAGGTCCGAAGCGCAGAGCCAGAATGGCATTGGTGGAGAAAGGGAAAGGAAGCAATTAAGTACGCAGCACACTAGAGGGATTTTCAAGAAGACATGGTCTTGGGAATAGAAAATCTCACACTTGGAAGAATAGTGGAAATCTTGAATAAAATATTTTAGTTATATGTATTCTTGAGTCTCTATTCATAGGGATAATATATATCATTAATCTCGTTTAAAATTAATGATATATTTATTCTGAGGCTTGGTTTATGTAATTGAAATAAAAGTTTTAGATTTAATATGATTCTAAGACTCATAATCCTTAAAGAATCATAAATACTTATCAAATCATACTAAAAAACAATATAAAAATACTAATACAAAAATTATTTATAAGAATATATCTTAAATTTAAAATTAGATTTAGTGTAAAATGGTTGCATGTAATCATATTCACATTTATTTTATTTGCATATATACCGCTCATTAACCTTTACAAGTATAAATTTATTTGAGTTAATTTATGTTTTCGAAGGTTTCAGTAATATTTTCCTTCATTCAAAAGCATACACTTAAATGTATTTTGCCACGTTTTTCCCCTTTATTTTAAAACTTTATTTATCTTTATTAACTTTTTAAAAACATTTTATTTTACTTTTTAAAAATATGTATTAAAACAATAAATTATACTAATAAAAAATATTAAAATCAATAATATCCTATAAAGTACAAAAAAAATTATTTCCACATTTAAGGTTATTTAATTAAAACATTTAATAAATTATAGCACAATTTTATGCTTTATGCAAATCATACTTCAAAGACTGAAAACTTTTCCTAAATAATAAAATCATACTTAAATACTTCTACTTTTTAAATGCATAAATTTTCCAAGTATCTTTACAACAATGAAGGGACATTACAGGACATATATGCATTTAAAAAACTTAATAGATTGCTTACTTAGACTTAGATCCAATACTGAACACTATCTCCCAATGTATGCATATATATGCATACTCACATATATAATACATTGTAATATATGTTGAGCTGTTTTTTTTTTATATTGTCAATATATGAAAATTTAAAACCTATGGTTCTTATATGAGTGATATATTTAATAGAAGCTCCAAATTAAAGTTCCTTCCCTAAAAATATGTCATGATGATGGTTTTCTCGCCTATCCGCTGCAAATGGAGGATTTGCCCCTTTTCCCTATATAGAGCACGGCAACCTACGAGTAGGAATGACTTTCGAAAGAACGACCTGTTCTTTTGAACCAGTTAATCTAAAAGAATGAGAAAACTGGAGGCAAAGGACCGCTAAAACCTGTAATTTGCTGTTCCGAATTATTTGGAGTCGTTTTCCCATCGATGCATACCCAAGTGTATACCCTTCTGTAACATGATACGTTACGAAAGTCTATACACTGCAGGAAAACTTGAAGATATTGTCGGCACTTTTACCTGACTTAGAGATCCGCTTTCACTCTGGAAGCCATCAAATGTTCTCTGAAACTACCCATCTACCAGCTGCCGAATCTCCCTATTGACAAATAGGGCTAGCGACACACACATGCCCCCATAAACAGTTAACCTAATAGAGCCATTAACTGACGAGCACACGGAGGATTCTCCGATAGCTCTCACCACTGCGAGAATATAATGAGAACGAGCGAATTAGATCGACTCAAATAAGAGTGTATCTAGAAGAACTAGAGTGGAGGAGAAAAAAAAAACTTTTCCGAATGAGCTGCTTCCTTGGGCTGGCACAAGACATTGCAAGATTAGACTTCAACTGGAAGGCCTACCAAAGCAGGTCTTCCAGTAGCAAAGATAAAGATTAGAATAAATGATTCCAGACAGGAATGGATCATTCCGACCTTAAGTATTTGGTTCTTTTGTAAGCTTTGTAATCGATATCCACCCACAATTGAAATTAAAAAGTAAATTGTGTTCATTTAATTGAATTTTTTTAATTTTTCCATCTGATTTATTTCATTATTTTAAAATTTATGAACTAATTCTAAAATTCTTGCTTCCTCTTCGCAGTCGTCGTACAGTCTGACTATAAGCAGCTGCATTGATCATAGTCCCCATTTCAATAAAATCAACAAGCAAGACACTTTTTTGACCACAAAAAACCGAAACAATAACCTTCCAGCTGTTGATAGTTTGTTTGAACTGACTTGCTGCCTTATCCTCCCTCATCGTGAACGTCGGTTTTTCCCGTCTTTGAATTGTTAATATCATTCAAGCACACCACCAACACTCGTAAAGTTTTCACCATATACTCGTCTCCTTTTCTTTTCGGTGAATTACTTCTACGGTATTTTCTTCTGCTTTCAGAAAGCAAATTACACTACGCAACTTACACTAAGTGGGAGCATCAAATGTAACATCTATGTTTGAGCGCTTATGGCTTAACTTAAAATAGCGAGATAGTGTTGGTAATTGCAAATGTTTTAGTTAAAGAGATGCGCATTCACGAAATGCGCATCTACACCTCCTACCATTTATCTGGTTGTCTAGCAGCTCAATCGAAAGTTGAAAAAAGAACGACCTTCGTAAAAGTGGAGAGACCAGACGAGAATTGAACAAAAATAAGAGCAGAAATACAAGTCTGATCGTGACAATATTTATCGTCGCGTAATTGCTGAATAAGAAAGAAAAAATACCCCTCCATTTTAAAAACTCTGTAATATTTATTAATAATCACCACTAAACTTAATTATATCAAAAGACGAGTCATCATTTAAAAGTGGTAGATCGTACCCACAAATATGATACCGTTTTCTGTATCCATTTTTTCTGTCGCTTGTTTATCCATTGTACCGCATGCTTCTTCAGAGCACAAAGATGCTATTAATGCACCCAATACACCTAGAAAGTTTGAACCACAGAAGTAGTCAACACTTGAGTCGGTATCCCACTCTCGACATTCAACATGAGAAATTTGGGCTCCAATAGATTTAAAATACATTAGCCCTACTACACGGCAGACTTTGGAAATATGAGGAACTGAACCCATTGACAAAACCTTTGTTGTACGAACTAGGATACCGTAGATCCTTTTCGTATGTAGTCGATATCTAAATAACCTTCAATTTCAAAAAATAATTACATCAATATCAAGAAACAGAAATAACCTCGGGGGAATTTTCACTTTTATGATTTAATGGAATAATACCCACCAAAAGCTACTGAAAGCTACAGAACAATAGATTCATTAGTGTAGAAAAGAAATTTGAGTGAGCTACCTACTCTATCTGATTGGAACGTTATTCGATATTACAAGATATTGTACCATCAGCCCCATTTCTATTACGATTGTATTACAAACTTTGAAAAGAACTCTATGCTTCACCGTTCTTTTACCCTTAAACATACAAAAGAATGTGGCAACTTCTATGTTTCACCGTTCACTCATACAAAAGAATGTGGTATTCTACATTACTCAGCGTGTATTTGGAAAATATTATTTCATCATAAAAAGAAATATTATTTATTACAAGAATACAAGTATCACCATAGCCCCATCTCACATATTAGATTGACTACATTTGAAAAAACTCTATGCTTCATTGTTCTTACTCAAACATACAAAAGAATGTGGGATTATCACCCCGACAAGTGCAGAAAAATATTAGTTTACCATAAAAAAGAAATAATTATATTACAAGATATTCAATGAATTGCCATTAGCCCCATCTCTCATTACGATTGTATTACAATTTAGAAAACTTATGCTCATTGTTCTTTTACCCTTAAAATACAAAAGAATGATTGATCGTACAAAATTGCGTGTATTTGGAAAAATATTAGTTTGCATAATGTAAAGAAAATATTTATAGATATTAGCAAGATATTACAATTAGCCCCATCTCATTCGATGATTTGTATTACACTTTTGAAAAACTCTATGTTCTATGTTTTATACCACTTAAACATACAAAAGAATGTGGATTCTCGTAAATTCGCGGCATTTGAAAATATTAACGATATTTTAAAAAGAAATATATTTAGCAAGTCTACTTTCATTAAGTTGTCTAAAGTCTCTTTTAATAAATAATTTTATGAAATTAATAATTTATCATATGTAGTTCATCACAGCCTCGAAATGGAAATAATTACTGCAATTACGGTATTTATTATATTTAAAAGCATACAAAATCATTCTTCCTCGCATAAAAGAAAATTTAAGTTTACTATATAAACTATTATATAAAAGCATCACTATCCGTGAGAGAAAAAATAAAACTCACTTCATTTTTCCCCCAATGAAAAGTTATTCCCACATAAGGCATGGTGGTTTTTCTTGTCCCTTCAAAACTAGAAAACATAGAAGACTATTTCTATTGAATAGACTAAGAAAGAAGAGCAGACGAATTACCAGGCTTTTATTTCTCCTGATTAATACAAGATAAAAATATTTATAAAGGACATATATAGTTCTATAATAAATCAAAATTTGCTAATATCAATTCGATTATCTTTTTCTATTCGTTTTATATGAAAAATTCAATTTTGCATTGCGAATTCTTATATTAGTAATCGTTTACTTACATAAATATTCAAGACTGATTGATTGTTTTATTGATGAAGCACTAACGAGTAATACGAAGACTGTTGGCGACAGATCTCGTAATTTTAAACTTTGATCAAAGAACGAAGACGACACTAAGCTGGCACCTCCATCTCCAAACTTCTGCATCATGCCAATGAGGAGATTTGCTGCCTCAAAAAACTTAATGTACACCAATTCCGCTACATGATGGGCTCAAACCTAAGACACAACGGAAACAACATCGGCTGAGAGTTAGCCACCATGACCACTAGGCTATTGAGGTCATATTACTGTTATTAAAATTTGAGAAGATTTACTTTAATTGGGAGAGGGCATTAACAACCAACAAACCTCATAAAAGAACATTATTGTTTCGGAGTCACTGATTGTTAAAAAACTCATTTGTTTGCTTGTTTGTCATTTTGTCTACAAATAACCCTCGCTCTTCACTTTAAATCACTAAATTTCGAGCTAAAAAGTCTCATTTATGTGTGCGTCAGAATGAACAAACTACTTGTGATGTATTAAGAAAATCGAAGAATTAAGAAAATTTTACAATAGAAATATTTTACACACGCATATAAATATATTTCTATACATAGTTATATATAAGAAAAATAAATTTTAATGTATCAATAATTTCGATGGCAAACATTTATTATGTTTAACAGATTTCTTTAAGCATTGTGAGAAATTAAAATATTTTTAGAATTTTTGTTATCAATATTACACATAAAATAGCTAATTTAATACATATGGTATCACTCTTTGCAATATCCCTTATTCTCATACGAGGTGAGGATATTGATTAACAAAACTGACTCTGTAAAACCTACTATTTTGATGTCATTCATATTTACTTATTATCACCTTCAATATACCCCCCTCCTCTATCCCTATAACGCTCCATGCGAATGTTCCATTGTTCGAAATAATGCTGTAAGACTTCTATCAGCTCCTTCAGGATGCGTACCACTTTCTTTTTCACAGCCTCAACGGATGCAAATCTTGTTCCTTTTATTGCAGATTTCATCTTAGGAAACAGATAGAAGTTGCATAGCTCAAAATCTAGCAAATAAGGCCGATGGACTAACACTGAGATGCTGTATTTAGCTGGAAACCTCTCGACAGATAATGCAGAATGAGGCGACTCATTGTCTTGATGGGAAAAAGTGCCGTTCGGATTCTTTGTCAAATCCTACAGTCTCAGCAATCGCACGAATACTTAACCGACGGTCAGATCTAACCAGATTACCGGTTTTTCCGATATTCTCATGCACTTTGGCGTGAAAGAGCTACCAGGAAGTGGAATCATCTTCAACGTCTTCTCGGTCATCTTGAAAACACTTAAACAGCTCAAAAACACATGTACGCGATAAACATTCATTGATATGCACTTCTTTCAAGAAATTATAACTTTCAGTAGCAGGTTTTTAGATGTTTCATGTGAAATTTCACAACAATTTGTTGCTCACATCCTTTTTCGATCGAAACAGAAAAAAAACTCTAATGCGAACGAAGGCTACGGCTATATGGATTTATTTACTGTAGCGAGAGGCATTGCATTCGAAAGAGAAAGCATCAAGCTAAACAGCTGTAGGTCGCTGGCGCATACGTACTTCTTCTGTACAGTGTCTGTCTCATTATTTAATAGCCTCACCTGGTATATTATTCTTTATACAATATTCCATTCTTTACAATTTTCATTACTCTTTATACTACAAATTTCTTTATACTCTTAACAATATACTTGGCATTCTTTACACTCAATTTTATGTAGATTAATGCAAATATTTCTAGTGTAAAAAAAATCAACTCCAATAAAAAGTTTTCAACATGATTTACCACCATTTAAAGAGTTCGCGCGGAAACGGAGACTTATTCCCCTCCGACACAGCGCTTCCATATTTAATCTCTCCATTGCCTTTTTCTCACATTTTTTACAGATTTTTATAAATGTCTAGATTAATTTTACATTGGAACCCATTGAACAGAACCCTTTGAGTTATGGCTTAGATAGAGGAGCGAAGGAAGAAACAGAAGGGGAAAAAAAAGTAGCATAAAGCATTATTTATGTTGTTTCCCTATGGGCGTAGGGGAGAAAAGAAATGCTGCGTGCTCACGTGCTGGAAATGGCTTTGGAGCTTAAACAGAAAAGAAAGCAAAAGAAGAAAGACTTATAAATAAAGGTGTTTTTATTTAATTCCAAGAAAACAGGTTATTCATTGAAAAAGGATCTAATGCATGCTTCGCTTACTTAATTTTTCTCTTTAAAAATCGCTAGGAAAGGGAAAAAAGTTTTTGGAATTAATGGGACTTCTTGAAAATTTCCATGTTTCAAATAGTTTCCAAAATTTTGTTCACATTTGTATCACGTAAAATAGATAAAAAAGACAAACAAGAGTAATTTTTAAATACTCTTTTGTAAACATTTCACATTATTTTTGACAGATAATTATTCATTTTGATTCTCAATTTTGTTAACATGATAACATGCATTGTAAGAGTGATTTCGTAAAATATTTAATAATAGTGTTTTGTTTTTAAAATACGCTTTACATCTTTATGTAAAAAGCTTAGCTACAATAACTTTAAGATTCTCGTAAACTTGTCAATGTACCCCAAATCCTATTATATTTATATATTATATTTAATGCGTTCACTTATTTCAAAACTCTTCAGAACAATTATATCATATCTAATTATATACATACAATTGTGTGCGTGCGAGCATTTGTAAAGTATTTCTTTTTACCAATTCTTTTTTTTCTTATCGTAGTAGTTGTGAAAGGAATAAAGAAACCTATTTTTAACTCATACAGTTCTATCTTTTTTATCCATCACTTCATCTTTCGGGTCCTATCAGTATTTTAGGGTTTTTACACAAGCTGGCAAGTCTTAGAAAATTATGTTGTGCCTTCTAATTCAAGGAAATAATTTAAGCTATCAATGCAAAACAGTAAACGTTTTGTAGTATTAATTATTCAATGTGCTTAACCCTTTATTTGCGTGTACTATATTAAATTCTATATACAATAATAAAGTACTTTTGCTGTTTAAATACATTATTTCCAGAAATATGACGGTATTCGAGTTCAATATATGTCGGATTACAGAGAGAGTACTGTATTTTAAATAGCCCGTTTCTCAACAAAAAAATACCAAAAATCGGAGAAACTCAGGTGGAAACGGAAACAAGCAAAGAAATTTTATAACTGTCATCTATGATTATTTAAGAAATAGCAAATACACTTTAAAACTTTTAAAAATAATAATAAACTTTTGTCGTCTTAAAGTTTCATACAACTAACTAATTAAAGGTTTAAATTGTTTCCCTTCATCTTATAATTTCAGATAACAGAACTGAAGTCTTACCTTAATATCATTACTTTGTTTTTTTGAATTTGTATGAATTGATTTTGTAGACAGATTAATATACTCAAGCAGCTTATATTTCTTTTAATAAAAGAAAAAATAATTATTTGTTTGTGTCCAAAAGCTAAGTTAATTTAGATTTCACAAAAGCATTATTCGATTGCAAATAATATAGTAGAAATCATATTATTCAAGAATTAATAACCTATTACTTGAACTTTTGTATTACTACAAATATTAATGTTAAACTATTGATGTCTTATACATTAAAAAAAATTACATGTTTTCTT
>BMAW01061306.1:0-19870 GCA_019974015.1 Nephila pilipes
TTATTCTGATGAAATTCAGTCTTTTTTCTGTTAATAATAATTTAATATCATTGTAACGTAAAATAATGCTCATAATATAAAGTTGTAAAATGTATTTAAATGAGATAAATAATTTATAAAAACACTAAGCAAACACGTGTATTATAATATTATCATAATTAAGAAATTAATTACCTTAAAAGTTTCTCTATTTACATATATCCATACAAATTTATCACAATGCATATTGCACAAATGCCTATGTATTATGCGTGCGAAGCAACTAATAAATAATTGTATACTTTAATAATAACTCCCATAAAATGTGCTGACACTTTCTATAAAAATTGGTATGCTACACATGGTGCTTAAGATGCAAAGTTTTTTCTGTTCTTTGAAAGTAGGATTATCCTTTTGTAAAAAGGTTTTCTTCCTCAACAAATTTTAATATTTTAACTACTTGTTTCAAACTTTAATTTCGTATAAGAGGGTGATTAAATTTTTTCTTGCACTTTAAATTTTCTACCGCAAAAGCTGGTAAGAAAAAAATATTATTACATTTGAGATTAAGGGTATTTAAAAACTTCGAGAACGGCTGTCTGAAAAAAGTGTTCATAACATTGTAAATCTTAAGAAAAGATCAAGAAACTATCTTTTTATTATAAGATTTACAATCTTACATCTTTATTGAAACATTTTCCATAATCTCAACTTAGGCTTAATTAAAGAATGTGCGTAATAGTATCATAAATCTATTTCTTCGTAAATATGTATTAATTATATTAATAATCTGAAAAATTAATAAATTATTTGTATTATCTTGTGTGTGTGAAATTCCGTAAACATAATTAATGAAATAAACCCCTGATAAATGGGAATTTTTCTTAAGTTGATGAACTACATATTAGAATATTAATATTGAATGCCGAATATAAATAATGCTCTTATATGGGTTCCTGTCTGGCATTTATTCTTTTGTCAGTCGCTTTTTGCAACAAGCAGACAAAATATTGATGCTGATTATTCCATATTTTACTATACAGATCATATAAGTGTGCATTTAGCTATATTTTTACCATCATTATTGTGTAAATCAATCAACCGTATAAGTTGCTATCTAGTCCATAGGGTTCACTTAGTGTGCTTCCATTGCATAAAACAAAATTACAATTAATTGTTTTGGAATTAGTCTTTATATGATAATTTCTGATTTTAATACTTTAATATTAATTGGTGGATAAAGCTTATTGTAGCTGATTAAGTAGTTTCAGATTCAATAAAACAATAATAAACATATATTATATCAATGATCACGCAACAGTTTTAAAAATTAACTCATTTTTTGAAACAGCTTAATGTTGGGCTTCTTCTTATTATTAATTTAATTCCATGAAATCTTTTGACTAATGTTCACTTTTAAAATTACGATGTAAATATCAGTTGTTAGGAAAAACATATTTTTACTTACTGTTCAGCTTTTCGAAGCAAATATTTATTTATTTTAGTATTCGTTTACTTTCCATTTTATGTGGTTGTATTTATTATTATTTCCCGTTAGTTAGAATTCGTACTAAATAGAATGAAAATTTTAAAAAAATTATTGTGCTTCTGTGATTTTCAAAAAATTCATTTAACATTATTTAATACTTATTGCATTAAAAAAATTAGGATTAACACTTCTTCATATACTAATCATAACACTAGAATAATTAAGGTTAAAATTGCTATTAGGTAAAAGTTTCACACTCCATCAAATAAGTTTTTTTTGTCCACTGACCTCTCCTTAAAAGACTTAAAAAGGTTCTTTAAAACAACTACTTAATCCAAATATCCTTTCCTATACACAGTTTTTCCTATAACGTACACCCCACCCACCCCTTTCAACTAACAGACCAATCACAGCACTTTCTTTAACGCTCAGTACTACACTCTAAAAATCTTTTCGGCCAAATCAACACTCAAGAAAGGCAGCAACGCCATTGGTTGGCTGAAACGTCACTGTCGCCTCCCCCTACTCCTGCTCTTCATCTAAACTGAACAAAAAAAAAATTTCACAATAAGTTTTCTAAATCTTAATTTTAAGCATTAATTCTAATTTTTTAATTATTCTTTCACATTTATCATCGATCATATATCAAGTTATTCTACATTAATTTTCTCAATAAAAAAAAACTCAGTTCTGGGCTGGAAAAAAATCGATGTCCAAAATTGTGCTCACCGATATGGAGATTAAGAGCCAAAAGTCTCAGGTGCTCCAGCATCATCTTGTCAGCCTATAAGTAATTTTGTGATTCTTCAATTTCGGTCAGTTACTTAAGCATTCCACGGTTCATATTTCAGTTAACAGGCGGTGAATCCTAAATTGTAATAAATAATTTGAAACAAATAATAAATAAGATAATCACCCACTTTAATATCAGCTGAAAATTAGGTGAGAAACTTACAAGAAAGTGTTCAAAAATGTTCCACTCCCTTATTCCTTTTTATTGTTTTGAAAAAGCCTTGCAACTGAGCTGACTATTAAAAACCCATAAAAATTCTTCGCTCGGAGAATTCAGTTCATTAAACATATCAAGAAAACGATCAAAACAGAGTGTGGAACGTGACGCATTAACGCATAACTTGTTGGAAAAGTTAGACTTAAAAGTATCTGAGCATCCGGGCAACTAGCCAAGTTCTCGGAGTTGACTAATAGACAATTTTCTCATGTTGGAGATCATTACGTAAGTTTAATTGACTTAAAACTCAACAAAAGACGACCAAATTAGCTTACAAGAGATTTATTTAACTACTTATTTGTCTATTAATTAAAGTAATTGATCTCGAAAATTGCATTTGAATCGAACGACATAATTAACGAAATGCATATTACTTGATCTGCTGCTTTAAAATATCTGTTCAATGAATTATTCAGGAAATGCCAGAATTCCCCGTGCACTATACGATAGTAAATTTAATTTTTCTTTATTTATTTTAAAACTTAAATGTATTTGAGAGCTGTAATTATAATGAAATTACTTCATCTATTAAATTATTGTATTAACTATTTCAAATTATTTCTTCCGAAATAAATGTTCGTTAAATATAAATGAATAAATTCGTTTTCCATATATTTCATTTGGTTTTTCTTATTTGAAACCACGGGCTCAGAAATTAAGCTTGAAGTAGAATATAATTCTCTCGTGGTTAAAAGGAAATCATAATGTCTACAAAAGGAATCCCATGAGTGACTTGAAACTTACAGCAAATGTAAATTCGAATGTTCTATTTAAAAGATTGTACGGTTTTTTACAAATTAAATAAAAGAGCTTTTAATATTATTAGTGACGTCGTACTGAAAAACAACACGAGTGTTACGAAAGACGGATCTCGAAATTTTAAACCTCGGTTAAACGTCAAGGACTATAATTGAACTGATACCTCCCCCTCCAAATGCCAACAGTAGGACTTGAGATCTAGTCCAGATTCAACCTATATCAGCTCCACCATATGGCAGGTCTATAGTGTCATCAAGGCTCGATCCCACAAGTCGACAGAAATATCGTCAGTCAAGAGTAAGTAAACAGGACGAGTTATAAATTAAACTGCAGTTATAAATTAAAAAAGGTGGAAACTGCACGTAGAAAATAGTCTAAATTTTCTGTCAGTGGTAAATACTTCAAGAAAAGCTACAGTATCTCGACGATAAAATCGAATGTGATATGAGAAAGTAAATTTGTTTAAATGGGGACCAATACAGCTGATTTTTCTAACCGAACAATAGTCTTCGAGTAGTGTTACAAAAGTGATGAGAGTGAGAAAGCAGCGATCTCAGAGAACCTAACGTGCTGAAAATGTGGACATGACAATGAAAGGTAACGTTTGACTGGAAGATCGACACCCCTCCTTGTGGCAACAATGGGTCGAGTGTCATCTCGACAGTTATTATAATGTTGGAGTATTAATACATGAGTGTCATTGTTTGCTTCAACAATTCTTTGGAGTTTGCTTCACTATGGAAAGCTGAGTTCAAAAATTCCTTCCCCCAGGATTCTCTTCAAAGCATTCATGGAGCTGTATTTCAACAGGAAGATGTTTATCCGTGTACCAATAGGAATGTTTAAGCTTTCCTTTTCAGGACAAAGGATACAGATTCTTCCTTGACTTATCTTTCAGACATGTTGCCTATTGAACATGTTGGGTATTTCCTCAGAAATCACTAATTTATATCTACGTTCTACTTAGGTATGTAAAATTTCTTTTTATTATTACTTCTCTTTCTTGGTGCGCAAATTTTTATGGCATTGAGTATATAACTATGATTTCAAAAATCAATTTTAAAATGGTAGATGAAGCTTCATTTCTCTTTGTAAACTTGAAAATTTAGCTGCCCCTTTTTATACTTTCTTTTTCAATCAAGATACAATATGATTGTAATTAAAGTTCAACCTTTAAAAAGCTGTGTTATAAGAGCTATTGGTCAGAATGACCTGAAATTTACTTGAAAATATGCACAGAATAAAAATATTTATAAATATTAGCCATAAATGGGAATTTATATGTCGAAAAAGGCATAAGAAGGTTATGTATAAGAACATATTACATTTGTTATAAAATATGGGGTACATGCCGTTTCCATCATTTCCCGTCTATGAAGCTCGTCGTGGCTCTCTCAATGAAGGATCGTACTCTGCCTGTGAAGATATTTTGCAAGAACTATGAATGTGTGGTTATAGCTCTGAGAAGTTCAAAAAATTAAACGTTTTGAAGAAATGTTACAGCCCGATGTCTACCGATGATATTCAGAAAATGATTCCGAAATTTAAGAAACAGGCTCATTTGATGTAAAATCTCGTTGAAGATGGAATCCATTTGCTTCGACATCAGTAGAACATGGAAATGCAGAGATGTGCAAATGCTCAGTTTTCGGGAATTCGAAAGTTCCCGATGGGTAGAGATACCTGTGAACACGATGGATAAACTTTTACAAAACTTCTCGCAATGCTATCCTTCAAAAAATTCCATGCTAAGAACTTGCATCCTTCTGACCAGTTAGAGCGACACACTTTTGCTCTAAAATTTCTGGCTAGCATGGAAGTTACAATGAATGGCCATGGAGTATTTTTAACAAATAAGGCCGATTTTTATATCGACGGATATGTCAATTCTCAAAATTACACAATATGGGAAACGGAAAATCCATTTGGATATCAAGCAATACATCTTCCTTTTACAAAACCAACTGTGTAGTGTAAGTTTATATGACATAGTTTATCATAGGGCCATTTTTCCCATAAGACAGGTCTTGGTGGTCTGTTACCAGTACCGTCAATGATGTACGATGGCGCAATAACGTCGTTCTAGTAGTAAATGGCACCCTTCCTCACATTGCAAATCTTATTATGTAGCTGTTCAGCATGCAGTTTGGAAATTACAGAATTATCAATGATCAGTTTCCAATAAACACACCGGCCAAGATCACTTGATTTTAATCCTTATGGTTACGCATGGCGTAACGTATTCCCATCAGCAGCACTAATACATTCCGAATTGTTATGGAACATTCTTCTCGATTTGATCATGTGGTAGAAAATGGTGGACAGCATATTGAACGTTTCTCGAGCAAATCTCGAGGCAGATAAAAACTAATTTCATTGTTGATTTTTCAGTGGTGTTTGATATCAGGGCAGTTTAAAACCGATTTCATTTTCCCTATCTGATAGGGCACCTCCTTTTTGGGGTGGATGCCTTTCAACTAAAAATCCCCTACTTACCACAATGACCATCGCATTGGGTTGCATGTGTCACTTTTATCCAAACCCATATACGTTTTATAACTTGTAAAGCATAATTTTATTTCTAAAATTCTGAACTATTATTTTTTCGTCTTCCATACTTTTCCCCTTTTTTCACGTATGTTCCGGTCATTCTAACCAAGGGCTCATTTTTACAATATTTTGAGAGTTTAACTTTAAATATAATCACACTGTATTTTAAGCGTCGATGATAATAATGCAAGGCTACAATTATTTTTTTTAGAAATTAATATTCAAACAACATATATAAGAATACCATTTATAACAATTTTGAATGAATTATATTCTTATCTTAACTTCGGTTTTGATAGATAGGTTTAACATTCAATTTTTTTTTTTTTTTTATTTACGTTAAAAATATTTAAGATTCATTTTAGAAAGTCAGCATCAGGACATTAAAATTTGATTTATTAGATTTGAAAACAAGAATCTATCAGCTAAAGATATCTAATCGCAATGACTTTTGTGTAGAATAGGTAATTATATTGAAAATGGTAATTATTCCCTAACTATGATGAAGATGGGGATTTTTAAACTACAGATGCATTAGTAAAATTGGAAGAACACAGCAAACAGAGTGGTTTATGCATTTTTTTTTTTATCATTCCCTAAACTTAATTTTCACTGAATTATTTTCGTTAAAAGGATTTCATCGTGTTTTCTTTTTCAACCAATACTTTATTACTTTTATGTGGTGCTGTTCACCACTTGGCCATAGTGGCTGATGAGATTGTTTAAGTTTCACTCCTACTTTTTTTCTTGCTTTCAGGTGTGATCACTCTTACATTGCCTTGTGTTTAACCTTCCGAATTACTATCTTCAAGTAAATGCATTCCATACACTGCTGAAAATCTCGGAAAATGTTTAAAAGTCTTTCTTACCAGCATCAATTCTTCCAAGAGCAATTCCTTGTAAAATAATGTTATAAATATTATTCAGAAATTTTGCTTGTTTGTTTTATCAAATTATAACACTTCCTTTCACTAAAAACGGTAAAGGTTATTTAAACATTCAATAATTCTTAAATGAAAATCTAAGTAATAAAAATCTCATTCAATATATGAAACATTCATACTTGAAAACAATTTATTTTTTTAATGAAATAATAGATGGAATAATAACCCATGTAATTTAGTACAGCATAATAATTAGATGTATTTCTTACCTACTTGTTAAAGCTATCTTAATTGGTGGTTTGAGTGCATATATCAACGTCCACTTTCTCTAGAAGATTCCTCTCAACTGTCATTTGGCTAACGATAGAAGTTTACACTCGTTTACTACGACTACACGTTATTACTCACTATCACCTATCTGAAAACTTCCAGCTTCGTCTATATTTAATTTGGCTCCTATTTTGTAATATATATATTATTTATAAAAAAGTCACCCAGTTTAAGAGAAAATTGTTGTTAGCCGAATAGCCGAACGTTACAAAATTTGTAACAATGTCCATTGAATTTTTCAGTTTAAATTTGAAAACTAATTTCTTTAATTTATAAATGATTTGGTTTTTTTTTTCTTTTACTTGTGGGGAAAATTGTTCATATAAAAACCTTTATCTCAATTTAAGATGTATTCAGTTTTCTTTAACTCTTTCTAATATAAATAAAATAAAACGCAAATGAGCGTTTAATAACATGAATATTTTTAACTATAAATTGAATATCTTTTAACTTTAAATTTAAATTAATTAAATTTTTTAACTATAAATTTTAACTATAAATTGAATATCTCAAAGACTATGCAACCCCGATTGACTTGAAATTTAGCACAATTACTCATTTTGCGATGTAGACGCTCACTAAGAACGGATTTCACGGAAGTCTTATCCAAAATCTAATTTCCATCCATTAATCTACTCTTATCCATCGGTTACGTTATTTTTGGGGACTTTATCGCCAAAAATAAAATGACTGTTGCTAAACGGAATATATTTTTTTATATGTATACTGTATATTGTCATCAATTAAGTTTACTTGGTGAGATTTGCGTGTGCGAAATGGAAAAATACCAAATAATTTTATATTGAAGCGTTGATTTAGGATTGGCAAGATTTTGGCGAAGGGGCTCTTTATGTGAAATTTCGTACAGTTCGAAAATAAGAAACGTTCATATTTAGTGGTAGAAATAAATGAGTTTGGAATCCCACGGTTGGTGAAAGAGTACCTTAGCTCCAAAACTTAGAGAGGAATTTTGAAAAATACTAAAATTGCGACTTTTTACGGAGTAGCGCACACGCAAGACAATCTTCGTTTACTGGAGGACCTCGCTACATGCTTGAACGAACTCAAGAGGCTATGGCATACGTAAAACATTTCGGCCGTCCCAATCTGCACGATTTTTTGTAAGGATTGCAGTCACTTGAAATCCTAAATGGTCAGAAATCAAAGATGTCTTGAGGCAAGGACAAAAATCTTATGATAGACACGATGCCATTGCGAAAGTATATCATTTGAAAGTTAAGCGTATGATGAATCTTCTGACAAAAGGTTGCATCTTTGGCAATACTCGATGTAACATGTATACGGTAGAATGAATTTTATCCATATTATATATATATATATATATATATATATATATATATATATATATATAACTATATGGAGTGACTTCTTACTAAAAAATTTATTTTACTCATATATTTGAAAGTCGAGGATAACCATTATTACAGACAGTCAATTTCTTAAAATTTTAAATTTAGATTATCATTAACGTTTTAAAAATTGAAATTTTTTTTGATATCTTACGTATAGGTTCCAAAATATTATATTATCGTCTGTCCTGCGAAGCAGGTGGGTATCAACTAGTAATAAATACTTTCGTAAAAAAAGTATGTTATTTTAGTAAATTTGGGAAATATTAGGATCACAAAAACACTTTTAAGAAATAAGAACTTTATGAAGTATTTTTATTTCTGTGAATGATAATTTGGGCAAAAATGTGTTCATTAATTTGAGTATAACTGTTTTATACATATATGATTTTCAAAATTTAATGATATAACTACATTATAAACTTAATAAACCAGATTTAGTAGAAAAGCATACGTAGTTTTATTTAAAATGAGACATATCTTTTATTGCATGTAGTGTAAAAATATTTTTCTTCCTCATTTGTTTCTGAAGGTAACTCCGATCCATCAGAAGGGAGCAAACAAGTTTTTTTCAATCGAAAGTCCCAATGTGGCATTCTCTTAAAAATATTTTTTAGAAATGTATATATTTAAGATATTAATTAAAATGTGATGATAGGGCTATTTTAAATAAAATTAAGAGTAAGAATAGATCCATAAGAGTTGAAAAACCAGCCATCCACGGTAATTATTAGCATTCGAAATGTTCACTCCGACATATGTGATGGACAAATGTGTCAAAAAAAAAAGAGAAAAGGGACAACCGTCCTTATTCTGAAATATTTATGGGTTGTACGCTGAGGACTCTGTTCTTCTTACAAAGCGGGTAACTCTTTACTGTATTGTATCCATTGAAAAACCTTTTTTCAATGCTTTACATCTTAGTTTACTTAGATTCTCTGATAAAGTTCACCGCTAGAGGAAATGAACCCCTACTGTCGTCCCTCAATTGTAGGCAACTTTTCGTCTACTTTTATTTCATGCTACACTGTACATCAATTATCGTTTGCATGTCTTATGTCTATCATCAACAACAAGTCCCTAACCTGCTGTCTCCAGCCAGTTCTATATTAGATGCCTGAGAAGACTCACCTTTCGTTTTTTCTTTGTTTTAATTTTTTTATTTATTTATTTATTTATTTTTTTTTTGCAATAGCTTAGGTTTTGAGAATTTTTTTTTTCACTGAGCTTTTGTTTGTTGTCTTTTCGTGGGCACGCACAGCGTTGATATATTTTTATTAAACATCCAAGGGGCTATTATTTCTTGTTAAACGTTTTGGCGTACCAGATCAATTTTCAATTTTTTTATCAGTTGCTTCATTTTTAATTACATTTATCTTAAACATATCCAATTTAATAATTTTTCGTTTGGTTTAATTTGAATTGCATGTAGCAAATATATATTTATTCATTTTTAATTTTTTGTTTGTTTTAATATTAATTGCATTTATCTTAAACATATTCAATTTAATAATTTATCGTTTTCTTTAATTTTAATATCGGAAGAGTTTACTATAGTCAATTTCTTTAAATTCCATCGTTTCTCTTTAATTCTTTAATTTTACTGAGTAATTTAATAATAATTATGAAAAAGAGCACCTTAGGTGGCTGAATTTGTACTTAGCAAAAATTTGCAGTTGAATATTTTTCCTTGATTTAAATTTCTTTTCTTCTTAGAAAAAGTCTGATTTTTGCCTCACTGGCACTTGATAACATATTTAGGACCACTACATTTCACTGTAATAAAGTAAACCGTCATATATTAGTCGGATTCGGAAATTTTAATGCTGCCATCTGTTGCTCTCTAACCCTCTATGTAGGCGGGGTATAAATTTTATACCACTTAGTTTGAAGTATGAAACGAATATTTTATATATTTTGTTTTAAGTATTTAGTAGTATTTGCATAAAGTTTCAAACATATAGATTGATTATCTGACGAATTTAAAATTTTCAATACATTTCAGAAGCATTTCTGTAAGGGATAAAACAACGACTTGTTAAGAACTTTCATTAGATTCAATTAGCTATAATTTTTATAATCATTCTTCTTGGTTGTGCTGTCTAATTTAAATAAATAATACTATAAGTTACCATTTGAAGATAAATGTATGGGGAAAAAATGTTATTTTACAGAGATTTTTAGGGTGCTAAATATGTGGTATTAAACATATATCACCGCTCCTGAAAGGGTTTAATGTTATTCTATTGATAAGCACTAAATACGCTATTCAATTATCTTTTTCCCTGCATGTGAAAGCAAACATTCTTGTTCATAGAATTCTTGAGATTGAGTTTCTCAGTTTTGCATTTCACAGAGAAAATAAACAAAATGTGTATGTATTCTGATGTAATGAAAATTGATGTTTAGGTATTTTTCAAAGACGATAATGTACTTATACTATTTGAATTTCTATTGTGCTTTCTATTTCTACACAAAATTATAGTTATTTTCTTCAGTTTCAAACAGCTGTTTGAATCATATTACATTTTCAGTTAATTACTTCAAAACATTAAAGTCTATAAATAACCATTGCTCAAATTATCGAATTTTAGATTTAATATTGTCATTTGATACAAAACTGGAAATATATCAATATATTTATTTTAGGTATTAAGGTTATTAGGTATCTTACGTTTAGGTATTACGTTACCTTAGGTTCTGTTGATTTTGGTATACAACACAAATATCAGTTTAAGTAATACTTAGGTTAAATCCAAATTTTGTTTATACAAGGTGGTACAAAACTCATGGGCAAATATTTAAGGGGTAATAGAAAACATCTAAACAAGCTCTTTTCACCATACAATGCTCAGGCGGAAAGCAAGCAGTAAACAGCTAGAGTGTGCTGCAATGGAAAGCATAAAGCGCTAGTTTTCTCACACATCGTCATTTTTAAAGTGAATTTCTGGAGGCAGGGAGGAAACTACGGGCAGACGACAAGGAAGTTTTCAATGATGACCTTTTCTTGATTACTGTACGTCGCCATGCTTCCTGAAATCCATAACAGAAATGATGACGTGCAAGAATACTAGAGTTTTATGCTTTTCATTGCAGCACCATCTATCGGTTCAACACTTGCAATCCGCCTGAGCAGTGTAGGTTAGAAATTATTTGTTTAGATGTTTTCTATCACCTCTTAGATTTTTGCTCATAAGTTTTAAAAACTCTATATTTTAATAATAAGGAATATTTGAAATTCGGCAAACTAAAGAGGGAATTTTTTAAAAAAGAAAAAAATTCTGAATCAGACGCCAAATTACACAATACATGTATTTGTTCTAACACAAGACTTGTATTCTTACACAAGACTTGTATTTGTGATTTAGATTACTTTGTAAAGGAAATAAATGAGAAAAGAGGGAGGGTTGAAATAATTAATAAAGGTATAGGTTCAAAAATAAAAAAAAGAACACAGGCAAAAATCGCTAGAATGTTTCCCCCAGTTTACTGACCCTATGATGATAGAAAAAAATCACTTCGTCACCTTAAAGTCACAAATATCGTACTAACTTTATGGAAGTAAGCTCTCAAAGTATCAAAGAGAAAATGATTTATCAGTTATTAAATATTTAATTGTTGCATAATTACATTTTTATATGCCCTGGAAAAAGAATTTTCAACATTTTAAGATTATATGCATAGATAAATTATGAAAGAGATTATTACATCAAATAATTTTTATTCAATTATTATTTAAATATTAATAATTTCAACTTTTTCTTTTTCACATCGGATGTGTTTTAATATTTGAATGTGTTACTACATTTGCCAAACTTATTTATTTTGATTTTAATGCTGTCATTCGATTTTGAAACATATTCTACATTAAAAGTATTTATAATATCAATTATTATGTATATGTCTGGTTTGGTTTTTGTAACGGGGCACTAGAAGCAACACGAGGCCTATTGGTGACGAACCACTTAATTTTGAACCTCGATCAAGTGACGAGGACAACACCTGAGATGGCACCTCCTCCTAACTTCCACACCACGCCAACGGTATGCATACGTCTGAAACTTCAATAACTTGATATCATTTTATTTCGTATTCTTTTTCGAATTCAAGGGTAAAATATTTTGAATTCTTGGGTTATGTCCTGATTATTCAATTAATTGTGAAGCAAAAGTATGATAACATTGGGTTTTATTTCTTTATAATTAAGTTTATTCTTATAGACTTCTCTATTTTGTGAGTAGGCGTAGACTTAAGTGACTTTTTCTTTTGCAATTTTGTTAACTTATCCATTTCTCTCTAAATCTTTATTTCTGTGGCTCCTCCATAAAATCATAAAAAACATACCCAATATTCTTAAGCGATCTATAATTATACAAAAAGGTACTCTCATGCTTATTTCATGTTTTCTACAACTTTGGATCATTGGTCAATAAAATTCAATTTCAATGTCGATCAATATTTATAAATGTTACTGATGAATCTTTGGTTTAACGAAAAAGGTTATTTTAGACTGTTGAGAACCATCGAAGTATCTTTTCAAAATCAAGAAACTTCAGATAGTGAAAAAGGAACACATACACAAGTCGAACATTTATTTATTACTGTCTTAAAGGGTGATGAAATTTAGCTAATGCATGTCTTAGCTGTAACAATTTTTGTATATATAAGATGAAATGTTGATGAATTCAAACTATTTGAAATTTTTAAAGCAAATATTTTTCAAATTACCTTTTGTTAGAATGAAAGTTTACTAAAAAATAAGTTATAAAAGTCCAAGTTAAACTAAAGTAATTAAATTAAAATTCCAAGTTAAGTAAACTAATATCCTAAGTGAACACACTGAAATAATATTTTTTATATAATAACATTTTTTTGTGTTACCTAAATCTGAAAGTTATTCATTTTTTAAATCGAAATATAAAGAAATAAGTGAAATAATGTAATTTAGTTTTAAGCTTCTAAAACACAAAATTATTGAATTTTTAAGTGTATCAAATTGCTGAAAAATATGTTTAAACGAGAAAACTTGAGAATTTCTAGAACATTTATGACAGACGTTACTGACTTTTAGTAAAAATAAGTATTAAGTACAATATGTAAAAACGTATAAATTTTTTTTGCAATTTTCTTTTTGTTCTATTTTCTAAATTTTAACGTGTTGAAAATGTGCATTTTCTTCATCTGATTTAAAAACAAACAATTTTCTAACACACTTCTTTCTATTTAAATTTAAATTTGTCAAATTAATTTGAAGCACATGTGTCTTACGGCTTTTAATCTCCTCATTTGGTGAACTTTTGTGATTGAATCTTCAGTTTCCCTTCCTCAGAACTGCGTATTTTAAGTGTATAAGAATAGCAGTGTTTAGAATAAGTGAGGAATTTTTTTTTGTGTGAGATACATGGACATTATGATGAGATATAATGGATTCTAGGTTAATTACGATTGGTGAAGAAATGTGATGTTAGAATAAATAGGACTTAAGCATTAAAATTCGAAAAGAGATGAGAAATTAGAAATTAATCAGAATATTTTTAGGTATATTGATTTATGAGTCTGGGTTATGAGCAGAAATGTTTTTCTTAAAAAAATTATTAAGGAATTTAGAGGCTATTTTTGCATAGTGGTATTAATGGTATATTTAAATTTATGACTCAAAGTTATTTGATGTTGATCAAGGCTAAAAGACCAGTTTTCCTTTGTAAGAATTGGATTTAATACCTCGGAAAAAAAATTTCTGTCATCGTTCTACATCTATTGCATTCATCTGACTTTTGAGTATTTCTAAAATTCAGACATGTATTTTCTGGTTTTAGTTTCTCGTAGAAGTATTTTTTACGGTTCAAATGTGTTAATTGAATTTTAGTCACCACAATTCTACTGATGCTGAATGCAATCAAAAATATTAAGCAAAACTAAGAAACAAAATTTTAAATACTATAAAAAGTAACAGAAACTTTTTAATGCCCTTCATTTAAGAACTCTTTCCATTTCGTGTTGAATGAATTATTATGCAAAATTAAAAATTATTAAAATATTTGTAGCAAATCAGAAATGTGGTTGATTCGTATTTTTTATCACATATTCATGTTACATAATTCAGAACATTATGCTGTTTTCCGTTTAACGAAGCATTTTATATTTAAATTATGTTGTGCATTTGATCCATTAATTTGACAGTTTCCCTATAACTGGAATATGTCAAAGTGACTCTAAACTTTATAATACACAGAAAATAAATATATACCTACTTCATAATGAAGAATATTATTTCATAATATTAATAAGTCTTTTCTTCAAACTAAATTCATTATAGTTCAATCTGTTTGCTCAATCTGGGTGCATCTGAGTTTTCAATTCATATTCAAAATAGTAAAAACAATGCTTTTCATATAATTAAAAACCGGAAATAATTAATTATTAATAGATCATTTAAATTAATCTTTTTATTAAAAAAAAATGTGTTAACAATAGCAATTTTCTGAGCTAGTGAAATTCAAAAAGTGATTTTGAATTCTTAACTGCCCATGCAAAGAGTAAGATTCACTCTGTCCAAAAATCATCAATCTCTGAGTTCCCAGATGTCTGTGTCATCTCCGAAGAATCCTCTCCGTTATTATTCGTTTTTCTTTAAGTTTTCATTCCTTTAACACTGACTAGAAAATACAATATGGATATACGATTCACAAATAATTATACTAAAATGCATAATACTTTCATTCATTTCAAAAGGGAATGTCAGCTCCTTTCCAGATGTGACAAAATATATCTCACTGAAACATATTCTTACATCTTCTGTATAAATTTTAAATATAAATGCATTATTTATACATCGCATTAATAACTTACAACTTTATTTAACTAATAAATAATGGATTATTATTAGGTTCAGTTCCAAATCAATGAGGCCATGTAAGATGTAATGCACTTTCTATTGAGGATATTTCATAATTTTGAGTTGTAATCAAATAACGAAAATAAAAAACAAAAAAACAAAAAAATTCATCTAATATTCTCAATTCTGCGGTTTTTTGAATCCTAAGTCCTCAAGTTTCTTGTTAAAGGAAGCTTTTAACAAGAAACTTGAGGAGGAAACTTAAGTTCTTATATTTCCTTATGTTTAAATATAAGAACGAAACTGAGGTGTTTTTATTTGAAAAAATATTTTTAGTCTGAATTTTGTGACTGTACCAGTCAACAAATTCAATTATATTGCTTCTCAAAGTTTGTGTAAGTTAATTCTTTCCCTAATACAATATGTTCTACATTATACAAGGTCAGAAGTACGGAAATCTATTGAAATAGCTAAGCACAAACAAACAGACGAAGAGAAATAAATATTTTTATATATGAATAATGTATTTTAAATGTGATAAACGTTAATGTGGAATGTCAGACACTATGTCTTCTCACATTATCGTTTTTTTTTAATTACGTCCATTAAATGTCGGCCTGCAGAGAGAATGCTCTGACGAATGTCTTCACCCAAAGTTCTAAGAATTTGAAATTATCCCCTGCTTAATTTTTGTGTAATCGTCTTTTTACAGAACAACCATTCATAATTTTGATGCGTAATAATTCATTATATTGAAATGCATAATATTTCATTCATTTCAGCAATGAATGTCAGCTCTTTTCATGCTGTAACGAAATATATTTCAAAGAAAGACATTCCTGCCACACAAATTTAAATATGAACACATTTTTTAATTTCTATTGTTTAAATAATTTTTGACTTGATCTACCTGTTAAATTGAGGTTTGATTATAAAATAATGTCTTCATGACGATAATTGTTTTTATTACCCGACATTCACAGTTCCTGTTATGCCTGAAAACAGCATGAGTCTTTTATGTTAATGGAGTCTACACTTTTACATAAATTCCAACCAGTGGTTGTTTTCTACACTATACTTTAATAGCTGCTTTCAGCACGACTTCAGAACCAAAAAGATATATCTTAACCATATCAATTAGCATTTTTGTGATTTTCTGCTCTGTTCAAAACGTGTCAGAGCTTTAGACTGTAAAACAAACAATCACAGCACGCTTCGTTTCTGACGATGCGTGTTTTATGGTAAACTGATACTATAAATTACACAAAAAAAGTTGTAAACGTATTACTGTACATACTTTTATATATTGAATAAAATATTTAAATTATATTTCTATATGATTTCAATATGTTAGTGACTCTACTTAAGCTCAGAAGAATATCATACTAACTCTAATCGGATAGAATTAGTCTTATAGCATATGAACAGAAAACAGTGCAATAGTGCTCCTTGGCATTTTTGAACGGGGAATAAGACAAGCACTATTGCATTGTTTGGCAATTTTTGATTAGGAAACAGGAAAGACCCATAGCACTCAAAAGTTAAGGTATACTTTTATCTTTGGGAAGACGTGAAGAAGTCTATGTACAAAGTCAAGTGCAATGACACGTCACATGCTTCTAATTCATTTTCATGTAGGAGTGACGATCTTCTCCATCTTTCAATACATGAATGACACTAAGGAAAAAGAAAAAGTAAACATTACAGGAAAAATACATGTGTTTTTAAATGCAACAAGAAGTTTGAAAATCGACTTACAAATGAAAAAAAAAGTTTTGGACATGGAGGCAATGATTTTCAATCATGTTTTGTATTACTAATCGATTCAGTGATAGCATACAAGAGCCGATCTTCTATTGGTGTTTTATTTCATAATTAAGATAAATAAGTATCAAAGATGGTTTTGGAACATATTCATATAAATGCACAACATTGTATTATTTTCCATAATTATAATGTATAAATCTTTCTTGCTTAAGATTATCATTGTGGAATCTGTTTTTATAGAAAAACTGGTATATACTAGTATTTATTTTCTGGCGGCACTAGCGTATTCACAGGTAGTCATATTTAAATATATTTCTCATGACAGTTTGTGTAAGTTGATTTTGTCCTAATTTAATATACAATACATTTACTCTACAGTGTAATACCAATTTTATTTTAAATTTCATATATAAAAGTTAAATTTTAATTAGCTGAGATTATGTACCTAAATTATTAAATACATCCCTTTGTCTCAATATTCTAAATAAGTTAAGGTAACCTACTACGTTTAAAGCATGGTTTTCGAATTAAAGTTACAAATTATTTCCTGTATGAGTTACTGAGCACATTTATTACTTTATACCAAAAAAATAATGATTATAACAAAACAAACTTAGAAACAAAAAATAATGATTTAAAACGAAGCATAAATTATTTTTAAAATTTTTTTGCCTTAAATCTGAAATGTGCTATGAGTATGTCCCAAAACTTTCAAATAACCTTTCGTGAACTTTTTCAAAAGAAAAGGCATGTAAAAACACATCACATGTTCCTTACATTTTGCATTTGGAAAATGAAATGATTATCGGTAGTCTAAATTATCCAGGAAATATTTTTTTATAGCGTAATCAGTATTTTTCCTGAAATATTATTAAAATATGTAGTCTCCATTCTTCAGTTTAAAAGGTTAGAGTCAAATATTAGTCGTATGTGGAGGAAAACTTCCATGGTAATCATTACGTAGTAACTAAAAAAGATTCCAGTAGAAATGATACATTCATAAAATGTGCTATAATTCTTCAAAAACTTGGGAAACATTTAAATGATGATGCAATAGTGTTTTATTTCAGCTATTTATTTAGCTTTTTTTTTTATTTCAATACCCTTTTTGAAATAACAGTTACATCGTCGCTGCAGAATCAAATAATGATGTTTGAAAAAAATAAAAATAAAATGTACCTTTTTTTATATTTATTATTGGGAAGTATTTCAAAAACTAGATTAATTGCATCAAAAAATACAACAACGAAGTTTGCCATAATTCGTCACAAAAAGCATATGAATAATAGAATAAAAAATGCTTTTTAGGAAATTAAAAATAGGATAATTTACAAAATGTAAAGAAATTCTGTTGGGTTGGTTATACACTTCAATTTGATTTTAACTAATTATGTGTTTTAAATATATAACCATTAGTAAAACGACGTTTTTTTCTTTTATTCATTCGTGGATTTTTTATTTTATTTATAGATTTTAAATAGTTATAGAGCGGCTTTTGAAATCTTTCATCTGTAAATTAATCTTGTATTTCCGATTGCTTTAAAAAAGAGTTTTATTTTGTTGGGCAACATTATTTTTTTTTCAAAGTGAACGATTTTGAAATAATAAATACTAAACGACAAAATGTAAAAACAGCTTTAATTTTCCTAACATTAAAAAAGTATTGCACGTGTAGTCTCTGCAGTTGATACTAATACATTAATAAAAGTAAGAAAAATATATTAAATATTAAAACATCAAAATAGAAGTATAAATTTTGTTGTTGTTTCATCCTTTTAGAAATTAGAAATGCAATAAAAATGTTGTACAGAAAGAAAGAAATAGCAGTATGGATTTAATTCTCTGACTGAAGAGGCAAAATTTCCTCAACTATGAATTTATGCAATTCCTTCTTTTTTTTTCAGCAATAGTACATAAATTGAAATAATCGTAAAATAAAACCTCATTTAAAATTCTTACAAATCATAAGAGTAATTTTAGTTATTTATGTAACTTTTTTTCAATTTAAAACTGATATATTTCTAATATTTTTAATTATTATCTAATTAAATATAAAATAATGAAACATTCATTATTTTATATTTAATACAGTAACGAATAATGTTGATTGATGTTCTTAGTTCAAAAATCATACGGATTACTCGCAATACAATTTTCTTTTTGAAGCTGTAAATGATAATGAGATTAAAATATTATCACTTATAAGAAATAGATATTAAAACCTAAAAGCCTAAAATCATCATGTTTACAGGTTTGAGAAACAACTATTTGAATGTTTCTTGTATTATTTTACATAGTTGTGGGAAACTCAGAATTCATAAATAATATAATACTAATGGAATCCATTTATTAAACTTTTTTATATACTGTTAAGCAGTTTCTATAGCATAAGTTATAATTTTCTTAAAATTATATTTATTATTTTACTCATTTCATTAAACTCTATTAAAAAAAACTTTTTTTGTTTAATTCAAGATTTAAAATATATATTTAACTTTGAAATATCAATTTTTAAATGCTTTTGACACTTATAACCTTATAAGACGAATTACATGAAAATCGTAATTAAGCTGACACAATGATACGAAATCAGCAACTCAAAAATAACTTTTTATAATGACACAATTTCACTTTAATGTTAATAAATTACATGAATAAACTATTCCCTTAAGATCTCAGTTTGGTTCCCATGAACTATTAACAATGTTCCTTCTATGTTCCAGCAGCGGTGACCATTACGAAAATAAAAAAAAAAAAAAATAACTCAATTCTTAACGACTCTATAAATTCTGCGTTTGAGCTCTTTTTTGAATCTAATTTAATTTGTAATTTTTACAGCTTTTCCCATCTTTTTTAAAACTACTTCATGACATCACGCATTTAAATAATTGCACAAAA
>BMAW01061311.1:0-51974 GCA_019974015.1 Nephila pilipes
TCGGTATTGCTTCGTTACGTATTGTGATTATGCTTTTAACTGTAAAACGAACTGTATAAGTTTGGAAAAAATATGGTGATTAGAACTGCTAAGCTTGTGAGTAACATGTTGCCCTATGTCAAGATCTCGACGGTGCATCGTCCATTAATGATGCTGAACTGCAGTCATCATATCAATCTCTCTTTTAACGTAATCCCATAAACCTAATTAAATTAATCCTATGCTATATTGTCGAAAGTAACAAAAATGTGACCGATAAATACAAATATATAAATCACACACATGCATAAGACTAATGCTTACACTAATCGAGGCCTTCACTGCCGTGTCTTCCGATTAACGTAACATTTCTGCCTGTTTCAAATTTGATTTCTTCATGTTTGTCTTCAGGGGATTGATTACATCTATTCCAGGCATCCTTTTAATTTGCCACGTTTCATTTTGTTTGGAAAGAAGCTGAAAATTTAAATATAAAAGGTGAAAGAAACTAATATTAGTTAAGTGGGCTTCTTTGGCGGATTTATGTTCAATTTTTGAATTCGAGAACGTGATGTCACACACAATCCTATGAAACTACTTTTCTTTCTCTGAACATTTTCATTTATTTGATTGCCATGTATGTATCCAAAAGGCAAATAATAATAAAGGTTTCGTGACATTACATTTTCCTCTCTCAGTTTCGAAAATATTTTTTGCTTTTTTTTAATATGATTCGTTGTAGAGTTTCAGATTTTTTAAAATTATTTCCTTAAATTGGAGGTAAACAAAATTGTACAGACCTCAAAAAACACTTCACTATTTTTTATCTTTCAGATGTTATTTCACTCGAATAAATATAATAGTCTAGATTTGAAGAAGAAAAAAATAAAAAAATTTCCTGATGTATTCAAAAAGTGAATTAAATCGACGAATTCACACAAAATGGCAGTTGACGGAAACCGTAACAAATCGCGTAATAAGAGAATTATTTAATTACTGAAAATTTGAAATCATTGCGTCTGGCTGCTGCAAAAAATCAAAACAAAATGTAATTAAATCAACCTTTATCACGCATCGTATTAGTTTTCTTCATTCTTGATAATCTTTTGAAATAACACTCAATAAACATTTTAAAAAAAATATACGTTAAATAACAATTATACATTTAATGGTTTTTCCGTTATTTTTCATTAAGTCTAATTAGTCTTTGGCTTTCTATTTTACAACGTTTTCTGAATTTCACTTGGTGTGTATGTATTGTGTGTGTGTGTGTGAGTGTGTGTGTCATCAAATTTTCGATCAATTAATTTAACCAACTTCCCATCAAGCTAGACTTTGAAATTTTAGAATCGTTCGTACTCGCCTAACAATTCACAATGTTACGTTGCGACAAGTTTTAACTAATATTTCAATAATTTTAATAAGTCAAATATTCTTTCCTCTAGGCGCTTTTAGGATTGAGGGAAACAATTTCTTTCGCCTCTGGGAATACCAGGCACTCCCACACCGCATGAAGTCATGCCTTTGTACTCGCAAAGGGGAGACCACTATCTCACAATCTCGAGATAGTAAGGGGTTGCTGACTTTTAGTCAGTAATCATTCCTAAGAAAAGAAAGTTATTTGGCGTCATGTCTTATCACAATAATTTTCTGAATTCTGGTTCCCATTTTTTTTAATAGAATGACTTACAAACTTTCAAATGCATGTTTTGATTTTATGATATTATGAATTTTTAATACTCACAAATATTTTTTTAAATTGAATTTTAAGTTAAAAATAATAACAGTTTTAACTAATGTTCAATATTTCTCTAATAAACTTTACCCATATATAAAAACGTTGGTTTTTTATATCAGATTATTACAGCGTTTTTCTGTATTTCACTTGGTGTGTGTGTGTGAGTGTGTGTGTGTCATCAGGTACACCGATCGTTAATTTAACCAACTTCCCATCAAGCTAGAGCTTTGTGGGAATCGTTCGTACTCGCCTAACAATGTAATATTTTAGACGTTTGCGACAGAGTTTTAACTAATATTTCAATAATTTTAATAATTCTGATGGTAGTATTCTTTCCTCGCTTTTAGGTGAGGAAAATTTCTTTCCCCTCTGGAATGCCGGGCACTCCCGCAGCATGCGGTATCGTAATTTTGTGCTCACGGGGAGATACTATCTCCCTTTACTATCCCACCGAGGTCGTAAGGGTTTGCTGACTTTTAGTCAGTAATCATTCATAAGAAAAGAAGTTCCAATATTTGGCGTCATGTCTTATCGCAATGTTTTCTGAATTT
This sequence comes from Nephila pilipes, assembly GCA_019974015.1. NCBI lineage: Eukaryota > Metazoa > Arthropoda > Arachnida > Araneae > Nephilidae > Nephila > Nephila pilipes. The sequence continues at coordinate 2,269 of BMAW01061311.1, forward strand.
TGGTTCCCATTCTTTTTTAAATAGAATGACTTACAAACTTTCAAATGCATGTTTTGATTTTTTATGGTGTGTGAATTTTTTAATACTCTCACAAATAATCATAAATTGAATTTTAAAGTTAAAATAACTAACAGTTTAACTAATATTTCAATAATTTTCTCTAATAAACTTTGCCACCATATAAAAACGTTGTTTTTTTAAACGTTGGTTTTTATATCAGTTATTTTTCAAGTATCTGCATAATTTTAAATTGTAATCATTTCATTTTTTATATCAATTTGTTTAAAGTGCTGTTGTGAAAAAAAAAACAGCCCGCATTCAACTTCTCAATAGAGATAATTGCTCCATTAGAACAATTTTTTCAATGATTATGAGGTACAGTCCTGCATGCGGATCTCCACATTTTCCGGAGCTCATGTACCGAAGTAATAACGTTTAAAAATGCCGACATTACGCTAAGGTTTCCCATCTCTCAGCCATTTTGATTTTGGGAACAGAGACGCCAATCCTATAGATTTATACTTTCATATGTTGAGAGAAAAAAAATTCCACTTTAACTTTCACTTTTTCTACTTACTTTTTAATGGGTTTTCTTTCACTGATATAGAATATCTTTGTCTGGTTCAAAACGGCTTTTTTTCTCGCATTTAAAACTCTCAATTGAGTTAAATTTTCTATACACACGATCGTTTTGGATGACAGTATGATAATTTCATCATAGTAACAAAAATAATTGATTGAAAACTAATTCAATAATTCTCACCAAATCGCCAAATGGTCCTTAAATCCGTCGTTTAATAATTTATCGTTTTGCTTTAATTTTAATTACCAGTAACAATTGATTAACGTAATGCTTAAATTGAAACTAAAAATTTATGTTATTTTAGATGATGAATTTAATAATCGTCAAATAATAAAATAATTTATTCAATAATTAAAACAATTATTGAATAATTCAATTGATTCAACGTTCCCTTTAGCTTTTGTTTGAGGTATAAAAAAAAAAAATTATGTTACGAAAGTGTGAAGTTTGAGAAAAGAAAACCCAAGTTCAAAAAACTCGTTTTTTACCTCTGTTGTATTTTAACTATTTCTCCTTCTAATTTTGTTAGAAAACACATTTCTTTACTTTTCATAATAATGACGGACTTTTAATAACAGTACTTTGATTGAGTTTACTATTCTTGGCTTTCTTTTCACTCATTTTGGTTATCCTTTAAACTTCAATTAAAGGTCGAACACGACTTTTTTAATTAACAACATTTTTAAATCCTGTACCAATACTTTGATGATCTACGTGGTTAATGTTAACATATCGATTCCCTTTGCAATACTCTCAAAGCTAACTGTTATACTGTGTCTATATTCTGGAACCAAAAGATCAGACCTGGTTTTCAACAACAATTATTTTTTTAGTGTTATTCTTATCATCATACTATCCTGTAACCAAATTCGTGTGTCAGTTGATCGCTTACACACTACTGATGACAAGACACTACACTGAAGCCCTGAGGGGTTGTGTGAGTGACTTCTTACCTCGCCCCTTACAAGACGCGTCCTCTACAAGCGGGTGGTGTTGAATGTGGAATAACAGTACTCAAAATCTGAGCTGCTTTATCTATTTCAGTGAAAAATTCTCTTAAAAAGAGCAAAATAAATAATAAGAAAGGAGTTCTGCTGAATTATGTATTCTCTCTGATTTCGAAAAAAAATTTACTCTATTTTTTAAGGATTCGATTAAGGGTTTCCAGTTTTCTACAAGTTTTTTAAGCTTTTATCAAACATCCAGCAATGGGAGTTGACGAAATCTTATTTTTTGCTTTTCGAATACACTCCCCCCCCTTTCTAATAGATAAAATAGTGTAAATTTGAGAACAAAGTAGATATCTCGAAAAATTAGCATCGCGTTCACAGAAATCAAATGGACTGTAAGACGAGCCTTAACCCATCAGTTTCGATTTGTCTTTGAAATTCTTGGAAAAATGGAATAACTGATTAGCACTAAGCACTAATGGAAGTAACAACACTAAAAAGTAAAAGTTATAAACAGAATACAAGTGATTTGAATATAAGAAGCCATTACATTTGGTTTTACAACTAAAATGAAATATAAACTTTTTTAATGTAATCAGCCCAAGTATAAGCCGAGATCTCGTTTTTTTTTTCTTTCAAAATCTATCTAAAGTTCAAAAACTGGCAAATAAACCAAAATTAAAATAAATAATAAGTATTCGTTTTGTATCTTTTATTTTATTTTTGTATAAAGTTACTTTCAAAACACACCTAAATGTAAATTAAGACATTAAAATAGTCTTCTTTTTATCTTTATTTTTTTTCATTATTTCCGGTATTCTGTTATTGTGTTATTATTTCTAAAAAGTGCAGCTTAAAGAACTTTCCGTTAATCTCGCGTAGATTTTTCAAATCAGATTTTTAGCGTTTTGACGGCTCAATAAACCAGAAATATTAACACTTTTTTAATCACAAACAACTCATTTCCATACGTATATGTGTGTATTTCAATGGTTAAGCGCATAATTTGATTCTTTTTTAAATTCTACTATTAACTAGCTCACACTCTCCCTATATATTTTGTTCAAACTTTTAATAAAATACTTTTTTTATTCATCCCACTCAAGTTCAAATACAATTTTTTCATGGTAGTGGATGACACTTGATATTAATACATTTTTTTCAAATATTAATAAAATTTAAATTACAGGTGAAAATGCAGTTAAATCCAACCCTTGGCGTGATTTCAAAAATTTTGCAAAATTAAGCGATTTTTTTTGGTTGAACAGTAATCTCTGGAAAAAATTTCGTCTGCCACTGTGTGAGATTCTGTTATATGTATATACATATTATTAGTATGAATTATTTAATAAAAGTAACTAAATAAAAAATTTCTTTGTTGACCCTAGTAGAAATTGACATTTATTTTTTATAACCTTGTTTTATGTAAAAAACAATATTAACCTATGGGCCAAAAAAACAGACTGTGGCTCGGATTTGGTTTTGACCTCAGTTGGCTTACCCCTGTCTCAGGCTACGCTATTCAAGTCAAGATAGGCTTTCTCGTACCAGTTCAACCGACGCTGGTCTCTTTAAGTGGATTACTTGTAGATTATCTTTGGATCCGTCAACACTATTCTATCATTGTGATATAACGCACGTGGTCCAATTTAAAAGAGAGAGGGAGTTTTCTACAAGATAATAATCTATGCTTCAATTGATAAATCCTTATAAAAAGCTTTTTAAAAATATATGCACAGAAAGTACAGTTATTGACACATTTAATTTATTTATATTTCTTATGTAAAAAAAAAAGAGAGAGAGAATAGAACAAAAAAAGACCCTTGAAGATTTTTTTTTTTTTTTTTTTTTTAGATAATGAAGAAATTAACTGTTCATAATTGTAGATTACTCTTGAAAATGGTACCTTAATGTTTTGAAGAATACGATAAAAAATATGAATATTATAAGTGTCTTTCTATGTACAGGAAATCAAAGCTAGAAATTATCTCTGATTCACTGATACGATTTGATTGATATAACAAATGTAATGTATAAAAAGTTGCAGAAGAGAAACTTTAAAAATATTTAAAATGCTTTCATTTTGCAGTTAAAAGTATTATAAAAATTATTTTTTTTCCTCTGATTCTTGGGGGAAAGAAACATCGCGATTATAATGCTTGCCACTCGAACTTCAATGAGAAAATGTGACGGTTTTGAAAGAAATAATTTATTCATTAAATCTCGAAAAGCAACTAAGAAAGTTAATTCAATAAGCTCATATGCAATACGTATTTAAAAGTGATATTTAATATTACTTTCAACACGGGTCAATAGATCAAGTTATACTTTTCACCTCATGTGCAAAGATTTTTTTTTTTTTCATAAATAATTGACAAAGAAAAAAAATTAAAACTAATAGTCAAACGATAGTATTTGCTTAATATTTAACTCTACCTAATTATGTGTTCCAAATAATTATCCACTTGTTATAGTGTTCCAAAAATTTTGCTATTATAGTTAAAATTATCGGATTCAGAAATGTTATACTGCTTGAATTCAGAGGAATGATATTAATCATTAAAAACATTTTATAATTTTTTCATTCTTCAAAAAGGCAAAACTATTAGTATACCGCTAGTAGGAAAACAATCCTGCTGTTTTACTTGCTCCCTCTGAGAACAAAAAATGCTCTGGAGCGTAGTTATTCCCAAATTTTAATTCAGAACAACTACACCATAGAATCGATTTCATAAGTAGAGGAATGTTTTTACTTCATTAGTGTAAATTTATTTTTATGTAATATAATGGCTTTCAGCAAAATACAAGTACGTTAAAATACTTAAATATTAAAAGAAAATGGGATTTTTCATTCTAGTTGAAACTTTGAGGCAAGAATTTTATTGTTTTTCGAAAGGGTGAGCTTAAAAACTCAACGATCAAGCTAGTGAGCATAAAATATTTTTGATAAAAAAAAACTATATCTTTTTTATAAGAAACCATATCCATCCCAATGCAATATCTGAAAGTTTATTAAATTTATGGTTTCATTATATAGTGCAAAGATATCTCTTAAGGCTCCCATCTACTGGTCTTTTTGATTTCATGAACGTAATGTTAATCCTATGGAATTTCTGTTCCATTTCTCTCTTTACTATTTTACTTATTTGAATGCAAAAAAGTGCGACCGCAAGAGCAAAAAACAATGAAGGCTTCTGCAGATTAACATTTTCCCACGATTTTTAACTCGAAAATCCACAAACGGATCATTAAAATAATGATAAAAATATTTTTAAGAGGCTCGCATACTAGCTCTGCTTGTCAGACAACAGCAATAGAGTTTTCCATTTCTTAAGTCTTTTTGTGTGCGAGGATTATTTGAGTATACCCGACCTTTTAACTTGTCCTACAGGAAAAACTTCGTCACAGGGAGAGAAATCAAGCGATTATGGTGGGCTGGAGTGATAAGATTATTTTCTCCTCTCTATGTATCTCCTGCATTCGTGGCCAGGTTGCCAAGGTGGTGTATACTATTTTGCCGTCTTATCGAAAATTTCCAGATAATCGTTCATTCGTGAGCTGATCCACAAATTTATTCTGAACACTGTTATTGTGAATTTAACTGAATCTGGACGTAACGGTAAGCATTAAAGTTTGGTGAAAGAATCGTGTTATGATGAGGAAACTAGACATTGCACACTAAACGCTTCTTTTGAAATCACGCAACAAACGGCTGTTCAAAGTACTGAAGAGAACTTGATGATGCATAATGGCGTCTGTTCTGTGAGTTTACACACTCTGACCGGCTGAACCAAGCCCCACATCTGAAGAAATGTCTTATCTCGTCATGTCTCGTCATCTCGTTATGTCTTAATATGCACTAGAGTTGTGTTTAGTGGAACCAAAAACTCACCAGACGTCATGTAACGTAATATGCGCCAGATTTATACGCAATGCAGACAAAATATTGCTTATCTGTCATTTCAACACTGAATTCTTAAAAGTTCTGAATCGAATTTCGGGGTTAAAAAGCTCCTTGAAGTGCGTACCATTATAGTTTCATCGTGCCAAATTTCGTGGTTCTATTTCCCTTTATATTACGCGGTCCACAAACTAACTATTCCTTTTATTAATGTTCGTAGGTTTGACTTGTAACAAAAGCTCAAGGGGCTCCGTTATTTTTTAACCAGTTTCAAATAATCAAATTACTTTAAACGAATAATCAAAACGCATTTTTTAAGCAGAAAAATTTAGGGAAAATGTTATATCTGGGGGGAGGGGGGAAACAGACAAATTGTGAAAAATGGAAGGTTTCCGAATAATGTTACTCAAATTTGAATTATTTTTTCCTTTGGCAAGAATGTGCTAACGGCTTCTTCCTCATACCAGCGAAGCACCCTATAAAAATTAGGAGTGCAAAGATCAATAGCGGGAATTTATATAAAGAACAAACAGACTTTAATTTTCAGTGTAAGATTATGATATGAATTCACATTTTAAGTTTTCTTCAAAATGCGGTTATAAAAAATTGGAAAAGAATTCCTTGAACAATCTGATTCTCTACGCAGGGGTGTACCCAGATTTTAATTTTGGGGGACGCATATCTTCATTACCATGAAAGAAGCAATTTTATAGTTTAGAATTACTACTTGGTAAAAAGCAAATAATGTGCAATATCAGTCTTATTTCTCCTATTTAAAATTATTCAAGTATTGATATAATTTCATCAAATAATAAAAAAAAACTTAATTAAGGTAACAAATTAAGGTAACATAAAAATAAAATTTGAATTTTTTGGGGGGTGGTCATTTTCTATAAGGATACACCCCCCTCTTCTCTTCATCTACAAACACTGACTCACACACCTTTTTAGAAGCAGCAAAGATTTTTCTATAATTTTCAGGAATCGTTTTAGTTGGAATCCTTCTTTCTCTTCATGATAACAAAAATTTAATCATGACGAGAGAAAAAAAACTCTTGCTATAAAATTTCAAGCATCTATGTAATAGTAATTTAAAAGAATTATTCTGAAATATTTTAATTCCCAGAGAAAATCTTGGGGGAGGGGGTTGCATATGTCTCTTTGCTCGCTTTTCACGCTGTTGATCTTCGCATTCCAATTTTTTATAGGGTGCAACACTGATGTGCGGAAGAAGTCATTAGCACATTCTTCATCCTGGGTACGCCACTGTCTCTTCGTCGAAGACTGTTTCTAAATTCGAGAATTTATTTTCGGGTGGGGAAAAAAAATGTTTGACAATTTAGATACAATATCAATAAACAGTGAAATAAGATTGTTGTAACAAATAAATTCTACGTGTAAATCTTCAAAATCTCAAAAACGATGCATGATTTTTTTTTTTTTTTTTGCAACGTATGAATATATTGATTCTATTTTAAAAAATAATTATCAGTCTTACAACTGCTAGTAAACAAACGAGATAAACATTGTAGGTTAGGAAAAAAATACAAAAAATGTAAGGAAAAAAATGTGACTTTATAATCTTTTGCTAAAATTGTATGAATTTTTTTTTATCGTTAATACTTAAGAATTAATAAAGATACAAGGTAATTTTTGAGATACATGACAAAACAAAAATTTCGCTTATGGTTACAGTAAGGCTAATTTATTTTATACTAGTTTTCTGTGAATTAAAATACATACATTTGTTATGAGACCAATGATAACAATATATATATATATATATATATATATATATATATATATATATATATATATATTAATAAAATATTTGCTTATAAATTCAAGCGATATTTATTAATAATAAAAGAAAGAAGTATTCAGATTTTATTATTCTAAATGTACTAACTTATGCACAAAAATGTGAATCTGTTAGCAAAAAATAAATATAATTTTTGCTGAGAAAATGAACTTTTAAATAATATTTTTTTTTCTTTTGTAAAATTCAATTTAGAATGTAAGAATAAAGAGTATATTTTTGCAGATATATGATATCAATAAAATATTCATTTAAAACACAACATGCATGAAATAAAATTAGTGAGTTATTGCTATTATAAACTGAATACTCCAATTCCTTATTTCAGAAAAATAAACATCTTTAAATCTAAGTTACCTGTTATTTGCTCTTAGAGCTTCTTAAATGAAAATATATGCACTATGACTTCATACACATTTTAATAAAAATTTTACGATTGTAATATGAAACTTTTCTTGCAATAATTTCTCCTTTCAAAATTGCATTTAATTTCCGTTTACTAAACTTATTAAAAAGTTATATATTAGTAAAAAAGTTTTTCTCAGCCTTCAAAACGGTAGTTTTTTTTATCGCAAAAATATAAATGTCTCTCACACACAAAATTATTTATAATGATTCTTATTACTAAAGGAATTAAACTTGGACAAATGCTTATAGTTTTAATTTCATAGATTACTCTTTTATCAGAGTTGTTTTGTTCTATAAATAGAATTAAAAGTTTAACTGCAGTTAAAATTTTGATTGACTATTACAGTTAAAAAATCTTATAGAGAAATGCAGCTAAAACTCAAAAATATTAGACAAGATGATTTATTAATCATAATACTTTAGTCTGAATTCTGGCATCCAAATATCCGATTGCATGTGATTTTTATTATTAAACCATAAAATTCCTAATGTTTTATACATTTTAATTTTTTTAAAAAAATCTTCCAGGGCTTCCAATAGAGTTTCCAGGTGTAATGCAAAGTTAAAAAATTAAAAAGCTTTATGGTCTAAGTCATTATATCTAGATCAAAGGCCTTCAGTCTAGAGCTTTAACTAAAAGTATAATTTGTAATAAATTGCTTCGAAAAATTGTTAATTGTTTTGTTTTTTTGTTCTTTTTGTTTGTTTGTTTCTTTTACACAATATCTTACTTATTTCTAATTTGAAAAATATTTTCTCTTTTCGGAGAAAATAATTTTATCATTTATAAACAACAAAAATCCTGTGTTAAAGAAAGACACATCACACGCTTTTCTAAGTAATTTCGTGTTATTTTTAAGAAGGCTTATCATTTCGCAATATCTTTCAGATGGCGCTCGCACACACGTGACTATTTTGCGTCTGAGCCTTTGATCAAAACTGTCATTTCAGGAAGAGAACGCAACAAGTCAGCAGCTGAGTGCGCGCTCAACTCAATGTGTGCAATTTTAATTAAATGTTTTCATTTTCCTCTGAGAGCTCATGATGAGCGAATCGCTCACTCTCTTCTCTCGCGTATGTAATTTCTTTAATTATTTCCAAAATCCGTATCTAGTGTCTCGATTTCAAAATTACTTCGGTGTCTATCGAGTTGATATATTTAAAAATGGTAACGTGAATGGAAGTGTTGTGAAGAATGAAATAGAAACTCATGAAAAATTCAAAACTGACTGCAAAAATATCATCACGATCAAATATAACAATGTCGACGAAGACCATGTCTTGCGGCATCGCAAAACTTTATCCAGTGGCTCCGAAAACAGTAAAAGTAGTCCCCTTACTTCAGATGGGGAAGAAATATCGGACGTTGACTCTGATTTCGAGAACTCGGTTCATTGCAAGATAGAGAACAAATTTTGGTATTACTTCTTCAGTTTCGGAGCTGGTCTTGGATATGAAATGTTTTATGCTAGTTTTTTTCCATTTTGGATCTGGAATATTGATGGTGCAGTGTGCAGACGAGTTATCAACGTTTGGGTTTTAATAATGTATGTTGGACAAGCCATGAAAGATATTATTTGTTGGCCTAGACCTGCTGCACCACCAGTGATACATCTAGAACCACAATATGTAGTTGAATATGGTATGCCATCAACTCATGCAATGGTTGGAGCTGCTGTGCCTTTCTCATTTTTATACTTCACTCTTTATAGATATGAAGTAAGTGTATTTTTTGTTAGAAATGCAAAATTTTGTTAGAGTATAAACTTGTAATGATTTAATAAATTTGCTTCCTCTCAGTTTTAAATAGATCCATTATTACATCATATATATCTTCATAACTATAATATAAATGATATAATAAATTTAATGCTGCACTTTATTAAAGAATATTTTGTTATAAAGTTTTTAATTCTACTTTGATTGCATACATGTATTGATTCGCTCTTACTTTTCTATATTGATTACAATCATATTGTAATATGCTACGAAGTTTTGGTAGATTTGTCCACCTTAACCTCTATTCAAATTTCTGAGTTCAGTCTTGATTGCTAATAAATATTAACATGCAATTTAATTATAGATTGGTTTCAGGATTAATTACTTACCTGGATTTATCTTTGTTTCGAATCATATAAAAATACATTAACCATTAAAACTTCTGTATTGTTTTTATTTTAAATATTTTTCTTACTTTTTCTCATGTATTCCCATGTTTTCCAAATGAATTAAAATGATACATAAACACTTTTACATGTTCTTTAATTTTATATAGCTGTAAGCAGTTTGAGAATACCAAAGAAAAAAATATAAATGAAGTCATTTTTTACATTTTTAGTTTTAAACCTACATTCTTTTAACTCCTCTTGCTCTACGAAATCCAGATCCAAATGATAGTAGGCAATGCATTGCAAACAGACCAAAGTAATGCTAAAAAAGATATGTGATCCAAGTCAAAATTTTGATACCTGTGATCTAGTTGATTACTTAAAACTGTTTTAGGGATAAAATCTAATTCAATTCTTTTTCCTGTTATATAAATATATATTATTAATTTAATTTATTTTATAATAGATGACAAACACTAGTTTCAAAACTTTGTTTCATAAATAATGCTTTAATAGAAATTACAATCTTCAGATGTGCCTTTGTCCTAAGGAATGTAATAATACTATGCCTAAAAATAAATGACATATTTCTAAATTGTTAGTTTAATTTCAGACTAGGGTACATATTTAAATTATTAAAATACTCTATTTTGTAAACAAAAAAATTTAATTGGAAGAAATACTCACCTGGAATCAATATCTAATAAGAAAATATTCATACAACTCTAAAAATTAACATCTTCCCATACCTTATCAAGTCTGATATGCGATGTTTATGTCTGACTCATGCTCTTTAAATCTTCTTCTCAAGTCAGAGTTGTTAAAGTATGGGAAGGGGTTAAACATATTTTATGTGTCAATACTAATTCATTATTATTGATCATCTTGGGAGCTTATCTTCTTTGGGTAAGTACAAATTTCATAAGCCTGAAATGCTCTAGGGATCTCTTTTACCTTGGAGTTTATAGTCTCTTTGGAAGGCATGAGGGATACTCTGGCAATCCTTCTTTATTTTTTACTTTATTTCTTGTCAACTAATTTTTACTTTTTTCACCCATTTTTTCTGATGCCTAGATCGCAGATATGTATTATTTTGCTATACATTGCAGATTTGACTCTCATTCATTAATACTGATGTTTGATATCTGCGTTTAAATTACTATTATTCGAGATAATAGTAGTTCAAGTGTGGAAGTTTTCCTGACTCTTTTGATTTTAAAAATTTATATCAAAATATTTTATTGCAGGGATTGAATTCAATGCATAATTTATTCATAATTCATGAGAAATAAGAAAATATATGAAAAAAGTACTTAACAAATATATATACATATTTTCTTTTTTCTAAAATGCTGTTCATAAGATCATCAGGGAATTGAAAATACATCTCTAGCAATTTTAACTCTATGTATTTGAGTTGTGATATGAAATTGAATAATTGATTAGTTTTAAGGGATATAGAGTAGCAAATACTATTATTTCCCATGGAAATGAAAATGCATGTTATTATTTTTTAAAAACCACATTCCTTAAAATTATGATAGTTTGAACTTATTTCAAAGTTAAGTCAGTTCTTCAGATAGTGATTTTTATCTACTTCTGTCTTTGATTAACATTTCATTGGATCAAATAGATTTTGGAATTTCTATTGTTGTAAATTTTGCTTAAAAATAATTTTTGTCTATGTGTGTGAATTGGGTGAAAGTTAAAGTGTGTTGTTTCTTTTAAAAGAAATGCTTTTCAAATTTTTAGCTTATGTCATTGTGTAATGTTTAGTTATGCATAGTTAAATAATGATTTGAAACTCCTTTGAGTCATATTTTCATATTTTAATAAATTCAACCATGTAATTTATATGACAGAAGAATTTATTATGTTTGCTTGCCAATACTTATTTTGCATCTTTTGTAGTAATCTTTACTCGTTAATAAGTATTTATAATAGCTATAATGCATTGTTAAATTACATTTAAATTGCTGGAAATTAGGGTACTTTTCCATTTCACCAGTGCAGAGGATAAAGTTGCCAAAAATGATACAACAGAAGCCATATGGAATAAAGTCTGCTTGGCGAGATTTGTGGCAGCGAATTCGAAAAATACTGAAATTAATTTTAAATATGACAAAATAAATCATTTAATGTTTGTGATATGAGTTATTTAATAAATTTTCATTGAATTTTATTTTTTTGCTATTGTGTGGGATTTACGTATGCTTTTAGGAATTAATCGAATGATAAATTATACTCTAATAGAATCTGAAAATTTTGAGAAGTTCCATCTTATAATTCTGTATATTAGAAAATATATATTAAAGATAGAACTTTAACTTTTATATTGGGTTTCAGTCTCTGAAATACTTGAATAATTATTTTATGTAATGTTTAAGTAAAACTTTTCTCTCTTCTACTCATATGTATGTAGTATTTTAGTAAAAGTAACAAACCTTTATTTTTATTAAATAACACTATTTTTGAAATTGATGCTTAAAATTTTCGTTTGGTCACTGGTGATTATGATAGAATTTACAAATTATTCAAATTAATTTTATATCTTTTCATATAATATGATTAAAATGTTTTAAGTTATAGATTTCAATCTCTTATTTTACTTCTGTGTATGATTTTGATATAATCATACACAGAAGTATAAAGTTAAAGAATTTAAAAGAGTATATCATGTGTGTGCTTTGAATTATAAATCTTAATTAATTTCTTTATTTTTGCAATATTCCTTGAGAATATTTTAATAGTTATTTTGAAAATTTTTTGGATGGATATTTTCAAATCCTATATAATAGTAAAATGTGCTGCAGTTTCATATATTAAATGTGTTTCCAATCTTTTTATTTTTATAATTGTTTTAAATTGTTGCTTTTTTCTTTTTCTCACTAGTATAATGTTATCTATGGCATTTTAATAGCAACTGGATGGTGTATTCTTGTGTGCTGCAGTCGCTTATACATGGGAATGCATACAGTTTTGGTAAAATATTTTTAATTAATATATATTTTTAATTAAACATAAAAATAAAGTACCTGTGGAAAGAAAATTTAATTGATTTTATTTATAAATATAAAAATTTGCTTGAATTTAATGTTGCATTACTATCTCATAATTTGTTATACATTATGTATGCATATCAAGTATATTTATTTGAAAATATAAAATAAATAAAAAATTACACTTTATTTACATTAATTCTTGAGAAGGATATGCATAAAACTTTTTTTTTTTTTTTTTGTATTTTTGATTATGGTGTTTGTACAAATGTGGAAACAGTTTGTACAAATTTGATTTTTCTGTTACTTATGTAATAAATTAACTTTGGTAAACTGATAAAAATGTGTAAGTTGCTTTCTTTTTGTTTTTAATTAGTTATTTTTCAAAAATATACATACATTTATTAAATTTTAAACATAAAGCAATATTTTGTATTCTAAATTTTGATTTATTTCTTATGTTTGTTGTATGATCATATTAAAATGTATATCAAAAATAAAAAAAAATTTCAGAACTAAAAAAATGTGGAAAGGAAAAATAATCTTTTATTTGAATTTCTATTTAAAATGAAAATTACTATTAAGCAATAACTTTATTTTATATTGGTATCTTATTAAATATTATAAAATGGAAAAGTATTTTTAAAAATGTTATTTAACATAAATATATATATATTATTCAGTCTTGTTCACACAAGTTAACTTAATGCTTAAAATGATGTACTATAAATTACATTCTGATCAAAGCATCTATATTTTGGTAAATTTATTATTATATCATGAAATGGTTGAATTATGCATATTTTATTTTAATTTCAGTGATAATATTATGATTATAAAAATAAAGCGCTTTTTTTATTAATGAAAAAGTTTTAAAATGTGAAATTCACTATCTGGAGAGAAGCACTTAAGGAATTTGATAGACTTGTTCATTTGAAAGTAATTGAAATCTTTTTTTTTTATTGATCAATTGTTACAAAAAAATTAAATTTACATAAAAAATCTATTGTATAACATATTGACTTAGGATTTTATCAAATTTTCTATTAATTTGTTTGATTAAATAAGGAATAGCTTTAAAATTTGATTATTGTAATATATGTATTTGATTATATGTACTGTTGATGCTGATAACTTTTTTATTTTTAGGATATTATTGGTGGCCTTAGCTTGGTGGCTATTCTAATGACTATAATATTACCATTCTCGGATTTTATTGACCATTATCAACTAACAAATCCATATTCTCCTGTTGTTACTGTTGCATTTATGCTCTTTCTACAAATTACATATCCAAAAACGCAACGTTGGACTCCAGCAAGAGGTGATACTGCAGTTATTATGGGTACTGGAACTGGCTTTGCATTAGGATCCTGGTTAAATTATCGTTTAGGTGTCATACGAGGCCCAGCTATTCCTCCTCCATATATGATTATGTGGCCCGGTTACAAAGTATTTGGGCTTGCTTTGTTAAGAGCTATGATAGGTATATCTTGTATTGTTGCAACAAGAGCATTTTTTAAAAGTGTTACATATGCTTTGTTGTGCTTTGTTATGCGAGTGGACTCCAGAGATCTGAAATCAAAACAAAAAATACTTGTTGAAATACCTTCAAAATTTATAACATACACTGCAATAGGTTTTGTCATTACTTATATAGCACCCTTTGTGTTTCGTTTATTGTGCATTGAGCGGGAAACAGCTTTTACAGAAGTATGAATACAACTGCACTACTCAGAAGGTATTTTATTACCTTAAATATATATGGATATCTTTACAAAATAGGTGCTGCTTTTCATAAAATTTCATTGCTTTTAAGATGTTTCTTGTTTTATATCAAATTATATTCTGAATTGCATTTTAAAAATTTATGTTATGATTATTAAAAATTATGTATAACTTTTCTTTCCTATTGAATATATTGTTCAACTATGTATTCATGTTTAAAGTCTTTGAATATTACACATAAATATTTTAGGAGAGCAGAAAGAAACAATATTTTCACATATACATTTAAAGATGCACTATTTATTGTTAGATGTAATATTTTTATTTATTTATTTCTAGTATTACAGATATTTGAATAGTTTTCTGTTTGATATAAACTTTAATATTTTTATAATTTGTTTGTGAATGTTCATATTGTGTGATATGTATTGTTTTATACATATGAAATGCTCTAAGTATGTCATATAGTCATTTAAAACTGCCAGGTTGTGTTAGAAAATAGAAACAATTAGTATATATTTGCTAATTCAAGGTCTTTTTTAAAATGCTGTTGCACAAATAATATACATAATATATTTTTGATGATTTTAACTTACAAATAAAGAACATTTTAAAAATAATAATCATATTAATAGAATAGATATAAAACTTATTTGTAGTGTTTCTTTTCTTATCTCTAACATTTTATTATTGATTACTTGTGATCATATTCTCATATTATGTTAAAATTTTGTTACTTTAGGAAAACCTTTCTTAATGCTTTAATACAAATATGGTTTCATCACAATGCTTTTTTACTATCTTTTTTAATAATTACTGTTGAGAAAAGGATCTTTTTCTAAAAAAATTTTATAGCTAGTTGTTGTTTTTTTTCTTCCATATACTAATGTATTTCCTTACATTTTTTCTTAGTAAAAATTTGTTCTAATTAAAAGACATTTTTTTTTCTCAATTTATTATCTATGATTAGAAAAATAATCATGTTATTTTCTTTTATTTAAAATTAGTAATTATTTTAATATGTTAGCCAATCTTTGATTAACTTTTATTCTTGAAAAGAGAAAATGTAAACAGTTTGATATTGCTGAAAATTTTTTATTATTTATAATTGAGAAATAATTTATATTTAATTCATATGTATAGTATTTGTCCCTATTTATTTACAATTTTGCTTAATTTCTTTTCCCCATTTCAAATTTCATTGTACAATGGACTTAATTGTTTTTTAAAATAAGGCTAAGTAAAAAATACATATTTTTTGAAGGAAAAAAAAACTGTTGTTTTGATTTTGCAACATATCAAATTCAATTTGCTTGTTACATTTAAGTTTTCAACAACATTTCGATGAGAGGAGCTTAATTTTGCTCATAATTTTTTTCCTTTGCATTTTAGAGTTTAGAATTAAATTTTTGTGGACCTACTCATCTACTAATAAGGGAAATTCATCATTACTAATTATAAATTTTTAACGTATTTGCGAAAATGCAAAAAACGAAAATATAGAACATTTATTCTGAAAACTTTTTAAAATTCAAAATTAATTTTTTAAATCATTATTATAATCTGACATAGTTATTGTTCTTTCGGAATTTCCTCAAAAATAACGTTATCATGTAAAAACATTTCAGTGAAACAGTGGTCTATTTGTAAAGTTAATTTTATTGGAAATTGTTTTAAATTGTATCAAATGAAGACTTGTTTCATGGTTATTCTCTGTAGCTAAATTTGTTCTATGTGCTTGTGTTCTAATAATGAATCTATGAATAATGGTTTAAAAAAATCTAATTTATTAATACATATATATTTTTGTTATTTCAATAATAAGACCCTCTTATGTTGTTTAAGCTTATATTGTGGAATTTTTCATAATTGCTATATGTAAAGTATTTTTTTTATTAAAGTAAATAAATTATTTTCCTTTTTTAATGATTGTGGACCTATTCAGTTTACTTGAATTTGCTAAGTTCTTTATTCTTGATTCTTAATGAACATTTAATTCTAATTATGTAATTTTTTATGATAAAACTTATATATACATTTTTTTATTGAAAAAGAAAATGACAAACATTATTGTTAGAATGTTTAAGTTTTATGTATATTTTTATAAAAATAAAATTAACATTGTGTTACAGTACATCTACATGTACTTTAGTTGATCAAAAAATAAAGTTCTGTTGGTACACATTCCATTTGCAGTATGTAACATTCCACATGATATATATATTTATTTCTTTGTTATGATTTAATATTTTATTTCTTGTTTACTCAATTTTTTAGTGGTGAAGAAAATAGCATGCAATTAAAAATGAGAATTCTGTATTCTACATTGTTTTCTTTGTATAATTTGAAATGTTATAAAAAATACAATAGTTATATAAAGTTTTTTTTTTTTTTTTCTTCATACATCACCAACAGCACAGTGATACTAATGTACAAATTAAAAAAATGTATTTATATAATAAAATTGGTAAATTTTTTTTATATTTTTGATGCTTTTTCACCATAAAACAAATATTTTGTTTTTGTCGTATATATATATATATATATATATGACAAAATGTTGTGTGTATATATAAATATATATATTTATACACACACAACATGTTTTACACTAAAAGTAATTTTTTATGCTGTTCTAAATAATTTGTTGGAACCTTGATTTTTTTTTTCTGTTGTATAAATCTTTTGCATATTAAATATATAAATTTTTAATTAATATTTATTTTATGTAAAGTCATTTTAAGTTTTAAATGATTTTCTTACTTTTAGTATGTTATTTAAAATATGTCTTTTTCGTAAAAATTTAGATGTTTGCTCAAGATTTAAATGTTCCTTTTATCAGTTCAATGTCTTGAGTTCCTTTGGTTTCAAATAGTTTAATTTCTTTTTGAGTCTTTATAATAATTATCTTGTTTTCTTGATAAAATTTAAATATACTAACCACAAATTTTATTTTCATCAGATGCAAGCTCATACCATTATTTATGCAATGTTTGTTTTGTTAATGCATCTTTATACATAGAAATTGCTTTCATCTTTCCAATTAAAGAATTATGTCCTGTATCCATGTTGTTTATTAACTAGAGCATGTACAGTGTTTTAATCCAGTATTTCTAATAAACTGATATTTATGCTATTTGAATATGCATATTTTATAAATAACTAATATTTTTTTGAAAAATTGTGCAAGAAATAATAACAAAATTTAAATATGTCTGTTCAACTGTGTGAAAGCATAAATTATGAGAAATTACTAAATAGTGTGTTAATTAAATTTTTGTAAAATCTGTTTTAAATTTGCTATTTTTTGTACGATATAATATTTTGTGCAAATACATAGAAACTAAATTTCATTATACTGTATTTTTATATATATTTTTATAAGTATGAATTTGTAATTGCTCTTTCTGTTTCCCAAAGAGTCTTAGTGATGCCTACATATCATGCTATTTGGTTAATATTTTTTTTTAATTTTACAATGCAATATTTTAACGGAATTGCTCAAATTGAAATATTGCATCATCTTACATAATTTCCTGTACTTTTTTAATATTTATTGAGATGTTTGTATATATTCAGATTCCAGCAGGTTCTGGAGAATGATTATATACTTGATTCTTTAAAAATATGTGTGTAGGTAGTTGAACTTCATTAATGTGAGCATAGAAAACATTAAATAATAAAGATTACTTAATATTTGTTATCGTAATTGTTCAAAATTTCATTTCCAATAATCGCTATTTTTTGCTTAATCTTTTTGAGTCCTTATAACAAATTTTATAAATTATCCATCTTTTTTAATTTACTATAGTCTTAATATTTTCTGCTTTTAAACAAATATATATATTTTAAAGTAATAAAGTTTATTTAAATAATGCTATATAGAGTTTTATTCTCTGTAGTTTAACTTTTTCAAGCAATCACCTTGCATGTATGAATTGTCAATTTGAAAAGAAACACATTTTTTTTGAATTTGTTTATTATGTATTTAAGTTCGTAAGCTGTATGAAACATCTAAATTTTTTTCTATGTATTTTTTGTGATAAAATACTCTCATTTTCTTAAATATAATTTCAAATATTTTTATTTTCAAAGTGGTGTAATTTTTCTTTTGCATGTTTGTCCCTGATTTTTGTTAAATTCTTGAAAATCATTTAAAATAATTTGTATATTTTCTGTTTCTTAATAAAAATTTTAACCCTTCAGTTGATGTAGTATTATGTTGTTTTCTTTTCTAATAAACATTGTTTTAATGGGAAATAATGATTAAGAATTTCTGAATTATCGATTTATGAAGGAAAAAAAATCTCTCTGTTTTATAATTTTGAAATATATTAATGCTTTAGTAAGGTTTTTTATGAATTTCTTATAGGTTTTTAATTATCTTGATTTCTTTCAAACTTGTGTTATATCTCAGATTAATTACTATAAATTCTTCATAAACATTAGGCATTTAAAAAACCAAAATTCTGAGCTGTGTAATATGATATAATGGTTTTATATTTCTTTTTTTCAAATGAATGTCTTTTTAAATATATACTATTTTGATTTTAGTTTTAAAATCCCCCCCTTCCCCACCCCATCCAAAAAAAATTATTTAAAGTGTGTCATAAATTATAAAATTTAACATTTGCTTCAGAAAATTATTACATTAATTCTGAAAACCTGTATTTCTTTCATGTCTTTACGTAAGATTTAGGTAGCTTTATCTCTGCTCTAAATTTTTTGGTCCTTAATTTTATTTTGTAACATTGAAAAGTCACATTAAATATCTATTGCAATATTCCATTAAGTATGACACACTTTATGTAGTAATGAAGTATGTGAACTTCAAACTACTTGGATGAATTTAATGATTCATATGTAAAATTTATATTTATCATTGTAATATTGCTGTATTATTTATTTGAATAAGACTGTATTGTGAATAAGTAGTTTGAAAACAGAAGATCTTAGCCTTTTATTTATTTATTAAAAAAAAAAATTTTTTTTTTGTTCCATGAACATTCTTTACATGTTAGAGAATGACTTCTCAAATATACTTTTTCTCCAGACCACTTCCTCTTTTCATATGTGTTACATAATTAATGAAATTATGTTTAAAACCATTTATATATATATATATATATATATATAGTTAATTTTCAAAAATGTTTCATTAAAATGAACAATGTGTTTACTTCCTTCTTACATGAAATAATATAACTTTTATGTTTCAACTTATTCCATGTGGTCTAGTCAAAGGCTAGAATAAGTCTATAAGACCGAAAATCTGGAAGAAGCCATGGACGAGACGAGATGATGTAATTATATTTTTCACAAGCCCTATACACTGTAAAAGATGCTTGAGACAAGCTTAGGAATAATTACAATTGGTGCAGATGAAATGGACTTTTTGCCCTTGTCAAAAGTAAGACTCCTACTCTGTCTATTAGCAAGATTACAAATGGAAGTTTGGATGCCTTTTTACCCCGTAATTATAAAACCATTACTTGGAGTTTGTCTGTTGTATCATGAGTGAGTCGGATGATCTTTTATAATTTCTGATTTGAGTTTTTTAGTTTTAAATGTATTTTAAGGAAGGTGAGAGAAGTGCGAGAGTGTTTCAAAAAGTATATGTAGACAGGTGACAATGAGGTAAATTGTTGTTACCATTGGGTGCTGCCATCTGTTAAAGGGAGACGAAACAAATTTGACATTGATTATTTGGGAATGGTGCTGAAGAGAATGGAATAGAAATGTGATTTGAGCATCGGAAACGAGTATATATTGAAAGATCTATTTGTAAGAATAAATTATTTCATAAGAGCAAATTAAGTGTGCTACAGATATGGATTACGACGAATATATGGAATAATCACTTTTACCCGAATATATGGAATTAGCACTTTTTGACATTGATGTCTCACTGATAAGTATGAGCTGTTATCATCTTTCTTGATGCTGTGAAGTAGTAGTCTAGTGGTCATGGTTACGAATTTGCGTTTGACGTTGTTTCTCTCGAGTCCTAATGTCTCTGTCCTAATGTAAGATCCGCCGTGGAGTGGATGATGCACGTACATCAGTCGGAATTCAAAGTTCTCCCACTGGCATGGTGTGGAAATCTGGAGAGGAAGTTGCAAGCCCAGGTGTCATCCTCGTCACTAAATTATGAGGTCCGTCGCCAATAGCTTTTTTGTGTTGCTTGTGAGTGCGAACGTAAACAAAAATCAATTAACCAATTAATCCTGTAAAACATATGTTACTTCGGAGGCATTAAAATTTCTCCGCATAAATCTTGTTGAATAATTATGTGGTATTTATACTATAATTATTCGAGTATATATATATATATATATATGGGATGGTCGATGTCACTAATTAAAGAATCAAACTTTGAAATAAAACACATTTAATATTGACGTTTCACATTAACATAAAATTGCACACACTAGACGAGACATTTCACAATAACATTTAAAAAAAATCGTCTTTATGGCTACAAGACATCAACAAGAGCGTCTTCCTTGTTTTGATGACTCTATTCGACTCTCCTTCGAGAGCAGACTCCCTTCAGTAGCAGAGGCAGCGCCCTCTATGATCGGGTGTTTCTTCTACTAAGCCATATATATACGTAGGTGGTATCTGTAATGGTTTAAAGAAAATTTCTACTGATGCCGCTTGATTTATTTACTCTTAAGTAGGGCTGGTGTCTAGGGTATAGTTTCGTTACCGGATTCCATGATGACTTCGATTTATGTACCGATCCAATGATGAGGCTTGAAATGGATCAAAACTTTTATTTTTGAATAGATGAAGGAAGAATATTTACAAAAGGGCTGTATACAGTTTGATTTACTATAACTAGTTAGCTCATCGGAGAAGATTTATGGCTGTCCAAATTTGTGATACGATGACGATGGGAGTTGAAACGTGCGCTGGCGCACGGAGTAGTATGGTTCAATCGATCATAGTGAGGAGAAGGAAGAAGGGCAGGGAACGATGCGCTTTGTAGTTTTGTTCATAAATAGGGGGCGCTGCGTGATCTAACACATGATGCTGATTCGTGTTGCCATCTATTGAGCAAATGAGGAACTAGTTTTACAATATTGTTGAAAATGCAGTTAAATGGATAATTAGAGCTGGAAAATCCTACAGAGTTTGACCCCTCCGAATAAAGTTGATCTCCAGCTGTACTGGAATTTACAAATCTTCACTAATTTTTTTCATACCTTTTCAAAACTACAAATAACACAAAATAGGGAGGGGGGATTAATTCCGAAACTTTTCAACATTCTACATGGAACAAAATATGTAATAAATTTTTAAAACCCTTTATCATGTAGGAATGATAAAAAAAATACTATTATAAAGCAATATGAATCGTAAATAAGCAAATATAGTAAATGTAAATAACACAATACAATAATGAATGTGAATGAGAAGAAAATAATATAACATAAAATTAAATCAAACGAGTTTCACCATATAATATCTATGTTTGATATTTAAATCGTATTGCGAGAAAAAGGTTTCATTGGGGCAGCAGATATGGTTGTATTCTGGAGCTTTTTTTTTTCTTTTCTTGTTGTAAGCCTTCTGATTTTCAGATTTTATTTTATTCTATCTTCTTCTTGGCATCTTTTCTTTGTAATTCCATTCTTCTTCTTATTTGTAAATGCTAAAAACTTGGTCTTCAGATAATACTTTCTTCAACATTTCAAATGCTTCTTTTTGTTGAGTTGTCATTGGTTCTGGAAACTTTGCAACTGCTAATGCCTTGCGGTTGAGGGATTGATGATTCCATTCTCTACTACGTGGCCAAAAGATTCAACTTTTTGCATGGGGCCGTGGTAGCCTAGTGGTCATGGTTTCGGATTCGTGGCCTGCGGTTTTTATTCAGTCACGAGTTCGATCCTTGCCCCTAAAGATCCGTCGTTTAGTCGGGGCTGATGCATGTTAAATCTGTCATGGCCCAAAGTCCTCCCGTGGCGTGGTGGGGAAGTTAGGAGAGGAGGGTGCCAGCTCAGGTATCGCCCTCGTCATTTGACCGAGGTTCAAAAACGAGTCCATCGCCAATAGTCCTCATGTTGCCTCTAGTGCGACGTTAATAAAACTAGATCAACTTTTCGCATTAGGAACTGACACTTCTTGAATTTTATCTCCAGACTATATTTATTCGCAACTTCAAACACAATTTTAAGTTTTTGGAATCTTTCCTTTTCATCTTTTGTTGGAACAATAAGGTCATCCATATAACTAATTAGAATTATTTTGCGTGTAAGGTCTCTAAAAATGCTAATGACAAATCTTTGAAAAACACCTGGGCTCGTGCTTAACCTAAAAGGAACTTTGTTCAATTCGAACTGTCCATCTGGAACGATTAAAGACGTGAATTTTTTGCATGTTCATCAACGTTGACGTGGAATTTACCGTTTCGTAAATCTAACGAGGAGTAACTTTTTGCTTCTTATAGCATATCTAAATCATCTTCGATGAGAGATAAAGGAAATTTATCTTTCGCTAACTTCTGGATGAGTTTTCGGTAATCGACACACATTTTATTAGTTCCATCTTTCTTTTTGACCGTTATGACTGGACTAGTGAATTCTGATGAGCTTGGGTGTTTGATGCCTTCGTCGAGCCATTCTTCTATCTGTTTGTTTACTTCTCTTTTCGTGTGGTTAAGACATCTACTCGCGGCTGGTGATTTTCGTTGAGTCGAGGGTTCGGGCCTTGATGCCATTAAAGACCCACCGTGTAGTTGGGGTTGATGCACGACAAATATGTCGGGGTCCCAAGTCCTCCCGTTGGCGTGGTGTGGAAGTTAGAAGAGGGAGTGCCAGCTGAGGTGTCATCCTCGTCACTTGATCGAGCTTTCTATCATTTTCGTAAGTTCTTTTTTGATATCAGGATCTCCTATGAGATTGGAGTCATCGAAACAAGGAAGACGCCCTTGTTGATTTGCGTATTCAAAGAAGACGATTTATGATTTAAGACGCTGAAGAAGATTGTTTTAATGTTTTTAAATGTTATTGTGAAATATCTCGTCTTGTGTGCGCAATAATCGTAAATGTAAAATGTCAATATTAAATGTGTGTGTGCTAATTCAAAGTTTGATTCTTTAATTAGAATAATTAGTTACATCGGCCATCCCACAAATCAGAAGTGGGATAGGGATAAGGATGTAAATTAATGAGGATGTGAGCACATGATTGGATGTAATAAGATGTAAATTCAGATAAGTATGTAAACACATTAGGACTCGATTAGGATATAAAATTCATGATAGTGTAGGACTTATGATTAAACTGTGAACTGACTGCAAAAAAAAAGTGTTCCATTATTGGATTAATGTGTGTTGACTTAAAGGATAAATTTAAGACTTTGAGATGAGTCAGATTTATTCTTATTTGTTAATTTAAAGATGAAGATTGACGATATTAATGTCATAAGCGATACACTGAATAATCTGAAGAAAGAAAAAATTAAAACTTTACATAAGTTTACTTTTGATACAGATGGCGATGTAAAAAAATACGGAAAGCATAAGAAACTTCACTGGTTTCGAATTCACAGCAAATGACTCTAATTTTAAGTCTAAATTAAAAACTATTAATGATACTTTTTCATTACATGAATTGATTAACACTTGTGATATTCTGAATATTGCATTCCAAGGTACAAAAACCGAAATGATCCAGAAAATATTAGCTTTATTAAATGATGTTAACTCGCTCTATCAATATATTCAAAATTCAAATCAATCTGAATCGGAAAGCGAAACTGGAGTAGAAACAAAAAAAAATCCCATCAGTGCAGAGCCAGAACATTAATGGGTCAGCAGCTTATTCTGAAGAGCGGTATTATGATTATGGCGCCACTCGAAATCAGAACATCTCTGTAAGCTTTTCAGACGTTGAAAGTGTTACTTCCTCTTTTAATGGTTAATTACATGAAAACATTTCAGTTTGGTTTGAGCAATTTGAGTGCGCTGCGAACATTTTTAATTTATCTGACCTGCAAAAGTTAATTTTCGCTAAACGATTGCTTGGTTTTAATGCTTTATTATTTGTTAGAAGCGAATTGAATATTACTTCGTACCAGGAATTAAAACGTGTATTAATAGATGAATTCGAGGTCATTACTAATTCAGCCCAATTGCATGAAATATTGAGTAAGCATAAAATGAAAGAATCTGAATCTATACAGGAATATTATTTTATAATGAAAGAGTTGAGTATTCGAGGGAGAATTGAAGATACCACATTAATGCAATATATTATACGATGAAGTAAAGATAGAAATGAAAAAAAAAAATTAGTAAAAATTAGGTTGCAAAGATTTACGCAAATTTTGCAAAAAATTAAAGGTATACGATGATTTTATGAGAGAAAAAAGTAAGTAGATTAAAACAAAAATCTGATAATTTTGTGAATTGGAAACGATTAAGTAATTATGATCAGAATACTAAATTTTGTTTTAATTTTGGTGGTAAAGGACATTTTTCTAAATTTTGTACACATAAGAATAAAGGTTTAAAATGTTTCAGATGTCAAAACTTTGGGCATAAGGTGTCTGAATGTTCGAAATTAATTAAGGAAACCAAACCCAATGATAACGTAACATCTCTCAATATTGAGAAACAAACAAATCAGTTCAAAATGGTTCGATTCAGTAATTTAAATATTAACTCATTGATAGATTTTGGAAGTCAAGCTACTCTAATTTCTAAAAATATGTTTGAAAAGTTACATATTGGCGAACTGAATCAGTGTTATTCAATTTTATAGGGATTAAGAGATTGTAAAATAAAGCCTTTAGGTACATTTACGGGAGAGATACAAATAGATAACTTTATGTGTTCTACTGACATATGTGTAGTAGAAAACGGTACGATACCGTATAATGCTATTTTAGGACTTGATGTAATTTTGCAAGGCGAAGTTATAATAAATGAAAATAGATTTACAATAAGAAATAAGTCTCCGTGTGAAGAAAACAATATTTTATCAGTTTTACCAGTAAACATTAATTATGCTGAAATTGAAGAAAATATAGGTTACAATATTACAAAATCCATTAAAGATGAGGTGCGTCAATCTATATTAAATTACCAACCGAAGAGGGTTAAATAAACTAACATAAAATTAAAAAATTTAACTAAAAGTAACGAACCAATATACCCACGACCGCGACGTTTACCTTTTTCGGAAAATGAGATTGTTGATGCTCGAATAATTGAAGGGTTAAAACAGGGAATTATAGAACCTTGTTTTTCAATGAATACCAAGCGTATTGAAAAATCAATGGAAATTATAGGAGCCGAATTTCAAGCTAATTTTTTAAAACATCGTAACGATCTACGAAAAGATGTCAGAAAGTAAAATATTGAAAAACCAATAGCTAATTGTGTGCATTGTATACAAGTAAACAGAAAAAAAGGAAAGCAGAAAGGATTTCTTCAACCAGTTCATAAAGACGATTTACCTTTATATGCGTATCACATCGATCATCTAGGACCATTAGAAAGTAAAGCAAAAAATATAAATCATCATCGGATTACAATTACTGCAGAATTCATAAGAAGATGGTGTGTGACATAAACTATCCAATTATACTTTATTTATCTGACTGTAAATCCCCCAATTATGACTTTTTCTCGATTATGACTATTTCCTCCCAAACATGACTGATTTATCTATGTTTTTTGAAGAAGTTGGAAAAAAAAAAGAGAAGAGAAAAGTGAAGCGGATGACAAAACAAGACGATGATACTTCATAGACGACAGTGATTTCCGAAGACAATGATGTCCAAGATTGAGATAAATACTGTTCGAATTATCAACTTGTTACTGCTTTTGAATTTCTCTTTTCAGCTTTGTTTTTCAGGTTGAGACGATCTTTCGTTAGAATCAAGAAGCTGAGGTCAACTTCTTCCAGGAAGGCCGAGTGTGGGTTTGTAGAGGAAACACCCGATCATAGAGGGCGCTGCCACTGCTACTGAAGGGAGTCTGCTCTCGAAGGAGAGTCGTTTGGAGTTATCGAGACGAGGAAGACTCCCTTGTTGATTCGCGTATTCAAAAAAAGATGATTGATGATTTAAGACGCTGAAGAAGATTGTTTTATTGTGTTTTAACTCTTAAAGCTCCATGCCCATAAATAGCGCCACACTATCAGAGCGTATCAGAAACCTCTGCACAAAATGAGGCCAGAACAAATAGAAATATCCACCCAAATCCAAATCGTTCTTGAAACATGCAAGGAGGAAACTACTAGCAACCTATTGATTTATTGTATGTACTAGCTGATATATTAAATAAGTTCCCTGGATTTGTAGCACAGCTCTCCAGGATCGATGCAGTAAAAATTAGCAGAAACCAAAAATATGCAATAATAGAAGCACTTCTTGATTCCGAATCCTATGTGTAATTCCGATATCGTTTACAATATCTCAAGCTGATATATTAAATAATCCCCCTCAATACTCTAGGCCTCAGTTTGTGCTCCTGGAACGTTAAAGGAGAACTAGCTCGTATCGTGGAACTATGTTTTCATAGAGAATCACGCCCCAGATTTAATGTTAATACAAGAAACAAGACTCGGGCCAAACAATAATTTATATTTAGTCAACTACACACCATATAAAAATGATCGCATTACAGAAAACCCATCCCTCCGGGGGTACTATGATACGTATTAAAAACAGCATTAAACACCACATCCAAACTACCCCACCATTCCAACACATTGAAACCACAATCATCTCCTTAACTCCCCCAACCCCCCATCTCCATAGCCTCTATTTATGTTCCCCCCTCTTCCGACCCCAGGCTTTTCACCCTTGACATAGAACACATTCTTCAAACGAACTCAAATTGTGTGATTTTTGGTGATTTTAATGCCATACACAATTATTGGAATTGCAGAAAAAACTCCACCAGAGATACCCAACTTAAAAACTTTGCAGACACATTAGATCTCTGAATAGCCTTCCCTTCCACCCCAACACGTTTTAATCAAAATTCTTCAAACACCCTAGACATAGCCCTCATTAGAGAATTTCATTACCCATTTGAGATTTCTGCAATTCCGGAGCTATCATCTGACCATAATCCAGTACTACTAAATTTTAATTTCCACATCCCTAAAAATGACACATCCAAACAATTCAAAATACACTGGTCAGATTTCTCCAACCACATTCATAATAATACCACATACTTTGACTACATTAATATTAACTACCCTACACAAATAGATAACAAAGTTAATAAACTTACTGAAACAATCTTAAGCGCATATCACCACGCCTCCACCCCAATTAAAAATAGTAACGCAACCTACACCTCCAAAAATATCAAAGACCTCATCAAAAATAAAAACAAAATTAGAAAAATATACCAAAGAACTCTTGATCCTGTTGCAAAATACGAACTAAATAGAATATAAGCAAAAATCAAAAAAAGAAATTATCAACTTTAAAAATGAAAACTGGATATCTCGCCTGGAAGAACTGAACACTCAGGATAATTCCTTCTGGAACACCACAAATTTTTTTAAAATAAAAGATCAAATATCCCCACTCTAAACACCACCAATGGCACAGCAACGTCAGACATCCACAAAGTCAACGTCCTAACAGAGACTCTGGCCACTAACTTCCTTGAGAATCCACGACCCAGCTCCTTCATAATTAACACAGATAATTAAGTAACTAATAAAATTAATGAATTTTTTCTCACCCTCACTGATACCTTCATCGAGCCAGCCTGTCCCAATGAAATTATCGAATACATGAAGAAAATAAATCCAAAACAGGCACCTTGCAAAGATGAAGTCACTAATAAAATGTTAAGAAATCTTCCTATAAAAATCATTTTTGTCATCACTTATATTATTAACAAAATACTAAAACTAAAACACTTTCCTAATTCCTGGAAATACTCTTTCATCTTCCCATACTGAAACCTGGAAAGAATACCCACTTACCCAATAGCTACAGACCTATCTCCCTCCTTTCAACAATAAACGAACTCACTGAAGCAATAATTTTAAATAGGCTAAAAACCTTCATAAACGAAAATAACTTAATAAACACAAACCAACATGGATTTGTTAAACAACTATCAACCATCCACCCATTACTCAAACTCACTGAAATAATCTCATCCGGATTAGAAAAAAGTTAATCCACTGGAGCTGTTTTTTTAGACGTTCAGAAAGCATTCGACAGAGTGTGGATTGACGGATTAATTTATAAACTGATTTCATATACCCCCCCCCCCTTATTCACCTCATAAACTCTTGTGCAAGAAACCGATCTTTCCAGGTAAGAGTTGGAACCTCTTTCTCTAAAATTCTAACTTTCAAAAATGGAGTAGTACAGGGATCTTTTCTAGGGCCTATATTATTCAATATTTTCGCAAACGATGTCCCCAACCATTCTCTCACCAGTATCAACCTTTATGCTGATGACTCTGCAATACTGGCAAAATACAAAAATCCAAAAAATGTCACCAAAGCACTCAATATCCATTTCAACAACCTGAAAAATTACTTCAACATTTGGAAAATTAATATGGAAAAATCAGCAGCAGTCATATTTGCAAGAAGAAAAATCTTACCCCCACCCACCCACTACAACACTCAAATCCCCTGGTCTGAGTCAACTAAATATCTTGGAATAATTTTTGACAAAAGACTCTCCTTCAAACAACACCTTACACACTCGCGAGAAAAATTCCGCAAACTTACCAGAAAACTCTACCCCCTAATTGGACGGAATTCACATTTAACTTTAGAAAACAAGAAGCTTCTCTATACTTCCGTTATACGCCCAGTTATCACATATGCATATCTGGTTTGGGGGTTTGCAGCCAAAAGTAATATACAAATCCTAGTTTCTGCTCAAAATTCAACACTCAGAATGATAGCTAAAGCAAGGTGGTTTATGAGAAATTCAGAAATTAGAAAAGCATTAAAAATCAAAAGTTTCAGAAAACACATCCAAGACATCGCAATAAACTTCTTCGCATCTCTACAGAACAATAGTTACCCAAACATGCGAAGTCTCGAAATCTACCAGACTAACAATAGAACTAAAAGACCAAGAAAAATTCCTCATCGACTCTTATGAACCACCGTAAATTCTAAACTCTTAAATCAATCTACACCATCAAACCCCCTAACACCGGGGATGCCCCTCCCACCTCGAAATAGCCATACTCCAGGACAGCCAATAGAAATAGAAAGTATATCATTATTCCCCGCATCGCTAACTCAAAATCTCAAACAAGCCAGGACCTCCACCCACCCTCTCCAGTCAACAGAATATAAACATTCGATTGGCTCCCCACACTCCTCCCCTGCTTCTGCACTAGAATTTCGAGCATCCTACTTCTAATTCCAGCGTAACCTCCCCCAACTCCAGTCATCACGGCAATTCCCTGCAAGATCCGGGCTTGAAGGAGACCACACCACCTGGGTGCCCGTTGAACAATCTCTCCAAGTCGGGGGTCATTTGACTGATACCAAACATTGTAATACGTTATCCCAGTGTTCTTCCTATGAAGGAAACCCCATGTATTCAATGAAGACTTGGAATTCCATAGTTCTCGTTACTGGGTCGCTGAATTATGTCATATATACATAGTGATTTAACTTTAATTTAATAATTTATCTAAAAAATAATTTAATTTTCTATTCTATCCCAATCTCTAACTCAAAAGTAAATAGTTTATTTCCTGATCCAATTCCAAATTATCTTTTTATTTATATATAACAGGTCAATTGAAAAGTCCCCGGCCTACCATAGTAAAACACATTTTTTTGGCAAAATTAGTTTTTTTTTATTCAACATAATTCCCTTCAAGGGTGATACACTGATTATAGCGACCTTCCAACTTTTCTATACCATTTTTGTAGTACGATTTGTCCTTTGCTTCAATTCAGTTTCGGCGATCACCTCTTCATTCGATGAAAATTTCTTCCCAGCGAGCATTCTTTTGAGATCTGAGAACAGGAAATAGTCGCTGGGGGCCAGATCTGGAGAATACGGTGGATGAGGAAGCAATTCGAAGCCCAATTCATGGATTGTTGCCATCGTTTTCACTGACTTGTGACACGGTGCATTGTCTTGATGAAACAGCACTTTCTTGTTCTTCAAATGCGGCCGTTTTTCGGCGATTTCGTCCTTCAAATGGTCCAATAACGCTATGTAATAGTCGCTGTTGATGGTCCTTCCTTTTTCAAGGTAGTCAATGAAAATTATTCCATGCGCATCCCAACATACAGACGCCATAACCTTGCCAGCCGACTGTTGCGTTTTCCCACGCTTTGGAGCGGGTTCATCGTGTGCAGTCCACTCGGATGACTGTCGATTGGACTTCGGAGTGAAATGACGGAGCCATGTTTCATCCATTCTCACATATCGACGCAAAAACTAGGGTTTATTACGCTTGATCATCTTCAAACACTGCTCCGAATCATCAACTCGTCGTTGTTTTTGGTCAAAAGTGAGCTCGCGAGGCACCCCCTTTGCACAGAGCTTTCTCATACCCAAATATTCGTGAATGATATGATGAACACGTTCAGTTGATATCTTTAGAGTGTCTGCTATTTCATTCAATTTCAATTGACGGTCATTCAAAATCATTTTGTGGATTTTTTTAATGTTTTCGTCGGTAACAACCTCTTTTGGGCGTCCACCGTCTTCGGTGCTCATTTCACCACATCTAAACTACGCATACCAATCCTTGATGGTTGATTTTTCTGGGGCAGTGTCCAGAAACTCGGCATCAAGCCAAGTTTTTGCTTCAACTGTATTTTTTCCCTTCAAAGAGCAATATTTTATCTACGCGCGAAATTCCTTTTTATCCATTTTTTTCACAATAACAAAAGTTGCTTCACTCAAAATGCTATAATTCACAAACTAATGATCCGGCAGCTGTCAAATTTATACACGCATCTTTTGAGGGTTAGGGCTAACTAAAAAACATATGGATTTAATTCTAGTAGCGCCATCTATGTGTCAGGCCGGGGACTTTTCAATTGACCTGTTATAAATGCATGTATGTGTGTAACATCTTGACGATGTTATTGTTGATGTTGACTTAAAGAGAGAAGAAGAAGGCAAATGGTATCAGTAATTAATCTTTATGTTGATTGAATGATTCTGGACCATTTTCACTACCTTATATTATTCAATCCATGACGAAAGTAGAGCGCCAGTGTTGGCGTGACTCTCACGGCTAGAGGAAAGAAAGCGTTAGATCGCGCGGATGAAGCAGGCATATGTGGAAACGGGAAATCTCGGAAATAATTATGTTTAGTCTGTCATTAAACGGGGTTCGAGATGTATAATAACACACCCTATTTAAAGAGAAATACATTATTTAAAAAACGAAGGAAAGGTTTCGTGTTATAAGAAATTGAAATAAAAAGAAAGATGATCCCAAATAATTTTTGAAATGTCCTTGAGATACATTATAATGTTCTTGATACTATCGAAATGTTCTCTTGGTACATTCAAAACGTACTAAATATATATTATAGTATTATAATAGTATTATAAGATGTATGTTCCTACAAAGTACTGCATCAAATTTATGTAAATAACGTGTTCCCATAGAAAAAAAAAATATTTAGAAAAATTTAAGTAATAAATTCTAATGGGGATTGCTGATTTCTATTTCATTGAACTAACCTGAAATTATTTCTTTACCTGACCTTTAATTTCTTCTTCAACAGGATATGCATGATAAATTCAAAATTAGCAAAAACACACTTGCCCTTGAGAAACAAAACCTCATTAATTTTTCTGTATTTTGATTATTTGTAGTCAAACAAAACTACATTAATGAAAACCGAATTCAAAAATATTATTTCAATAAAAATAAAGTAACCTTTTATGAATTTTTCTTTAGTTTTCAAACAGAAATAAAAATTATATATAATTTTATTTTCTTTATTTCATAAAATTATAGAAAATTGCAATGTAACAAAAACGTGCATTTTATTTGAATAATCGTTATTCGTTCAGTATTTGAATTGAAATGTCTACTTTATTATTAAGATTTCGCAATGAAACAACGGCTAGAATCTGAAATCTTAAAACCCCACGTGATCGGAAGCTTAAGCCTAGTATGGTTTTCACAGATTGGTTGGATGGGCTTTATGACGTGGGTTCTGTCACGTTTCCCCAATTAATTAACTAATATTTTGGGACACTTTTGAATAAATTTGGTTGATTTGAAAATTCCTACCAATAAATAAAACGTGACTTAGGTGATAGTATTAGTGAAGCATAATGAATAGAATTGATGGAATACATATATAAGCAGTGAAGCTTTTAATATAGAGATTGGAAGTTAGTTAGGGGAAGAGAATGGAATAGAAGCAAAAAACGAAGGAATAGTATCGTCTAGTGTATATATATATATATATATATATATATATATATATATATAAGGCAAAAAAAGATTCCACTTAGAGTTAAGGACTCGAACGTGAATGGGTTGGTAAGAAGAATAATCTGAGTTTTTTGGGAGACAAGTCAGGCACATATTGGGATTAATTACCACATTTAAAGTTCCTCAAAGTGTAATATTGGTTATTCACTGATCAAAATAAAATAACCTGATTATCCTGTGTGAATGACTCTTTTTTTTACGTATTTATACTTTCATTTTTAAATTATATTTAATTTATATTTTCATGATTATTTATATTTTCATTTTTATATCATTATATTTCATTTTTTTTCATTCATAATTTTTATTTTATTAAAAAAAATTCTTTTTTAAGAAAACAAAATATATGTTACATTATGTTTTTGTAGGAAAAAAAAAGAATAGGTTATTATTCATTAGTGTAAAAAAATAATAGGGAAAACTGAAACTAAGAGGGGTTGGAAAGACAGAGAAATCACTCATGGCTTGCGGCGTTGGAAGGTGGGGCTTGAATCTTTTCTTAAATTCAAGTAAGAGGGTTTTGTTTCAACTTTTTGGTGGTTGTCTAGTTTAGGATCGGATAATATTTGTATGTTTGATTTCCCAATTTGGAAGGCATGTCTTATTCTTTGTTGATCAAACGATTTATAAAAGTGGTAAAGTACAGAGAAAGAATGCTACTCCTTTTTTTTAGAAGTTACACACGTGTGGTTTTTCTTCCAACGCACTAACGTCTTAGGGAGGGGAGAGATTGAAAGTTTTTTTGGATTTCTTAAGGCAGTGAATGTTGTTAGCAGTATGAGGTCTGCACTTAGTTGGGGTATCGATAGGCTTGTTGCATTGTCTTGTTTCAAAATCTGATACGCAATTTAAGCACCTCGATGCTCTGGTAATTTTAAATAATAATAATAATAATAAAAAGATTGGCATCTGTAGCATTTATTTGAGTTTCGCTTCTCTTGAGATTCTTGTTGAACTTTTAAATATTTGATGCGATTGATTGTAAATATGTATTTGTTCTGAGGAGGTTGGGGGAATTGAATAAAGATAAAAGAGTTCTTGTAAAGTTTGCTTTAAGATTACGTAAGATATGGCATGATTCACTGGAGAATTCAAAACCCTTTTCCCCCTGCATGATTTTATTACGATCCATACCTATTGCTAAGCCATCAATGAAAATTTGTACCATATTTTCCAGTGTATAAGATGCACTTTTTTTGCCTTAAAAAATCCGTCTTAAAAATAGGGTCCATATTAAATAACGCGGTTTCCTCTTTTCAAAGTCATACAAACTTTCCTTTTGTGTTCCGAAATCTTTAAAGTGCACGATGCAATTAAATTGACGCGTTACTGAAGAGTTAGTTGGCAGGAACATATATTTTACAGGTTTATGTGAGGTGAGTTTACTATGGAAAATTATCAATTAATTTATCCATTGAAAAACTTACTTTAAGGCTTGAGTTTCTTACAGTATATAATATTAAATTTCTTTGGTGTGTTTTGTACGTAGCAGCGTTCTTATATACAGGAAAATGCGGTAATTTTTTCCCCCCCGTGAGTAATATGTAAGGGCAAAAAAGAGATATTGTCATATTATTTAGTTACTTTTACAAATATATTTGATTTTCATGTGCAAGATTTTCCCCCTTAAATATCTAGCCTATATTTGTATTAACTGCACGAATAAAAATTTTGAGGAGAGGTAGGGTATGCAACTATTTATGTCATATGAGCACGATAAATAAACACACACACACACATATATAACACATCAATCAATAACTCCCGAGACTAACCCAGAGATGGCGCTCGTAGTAAACCAGTAACCAGGTCTTTCTAGAGTACTAACCTTTGCTTGAAACGTGTCAAAATTTTAAGTCGATCGGACCAGAAACAGCTGAGTTATCGAGGTTGGAGTAAAGTCGTTTTGTAGTTTGTTTAAAAAATGGAAAAAACCGAGTTTCGTGTTCTGATAAAACATTGTTTTTTAATGGGTAAAAACACCGTGCAAGCGAAACAATGGATTGAAAAATGTTACCCGGACTCTTGTCCATCAAAAGCAACGATTTGTCGGTGGTTTGCCGAGTTTAAACGTGGTCGTACCGACAGAAATGACGCGGAACGCTCGGGTAGACCTGTGGAAGCCGTTACACCGGAAAATGTGAGTGAAGTGACAGAAATTATAATGAAAGATCGTAAAGTGAAGCTCCGTGAGATTGCTGAGATGACACAGATATCATATGGAAGTGTATTTACTGAAAAAGGTTTTTTGAAGTGAAGTGAAAAAGGTTTTTTCCAAGTGGGTGCCGCGATTGCTTTCGATGGAACAGAAACAGCAACGAGTCGATGATTCAGAAAGCTGTTTATCGCTATTTACTCGCAACAAAAAAGATTTCTTGCGAAAAAAAAAAAAAAAAAGATTTGGAAAAACGTTGGAACGATTTTATCACCCAAAAAAGTGATTAACAAAAGGTGTTATGTTGATGAATAAAAAAAATTTTTGCAAAAAAAATGTTGTTTTCAATTTTAGACTCGGGAGTTATTGATCGATGTGTTATATATATATATATATATATATATAAGAATAATATTATTAAATCAAACGAATTGTGTAAATTTAATAATTAAATTGAATTGTAAAATTTTGGTTGATAAAATTAAAAATAAAGAATTATTGCTTAACTTTGATCATGTTTCATTTCAGTAAAATCTATGCAACAAAAAATATATATATTTAAAAGAAAATTTGCTCATGACCAAAGGAATAAACAAACATAAAATAAATATATGATATTTCTGAAACAATTAACGAAAAAATATCTTTGTACTTATATTTAATATGAAGTTTTAAGTTTCTTTCTGAATTCGTTTCTAATTGTATTATTTTATGCGAACGACTCAATGTCTGCTTTCGAAAGACATATTGATTAATCTAGGTGATTATTCTGTATCAGACCTCATACATACCCTTTTCGAACGTCACTAATATGTATATAATTATCAGCTGCGTTTTTGTTTTCTGATATTTTTGATCAGAGTCGGCTTTCTTCATAAAGGGGCCTGGTGCAAGAAACCGTTTGGGGCCCTAAATTTTTTTGTAAAGCAAAAAAATTTATAAACACAAACATTTATTACTAATGTATGTTTATTTCATGAGTGATTTTGTTTTTGCTTTCATTACTTCAGAAAAATTATAGATTTTTGCAATTTCTTTTTCGATGCTTAATACAGCAAATGCATTTAAGCATTCTGCACACATGCTTGACTAAAAAGTTCATTTCAGATGGGGATACTCGGGAGTTTTCCAAATCAAATAACAAAACTAACCACTAGCATTGTCAAAAATTAATTTGAGAGAAGATTGTCAAAATTCATACATCTACTATAATAATGTTTACAATAAAATGAACTTTACGTTATACTGACAACAATAGGAACATTGTGAAGTTTTTCATGTGCAAAAGTTCATTATTTTAGTTCTTGATCATGTTGGGCTCCCTTCAATCGCGGGCCCCACTGCATAGCATCCTCCGTAGCTTCCAGATGGCAGGCCTTGTTTTTTGAAATAGTCACTGTGTTTGCGAACAAAATACTGGTGAGTTGATCGAAAAAGAGATTTTAACTTTTTGTTTCATTGTTGATTTTCGTGGTGCCATCTGGTGTGCTTTGGAAGTATTATATTTACTATAAGAATTGTGAAAATCAGGCGACAAATAAAAATGTTATGGCTATAGAAGCATTATTTTTTAATGGCGCTTCTTAGAATTATCCACATTTTCATTTACCTTGAATTCGTAATTGTGATATTCTAAGGTCAAGTCTCGGAATCGTTCATTTTACTTAAAATTTCCTTGATTTTCCGCAACATCATTAGACAAAATAAATGAAAGTTTCCTTTTACTTGGGAAAATATTATAGAAATTGTTATGATTACATTTGATTATTAAACTACACAAACATTTTAAAGTAAAATTAATCTATCGAATCCCTCTTAATTAACTGTAAGTCAAGATTACAATTAAACGCGGAAGTCTTAGCTTACAAACTCACTCGAACAGAGTGAGACACTTCTTGAATACAGCAGATTCGATTCCTATTATTTTAACCAGGAGTCCCATCCAACAAATTTTACTATAAACGATTAATTACAATAATTCTCTCCAATTTAAAAATATTAGTTTAGGGGTAGAGACAGCCTGTCATTATCATCTGTCTCCCTTCATTTCCCTTGCAATTCCATTTCGCTAAAATGTTATTATAATTAATTCTTCTTTTAGTATGATTTACCTAATCATGTTTCATTCGGTTGGCAAGGATTTGTAATTCTATGCAATTAAAATTACAAAAAGTCTCCTAGAGAATACTGCGAATAGCTCAACAACACTAAGTTACAATCATAATTATTAAGAATATCATATATGTCTCAAATAAAAATAAACAATAATGTTCTAAAAAATTCCTTGTGATAAATTTTTCTTCCAGGTGTCTTTCGTGGAGAGTTGAATCCGTTCACATTGGAGAAATAATGTATACTAATGTTCTAGTAAAAGCAACAGTTACAATTTTTCCAATATTTACAAGAGAAGGGTGTCTTCACTATTATTACAATAATAGTAACTATCCCAATCACTGCTATCAATAATAATAATAATAAGTTCTTAATTGTACCTTATTTATTTGCGAAATTGTCTTGAAATATTTTTGGGGTCAGTCAAAGGGAAAATGTATTGGGAGTTTCTCTTTATTCCCTCCCCTTAAATTTCTTGTGTTTCCGTTCACTGTTCTAGATGCCTCTGTAAAATTTCAAAAAAAAAAAAAAAATTCGCTCACATAGATCTAATGGTGTATTTATAGAATTTTTTTTAATTGTGATTTTTCAGTTAATTAAATTCTCTGTTGTTATTAGAAGTTTATAAATTTGTTTTGTTACTTAAGGCCTCAGTTTTTAATATTTTTTGAGTTATATTAAAAAATATGCATTTTTCTACAACAACAACAAAAATTTGCTTAATCGTGTTCGAAACACGCCAATTTAGAACATAAGATTCAAATAAAATTCTTCGTTGCACTCCGTCATGATTATGAATCTCTACATGTGTGACATCTTTCCTTCATTATTAAATTCTACCGCCATGATTCAGTCTAATTAAACAATCAATAGTTACAAGACTCCTGTTGAAAGAAATAGTAATTTTAAGCAATTCGTATTACTAAAAAGTACCCGAGTTTAGTAAAGAGAAAATCCCGAATAATCCAAAGTCACACGTGTACATACAGATTCATTATAACGCAAATGAAAAATATTATTTTAATCAAGGATCTCTTTGTTACTTTAAGCTTTTATTAAAACACTTTGGATTGAAGCATATGCATCGCGTCACTTTATTATTCACTGCATTTCTTATCTTCATCTAATTTACCTTATCACGTTTCATTTTGGTTGGGAAGAAATAGTAATTTTATGGGGATGCAAAGAAAAATCGCGAATAATTCTATGGAGCAATCGAAAATCCCAATAACCCTTGAAAAATGCAAAGCTTATGAAATTTACCATGATTTAGACAAAATTTCGTTCCTTTTTCGGCATGTTTCAGACATTTTAAAACATGTCGATATTGCACAATATGTTAATTTTTAAAAGCTTCGTCTACATTTATGTTTGAAAAAGAGTTAAAGAACAATATATAATTCAAACCATTTATATGTTACCATCGCAACTTTGGGACTCAGAGTCTTAAATAAAGAAATTTGGAGGTTAAGATTTCAAATCTCGTGATCGGCGATGAGCGAAGTGAACCGGGGAAATACATGTCATATGGAATTCAAATTACGAGGTTCTTCACCGATAACCTTCGATATTTGTTTAAATCAAATCTAGTTAGGCGAATAAATCATTATTATTTTTCATTAACTGGCTAAATCATGTGAATCTAAACTTTTTTCCTTCCTCGGTGCTTATTTGATGTAGTCGGTGCTTCCCAGAACTTCAGGGCATACATTTTGGAAATCTCTAACCTAAAAATCAACTGTTTCATGAATTAAATACAGATTTTTAATTTTTCTCAATAATATTTGGAATACTATTTATTGGATACGTTTTATTCTCATTTACTCTCGTTTGATTTTTGTGTTGAATGGTATCTACTAATTCTATAAGAAAGTAATTGCTCTGTCAGATGGTTAGGATCCTAAAAAAACATGTTCAACCCGCATCTCAGTTCAGAGCCTGAGGCAATTAATTTGAATTACTTTATATCCTTGCTTTGTTTCTTTTATCTTCCTAGTTTAAACTACTTTGTAAAATTAAGTTGGTTTTTTTTTTTCATGTCTCTGATTTTGATTTTCCTTTTTTTATAGTCCAATATGTATCATAATTCTTAAAATCTAATTATTAAGTATTTTAGATTATTGCAACAGTTATTATTCATGTATTGTTTTGATATTTTTAGATAATAATTTATTTACAATAAGTAGTATGCATTGTTATATTTGAGCTTTACTATATGCTTTCATACAATAATAATTCTGCATTAGCACCTATTTTGTTTATGTATCCAAATTCAATGGAATTTTGATATATTATATTGTAAAAACTTTTTTAGTTATCACTATT
This sequence comes from Nephila pilipes, assembly GCA_019974015.1. Lineage (NCBI taxonomy): Eukaryota > Metazoa > Arthropoda > Arachnida > Araneae > Nephilidae > Nephila > Nephila pilipes. The sequence goes on from BMAW01061311.1 coordinate 41,808, forward strand.
TCCACGTCTCTTTATTCATATCAATTTATGTTTCATACTTTATTAATCGATTTCATTACTTCATTTCGCAGTCTCATTTTTTGGTGCTTTCGCTTAATATTAACGGGGACTTAAAAATTTAATTACTGATGTTATTTGCTTTAAAATAATCATAAAATGTAAAATTGTTAAGAATAGTTTAAAATTTCTCAAAATTGTAAAAAAATAGTCTTTATAAAATCCACCTTTTCAGCAATAGTTACAAATGCTACCAACAGATGGCACCATATTTGTCAATTTGTTTACAGATGTTTAAACATTTCTGGAACAAGTATCATTTTCTAATCTTGTGTATTTTTTACCTTTTTCTTTTAAAAGTATGATAGGATTTAGAGGTTTCACAAAACGGCTCCGAACATCTTAAGTTAACATCCATTTTACAACACACCACAGGTATAAATCGCTAGTTAAATAATCTATTTTTTCGTCATTCACTCGTAACTGTTCTAAAAAGTTTTTAAATTGACCATGTATTTGGCATTTGATCTAATTTAATTTCATAATCTGTAAAAAAAATATTCTACACATTTAAGGTACTTCGCTATGTGATGCTTACGATAAATTATGTAATAAGAGGGAAAAAAAGCGTGAAATTTTAGAATCGCTGTTCAACGAGATCATAGATTTTTTATGTTATTTCAGGAGCTCCATCAGTCGCTAAACTTGCAATTTTATCTCGTGGTAATTTAAACGTGTTTATTACTTCATCGAATACATTTCTGACATCGATAACGCGAGTTATCTCGATAAAAACTACCAGATTTAACATTTTTTCTTTCACATTTAAGTCTGCTGATACTCGGATGACAAAAATAATCAATTGTGGCGTATCCTGGATATTCGCACCTTCGTCGGGAGCTAAACTAAAGGCCGTATAACTTTCAAGTTCCACATCAAACTATTTTAAACGTTTTTACTAATTTCTTCGAAACGACGTTCAGTCGTCTGAAGTGAGTTGAGCAATCAGTTTATGCAATTTTGTATTATCTGGAACCAGAACTCGAACTACTTTATCATAGTTTCTATTAAGGTGGACTTCCAATGTTCCAGAAATCTGTAGAACGTAACCATAAAATCGCAATGTTCAGACATGAAATTTTTTCTGTACATGTAACTTATACATATAACATATCCAAGAGAAATAAAATTGTTTGAAATAATCTACGCAGTTTTAAATTCAAGAAAAATGTATTCTTGTTTCAAGCATTTTTGCAACAGTTTATGGAAGTAGTTTATATTTTGCATGTAGGTGGCGCCATATGTATGTCTTCATTTTTAGAATTGGTTGAATTTCGGGTATTAAAAATATAAGACAAGATAATATAATTAAAATTGAATCAGCCGAAATTTTTTTTATAAATTAATAACTTTTAATTGAAGAGAAAAAAATTATTTTTCCTCCAAAAACTGTAAAAGTATTTGTTTTTATTGAAGTTACAGAAGAACCATTGAAAAAAAAATTCAAAAGATAAGGACATCTTTTTCCGAAGGATGGGTCAGAAGTTTGAATATTTCAATCAATGTACTGAGATTTTCTTTTATCTTTGCTTTTTTAATAGTGCGCATGCGTCACAAGACCCTATAGCTTCTGTCAATTATTTCTAGATCACATCCTGTTGTAAAAATAACGCATGTTTACCAACTGCAAACAACTATCGCACATGACGAAAATAAGTTGCAATCAGTCTCATCTATTGCGAAAAGGCAGTTTTCATTTATTAGACGTCCTTCTTAATAAATTCTCCTTCTTCACATGGGACGTTTGACTCGAGTAATATTCCAAGACATCAAAAAACTAGCTTCGTTTGCTATGTCGTTCGGGAGACTGAAAGGAGACAACAATCATTGTTGCATATGAAGACCACGCAGAGTTTAGTTTTTGTTTTTATTAACGTCGCACTAGAAGCAACACGAGGGCTACTGGCAATGGACCTCGTACTTTTGAACCACGGTCAAGTGACGAGGACGACACCAGAACTGGCACCCCCTCTACTTATATCCACACCACGCCAACGGACAAAAGACCACTCAGAAAGGACTTAAGAGGACTTAGTACCTTACGAAATCAAAAGTAGAACTTTTTGACAAACTTTTTGCGATTCTTCATAAATCAACTATTTTTGCCCATTTCAATATGAAACTTTGCCAGTTTGTGTAATAAAGTGTATAGTTTAAAATATTGGGTCAAGTTTTGCAATGAAATTAATATATTTTCTTATACAGCATGAAATATGCGTACAAAATATTTAAAAAATAAATTAGCTTACCTTACGTTACCCACAAGATAACTTTTGAAAGATGTACAGTAGAACCATAATTCTTATACCAAATTAAAGCTAAATAATGACCTTATTCTGTAAACCTCAAATTTTAAATTTATCTTACATTAAAAAAATTGAAAAATTAAAAAATTATCAAGTTTGTATTTAGTAACTTTTTTTTCATGTATCATGATATAAAATAAAATCTAATCATCCTATTAACAAAATTGAGGTTCACAGAATAAAGATTTACAAGTACAACACTCGTGTAAAATTTTAAAGCTCTGCATGCAAAACATTTTTTTTAATCCTGTGGGAAAGTGTGAAAATAGCAAACTGAGAAAAAGAGGTTTGCTTACATTGCATTACATAGAACAAGCCACTTTAGACATTTACATTTTTTGTTGCACAGGGCGTAATAATTGTCGGATTTTGACGCTGTTTGTTTTAAAATGCTCCTAACATTCAGTACTATTTTTAAAAACAAATTTGAAAAATCGAATTTTTGAAGGTGCAAAGGTACTAAGTCCCCTTAAGTTTCTTTGAATGGATATTGAATAAAGAAGTGCAGATGACTTCGAACTACCGACGTAAATTCTTGTAATTTGCAATTGTTATTTTACAAATGAAGAACAATGACTCTCCATTATTGTTAATAAAATCAAAATTTTGTACCCATTTTTTCTAAGACTCTATTTTCTAGATAAAATTTTCACTTCTAAAAAAAATAATTTGAGTCGTGTTCTCAAGTACTTTTAAATAATTTAGGTAAAATTCGAAATTGAAACAATATAATCAAATTAACGGCGCGTAAACACAAGTTTAAACAACTTAATAAAAAAAATCTACCTATCGGAATTTTCGGAAGGGCACGAAATAGGACACTAAGTGAACAGGAAAAACTATCACTGAAATGCACAACTACCTGCAAAGTTGCAAAAGTTTTCTGCGCATTCAGGTGTAGGGTTTTATAAGTCCGCTGATGATACCAGGCTTTGCAAACGCACGCAGATTTATTTATAATTAAATTAAAAATATCTAGACATAAAAAATAAACACAACATAAAATTTATAAAAGAAAATACTTTCAGGTACGACATTTCAATGAGATTCAGTGAAAAAATTTCTGAAATAAATATAATACTACTAATAATAAAACGGATTAGAATTTTTTCAATGGAAGCTACACTTAACTCAATATAGAATCGCATTTGTTTACTTTTAGAATAGAAATTTCCAACTTTTTTTCTGAAATCAAGAAATCCGTTAATTTTCCTTTTCTGCTGTAAACGAACGTCCGTTTCCCAGTGGTGACGATTAGAAATTAAAAGTGGAAGAGGAAGGGGCAAAAAAATATTGACAACAAAAAATAATTAAGGGTTTGGAGTATATAAGGGAGGGAAGACACACACGCACAATTTAAAAAATTTAGCCGCAAAATGGTAAGTTTTCGACGTTTTCTGAATGAATTTGCACTCGGAAGTAAAATTTGTTTGTATTTTCTTTTTACAATGGATTATAGTTTTAATGTGGCCGAAGTAGCCTAGTGGTCATGGCCGCGGATTCGCGGTTGGCGGTTTTCGTCGAGTCATGGATTCGAGCCTTGATGCCACTAAAGACTCGCCGTGTAGCCGGAGATGATGCAGGTTGAATCTATCGGGGCCCAAACTCGTGGCGTGGACCCCCCCCCCCCCCCCCCCCCCCCCGCCAGCTCAGGTGTCGTCCTCGTCACTTGTTCGAGGTTTAAAAGTACGAGGTTCGTTGCCAAAAGCCCTCGTGTTGCTTCTTGTGCAACGTTAATAAAACCAAGTCAAAAATTTAGTTTAAATGCTAAAAATTGTATATATATATATATATATATATATATATTGAAATTTTGATTAATATTACTAATATATAATTAAAAACCAACGTTTTTATATGATGGCAAAGTTTATTAAAAAAATTATTGAAATATTAGTTAAAATTGGTCGCAAATATCTAAATATTGCATTGTTAGGCAAGAAAGAACGGTTTCCAAAATTTCAGAGCTCTGGCTTGATGGGAAGTTGGTTAAATTAATGATAGAAATTTGATGACACACTGATACGCACACAGATAGACACACACCAAGTAAAATGTATAAAATTCGAGATAAAAACCAACGTTTTTATATTATGACAAAGTATATTAATTATTATACATTAAATTCAAAACAAGCAAGTGATAAACACATAAAAAAATTTAATTATAATTTAAATTTAATCAATCATTTATTGAATATATTTTACTGAAACATTTTACAGCACATACAAGCCTTTCCTTCTTAGTTTCCAAATATTTTTGGATTACCAGATCTAACAGCGTGGAGGTGAGGTGAGGCTAATTTGAGTATGATTGGCTAAGTGTAGATAAATCTACATGTATTACGCATCATACTCTTCTAGACCCCAAAACGTGGACAAAACACAAACGAACTTTACTAAAAAATTACGAATGGAGCAAATAAAAGTTATGCATCTAATAATTTTTACTAATTCATGATTTAGAGTCGACATGCCAATCATTTAAATTCTACTTTCTTAGTACTTCTGAAATGCTGTACATCAAATTCTAGAAAACATAATTTTTAACTTTAAAATTTACTTAAAAAGACACATTTGTGAACATATTAGAAAATTCATAATATAAAACCAAAACAGGCATTTGAAAGCTTGTAAGTCATTCTATTAAAACTGGGAACCAGAATTCAGAAAAAATTGTTGTGATATGATATGGTGCCAAATATTGGAAACTTTCTTGCGAATGATTACTGACTAAAAGTCAGCAACCCTTACCATCTCGGAGATAGTAAAGGGGAGATAGTATCTCTCCTTTGTGAGTAGAAAAGTCTTACGATACCTCATGCGGCGTTCATGTTCCTCGAGAGGGAAAGAAATTTTTTCTTCAAAGCGCCGAATGGAAGGCATATATTGACTTATTAAAATTATTGAAATATTAGTTAAAACTTGTCGCAAATGTCTAAATATTGCATTGTTAGGCAAGTAAGAACGATATATTAGTTAAAACGAAGAAATATTAGTTAAAACTTGTCGCAAATGTCTAAATATTGCATTGTTAGGCAAGTATGAACGATTCCCAAATTTTCAAAGTTCTAGCTTGATGGGAAGTTGGATAAATTAACGATCGAAAATTTGATGACACCCACACCCACCAAGTGAAATTCAGAAAAACGTTTTAATAAAAACGTTAAAGCTAACTAAAATTATTTAATTCATCCGGTAAATTAAATGGTTGGAATGCAGTTAAACCCCACCACCCTTGGCGACAAGAATTAGCTTGGTGACAAGATTTTGCCAAATGTGGCTACCTTGTTCCATTTTACGGACTTAACGTTCAGCCAAAAAAAATCGCTTAGTTTGGTGGTAATTTTTGAAATCGGCCAAGTGGTTGGGCTAACCGGCTTTATTAAACAAAATATTAGTTAAAACTTGTCGCAAACGCCTAAATATTGCATTGTTATGCGAATAAGAACGGTTCCCAAGGTTTCAGAGCTCTAGCTTGATGGGAAGTTGATTAAATTAACGATCGAAAATTTGATGACACACAGACACCAAGTGAAATACATTAAAAACGTTTTAAAATAGTTTGTTTAAAATAAACACGCATCAAAAATAGTAGTTTGCTGAAATACGACCAGTAAAAATGCACTTAAGACCTTGTTTTATACCCCATTACAATGCAAAAATGCAAAAAAAAAAAATTAAACAAAATTTTAAAAAAATAAAAAATACTCTTATAGATTGCTTGTGCTAAATAACATTTAATAAAGTGTTCAAAGTAATACAATTAATTACATCATAGAGAAACATTCAATGAAAACTAAGTTTCTCAAAGTCATATGTTTAACCCCTGTTTTAAAACTGCATTAAGTGCCTGTTTTCGCCTGGCGTAGACTTCCAAACATTTAAACACCTTGTCAACCCTTCCTCACAGTACCTGCTGCTCTTGTCCCGCATGAGTGTATCAACCGTGCTGTGATGCATAGCCTTTAGTACATATTTCCACTAAGTACATTTTTGATGATTGAAGAAATAAAGTGAAATATAATTAAGTAATTAGATAATAGCATTTACATATACATATGTTTTGTATATAATAGTTTAAGGCCCCTAAAACGAAATAAAAATTCAATTTTTTTCTAAAATGTGGAGAGTGGTTGCCCTCCCTCGCCACCACCATCTAATCGGCGCCACCCCTTACTACGATAGATATTAGTATTTTACATGTTATTTGGACCTGTTAAAAAAAATAACCCCTGTTTTTGAGCCTTTGATGTTTTATAAATTTGAGTTGTATTACTTGGCATAATGTATTTATGTTCTTAGTTTATATGCTTTTTTTTAAATAAGAAATTTCTTTAAACTATATTTCTAAATCTTAATGCATTTGGTGTATTAAATTTACCCAGAAGATTGTATTCGAGAACAGTAATCCACCGAGCAAAATAGTGAGAGCAGTTATTTTAAACGCATTTATTTACAGTCTCTACGCGCCAATTTCCCACAAACAAATAATTACACTATTTACGAATTATACAAGGGCTTTCAAACTACCCATATTTTAACCCGCTTTAGCGGTCGGGGGAATTACACCAAACAAGGAATAACCCGCGTTACGCGATCAAGAATCAAATGTACTCAGAAATGTTACCCATGAACCCGTGCGCTTTCACTTACACGAGACAAGGCGCCTCCTGGCGGTATCCGAATAATTTATTTTCAACTGTTTGATGCACACGCATGATTTATTTTAATGGAATAAAAACTTAAAGTAATGATTTAGGATTATTGAAAGTCAAATTTTTGAAGCGAGGCAAATGCATTATTTTAAAACATTTGTATGTATATTAAATTCTTCAAATTTAGAAATAATTCAGTTATTTAGTTAGCTGTAAGTCTCTCATCAATTAGTGAAATTCTTTTTACAACGTTTTTCTGAATTTCACTTGGTGTGTGTGTGTCATCAAATTTTCTATCATTAATTTAACCAACTTCCCATCAAGCTAGAGCTTTGAAATTTTGGGAATCGTTCGTAATCGCCTAATACAGCAATATTTAGACGTTTGCGACAAGTTTTAACTAATATTTCAATAATTTTAATAAGTCAAAATATTCTTTCCCCTCGGCGCTTTTAGGATTGAGGAAAAAATTTCTTCCCCCCCTTTGGGAACACCGGGTACTCCCCATACGCCACATGAGGTATCATAAAACTCACAAAGGGGAGATAGTAAGGGTTGCTGACTTGCAGTCAGTAATCATTCGCAAGAAAGAAAGATTCCAATATTTGGCGACGTGTCTTATCCCAATAATTTTTTCTGAATTCTGATTACCATTTCTTTAATAGAATGACTTACAAACTTTGAAATGCATGTTTTGATTTTATGAGTATTATGAATTTTTTAATACTCTCACAAATGTCTCTTTTTAAGTAAATTTTAAAGTTAAAAATTATTGTGTATTTCACTTGGTATGTGTGTCATCAATTTTTCGATCGTTAATTTAACCAACTTCCCATCAAGCTAGAGCTGTGAAACTTTGGGGATCGTTCTTACTCGCCTAACAATACAATATTTAGACATTTGCAACAAGTTGTAACTAATATATCAATAATTATTTTTTAATAAACTTTGTCACCATATAAAAACGTTGGTTTTTATCTCGAATTATTTCTAATATTTTCAGTTTCTCTAGTTGCATAGTAGAATTATTATCTTACTGTTAAAAAATATTAATTATGTTGAAAAAATCACATTTTTAAGAACACATTTAAGCAGAAATTATTCAGTTCGATAGTTTACATGAATAACTAATTCCAAACAGGTAAAAATATATTTTATAACAGTATTTTACTTATACATAATTAGTTTTCAAATTTTCCTTCATCTTCTCATTGAAACATAAGATTTTTATATCAAAGCTCTAATTATTAAGTAAAACGTACGCCTTATCTAAGCACACTTACCATATAAAAAAATCAACTGCTACTTTTATTCAGTTGCCACTTGGTATTGCTTCGTATTGAGCTTACCGCTTTTTTTTCTTTGATGCTTTTTCTAGTCGTAAAGCAATAAAACAATAAATATAACGTGAACTCGCCAAAAACGTTTCAATTAGGCGTATCCGTTTTAGATATATTTTTCCAAATTCTTTTGCCTTGGATATCGAGATAGATAATTGAGGTTGTGCTACACAATGAACGTGACAGGAAATTTTATGGCTCATTAGGGAATCCCTCGTTCCTTAGGATTGAGGCATTTTCCGCTAGACATTCGTCAAAAGGGTGAGGGTATACAGATTGTTATAATTTAAAATATTGATGTGTTAGTATATATTTTAGGAAAAATCTTATTAGCTACTTTCCCATTCATTATCTTATAGATATTTTTATTGAGATATAAAATTACATAATTAATTTGAACTTGTTTTCAAAAAAAATTTTTTATACAAATTCTAAAATTAATTTTATAAATTTGAGTAGGATTAAACTTTGGTATCCTATTTTTTCTCTTTGATTAAGGGTTACTGAAAACGGTAAGCTCTAAGGGTTCCCAAATGTAAAGGTTGTCAGAGACACCTTGGTCTAGAGACCAGCAAACCCCTTTCAGGAAGGGCCGTATTGTAACATTTTTTAGGCTCGGCGTCCCAAGTAAGCAGGCCGTGGTAGCCTAGGAGTCATGGTTTCGGGTTCGTGACCGGCGGTTTTCGTTCAGTCGTGGGTTCGATCCTTGGTCGCAAAGACCACCTGTAGCTGGGGCTGATGCACGTTAAATCTGTTCAGGGCCCAAAGTCCTCCAGTTGGTGTGATATGGATGTTAGGAGAGGTGCCAGCTCAGGTGTCGTCCTCGTCACTTGACCTGGTTCAAAATTACGAGGTCCTTTCCAATAGCCCTCGATGTTGCTTCTAGCGCGATTATAAAAACTAAACCTAAACCCAAGTAAGCAAACTCAAAGATATTTATTTACATGGTCATTTGTACTTTTGTGCTCACAAAGCAAGAACAACAATAACAAAAAAAAGAAAAAATTCTAAATTGAAAATTCTATGCAAAGTTTTCAAATAACTGATTTATACCCAAAGGTGCTCTTCTTTTATAATTATTATTAAATTACTCAATTAATTATAAGAACTAAAGTAAACGATGAAATATCGAAAATGGATAATAGTAACTTTTCTATATTAAAATTAAAGAAAATGATAAATTGTTAAATTGAATATATTTGAGCTACATGCAATGAATGGAACAAACGATAAAATTGATAAGTGATCAGGTCCCCAAAAATTGATCAACTAAGCAATAACCTTTTATAAAAGCAAAGGTGGCGCTGAAAAGAGAACGTAGAAAAGCTCTTTATATATTGTATAATTTTATTATTTTTATTCAAAGTGTTTTAAATGTTTTTTTAATAAATAAATAGGTTTTCTTTCTGATTCGATGCATTTCTAATGTTTATTTACATCTATTTTCATTTCCTCCTTTATTAGAAGTTATTTATAAATTAATTTTGATTATTTAATTTTACATTTTGTTTCTATATTTTCCTACTATTTTATGCTAAGTAAATTAAAGTAAATAGTTCTTTTCGTTGCTTTAAATCAATAATATTTTTGGTTTCATTAAAAACATTTTATTGCGTGAATGCATTCACGAATAAAGAAAGTGTGTATGCTATTGATAAGAAATTATATATGTTTTCTATATTTGTAAATTTTCAATAGTAATTTCTGTTTTTCATTGTATAGAAAATTTCCTTCTTTCGTAGGATTTCATTTTTTGTTTAAAAGTTCAACAATTTTTTTTTATCTATGATGACCGTGTCCAATTGGT
>BMAW01061311.1:51999-67355 GCA_019974015.1 Nephila pilipes
CAAACGCACGTCTCTATCCATGTTAGCTTAACATCCCACCATATAAATAAAGTAACCTCACTTTATCAGTTTCAGTTGCCAATAGTCCAAATGACCTTTTAAACATTACACTGTCATCATAAATTAGAAAATCCACAAAATCATGATAACTCAGAAATTCACATGGAATTTATGAACCCACAATATACACACATAAACCAAATTATAAACAAATAAAAAATTATGACATTAATAGTAGTATAGAAATGTACATAGTATAAAAAACAAATCGTGAGTATTTGACAGAAAAGCATTAATATGGAATATGATCTCTAGCAACACAGCACAAACAGCGTATGTGTGATGCTTCAATTATGCGGTCCATCAGTTCAATAATAGGAACATTGCCTTGTAAAGCAGATGCAAGCGCGGCAAGGGTCTGAGGGGCGATTGATGGCGGTACACGCCTTAGAGCATCCCAAACGTGCCTGATAGGATTCAAGTCCGGATCGAGCTGGCCACCATGCGCGTAATTTTCCTGGAAGATAACATCAACAAGCGAGCTCTGTGGTCTGCATTATCGTCCAAATAGTAAGCGCGTCAATCGCCCGGCATATTGGGCGTATACATCAGATGTTGTCCTCGATAAACCTGAGCATTCATTCCCTTGGAAAAACATGGAGGTCCCCCTCCCAAGGATATGCCTCCCACACCAGACAGCCTCTTCCGTATGCACTCTCTTTCGATGTTTGATGGATGATAACGGGTCCCAGGTCTTCCATATCAAAACGTCTGTCTTTCTAGACTCAAACTGACTCATCCAAAGAGAACAGCTCCATTGATCTGACGTCCAGTGGACATGTTGTCGGCCCACTGCACGTCTCTCTCCATGGCGTAGATGTGAATGGCAGCAAATGAGCTGGTCGTCCGCAGACGTACTTCGTGGAGTCTGACAGTTGACTTGACACCAACCTTCCGTGCGCAGAGAGGATCTAAGATGTGTCGGAGTGCGGGTTTCTATTCCTGCGTGCACAGTCAATTCTTTCCGGCACTGGTCGTAACAGCTGGCCGTCCTGACTGAACCTCCTAGATGCCGAATCTGTGGTTTGAAATTGCCTCCAAAGTCTTTGACACGATGGACTCACATTTAGCCATCCGGCCACCTTCTGATTGACTCTGCCCTGCCTTCTGTCTCCGATGGCGTCTCATCGTAGTTCTTCAGGCAAAGATGCCTAGAGGTCATTATTACGAATTGCTTCTCAGATTTTCAATGTCGCAATCACAGTAAAATTTGTGTGCTTTCTCTCAAACTTGGACTTTTATGCTCCAGGCAGATGACGTAAGCTCGAGTGCAGCGTCACTAATTTGCATATTGCAATTTTAACTCACATTTAGTGGACAACATATGCAAATTTTGACGGTTTGGCTTTACTTTGAAAGAGTTATCGCATTTTGTGATTTTTCCTTAATTTTATGATAACCAGGTAGATCATATATAAATATGGTAGTAAAAGTTCTGAAAACATACTTCTCATTCTTTGTTGACACTTATAAAATATAAAAGAGTATTTTGTGCAAAGACCGCTGTGTAGCCAAGACTGATGTACATTGTTTCGAGGCTCCAAAGTCTCTCTGGTATGGAAATAGAGGGAGGGCTTTCATGCAGAGCTCGCCCTCGTCATTAACAGGTTCAAGCTCACGAGGTCAGTCAAATCACGTGGTAATTGTGGAAATTTGAGAGAAAAACAAAGGTCTCTCTCCTTCGATAGTTTATTTTATATGTCCCTAGCAAACGCATTCGTGTCACGTAAAGCTTATTTACGTAAAAATAGGAATTTGAAATATCGAAAATCTCGATAGACGAAAATCTCGTTGCATGTCCTATAGTAATGGTTACCATGACCATTGCAAAGCAATAAACAATCGAAAAGACTGTTTTGAGATAATCAAAACAACGTCATTTTGGTGAAAACGAAGTGTATGTTCTATCTTCTCTCCAACACACAAACTGTTCTTCAAGCAATCCTTTCGAAATGTGATTTCAAAGCAATGAGTGTACAAGAGTATCCCTTATATAAGATATCCAGAAGAGAAAACCATCCTGTTGTTTTAAGGCAATTGGATGCTAAATTTAATAGTAATCGATGAGTAAATGTTTTTGTTCACTAGGAAAAGGCATACAATAAACGACAGAGAGCCCGGAGAACAATAGTAAATCATTGTTAAAGAAATGGTGATTGCTTTCCTGATTGACAAAGCATCGTGTGGTGTCCATCTCATATTGATATTCTCCTGCTGAGGGTTTTCCATCAATTGAATGAGAATTTGTTCTCGCAAGGGGCGTTTCTTTTGAGTTGCTCAAATACTCCCAAGAGCACGCGTCGTGGTTTGAAGGAAATTTTCTGATGAGGCAAAGCTAATCTAGATTAAATTTCTTTCCTCAAATGCCTTTTTTATCTTTTTTCATACAAATATCTCAGATCATTAGTCTAGAGCAGAGGTCTTCAAATATTGAAACCCTAGGCCCTGTGGAACTTTGACAGGGTTCCAAGTGATCACTATTTGTTTAACAAAGCCAAAATATTTGACAATTTGTTGTAAAATAAGTATAAAAATATTTATGTAAAAATAAAATCACGCCTTCAAATAGTAATTGAGAGTATTAGGTCAAACATTACCACTTGGTTTGCAAGTATTCAACTTTGGGAACCCTTTGAGCTCTATTGTTTTCTTTGATGCTTTTTCGAGTCGTAAAGCAATAAAACATATAAACCATGGCATCCGCCAAAAACGTTTCATAGGCTATCCGTTTTAGATATATTTTTCCAAATTTTTCTGCCCTTAAAGGTTTGATATCGAGATGATATTGAGGAGTTGTGGCAACACAAATAGTCTGAAGGAAATTTTATGGCTCATTAGGGGAATCCTCCTCGTTCCTTTAGGATGAGGCATTTTCCTGAGACATCTCGGTCAAAAGGGTGAGGGTATACGTACGGATTGTTATAATTTAAAATATTTTGTTATTGTTAGTATAATTTTAGGAAAAATCTTTATTAGCTACTTTCCTATCATTATCTTTAAGATATTTTTATTGAGATTAAATAAAATTATATAATTTTGTAACTTGTTTTCAAAAATTTTAATTTTCATACAAAATTAATTTTTATAATCTTGAGTAGGATTAAAGCTTGTATCCTATTTTTCTGCTTTTGATTAGTGTATCTTCAAGAAAACGGTAAGTCCTAAGGGTTCTCAAATGTAAAGGTTGACAGACTGTGCTCTGAGAGACCAGCAAACCCCTTTCAGGAAGGGCCGTATTGTAACATTTTTGGCCTGGTCCCAAGTAAAGGCCGTGGTAGTAGAGGTCATGGCGTCTGCACGGCGGTTTTCACAGTCGTGGTCTGATTCCTGTCGCCATCCACCGTGTAGCTGGGGCTGAGCAATGTAAATCTGTCTGGGCCAAAGTCCTCCAGTTGGTGTGATATGGATGTTAGGAGAGGTGCCAGCTCAGGAAGTCGTCCCTGTCACTGACGGTTCAAAATTATGAGGTCCGTTTCCAAGCCCTGTGTTGTTTAAGCGTGACGTTAATAAAACTAAACTAAACCAAACCAAGTAAGCAAAACTCAAAGATATTTATTTACATTCATTTGTATCTTTGTGCCACAGCGAACAACACAACAAAAAAAAGAAAAAAAAAATTCAAATTGAAAATTCATGCAAAGTTTTTAAATAACTGATTTAACCACAAATGCTCTTCTTTTATAATTATTATTAAATACTCAATTAATTATAAGAACTAAAGTAAACTGATGAAAAAATGAGAAATGATAATAGTAAACTTTTCCTATATTAAAATTAAAGAAAATGATAAATTGTTAAATTGAATATATTTGAGCTACATGCAATGAAATTAGAAACGATAAGAAAAATTGATAAGTGATCAAAATTATGATCCAACTAGCGACAACCTTTTAGTGGCTAAATAGCAAAATGGTAGGTGTAACGATAAAGAAAGATGTAGTGAGTTAAAGAGCTCTTATGTATACTTTTTATATATTGTATTGCTATTTCAAAATAATGTAAGTATTATGAGAATGTTTGTAATTTTGCGCAAATTCTAGTTTTTCTAGATTCTGGATCTTTTAGGTTTGCGTATTTTTTATTTCCTCTTGATCTAGCTTAAAGAAGTTATAAATTGAACTTTTGTTTTGTTTGCTATTCGATTTATTTTACTCCTCCTTCTTACTTTTCTGTGGATGAATTTCTTGTTGTTGATCTTTTATAAGTACCCATTGAAGTGGATGTGATCATAATGTCCGGTAAACAGCATTATTCCATCCAAAGTATGGAATAGTATTAATTACATATTTCGTTTTTCTAAATTTACTTTTCTATGACTTTTTTTTTGTTTTATTTTAAATCTTTGGCTTTTAATAATTATTAAGTTTTAGATTTCATGGATTTAAATTTTAAATTGTTTGACTCATTTAAGCTAAATTTTATTTGATTTTGGTTGTTTCTTAAATATTTATTTTTCCCTCTTATTTCTGTTTTAGTTTTTGATATTTTAGAGTTTATATCCATCCATCCATCCATCATCCATCCATCCATCTATCTACTACTATACTGAAAATTTATGAAAGAATAATTTAAAATATTTAAAAGACAAATCTAGAAAGAAATGTAAAAATGAAAGAAAAATAAATGAAAATATGGAACCCATGCAAGTCAAAAGCAATTCGGGCTGGACCTAATGTTAAACTGTTTTGTACCAACCCTCCCTGTGACTGGTAGGCTGAATCTGAGAAACCAAATTACAAAAGAGTTCAATGATTAATAAAAGTTCAGCTACAAAATCATAAAAGCAGTAAATCTATAATTTTGAAGTGAATTGGGAAACCAAAATTAAAAGAGTTTAAGATTAATATATATATACATATTTATATATATAATATAATATAGATTATATATATATGATATTATATATATATATATGTATGTGTGCATGTATGTATGTGAATTATTGATCTTCGTAAAAGAGTATATAATCATTATGATTGTTTCCAAATGAAATACTTGAATATTTCAACAAAATTGATATAGTGAACTTTTATTGGACCAAGAGCTCACTATGATGAGGTTCAACAGTGTAACCTTTTGTGCTTGAAATTGATTCTTTTATTAGTTCATACTTACTCAATATACTTATCAGAAAGAAGCTATGAATTAGAATTGTTGAATGATACGTTTCTTTCATTGTTCAAATGTTTCATTAATTTATTTAAATTCTCTGAGATCCCATAAACACATTTACACTCCTGAAATAAATAATCAATTAAATATTTTGAATGTACAAATAGAAAATCAGATTATTAATCTATATGTAGTATAGCATATGAAACGTTTTAATAATTGAGTTTGTAAAATTAGGCTAATATTAAAACGTGACTGCATTTAAAATATCTGGTAAATAAAATGGATTGTTAGTTGTCTTGGATATGAATAAAATAATTCTAAATTTTAATGAAAATAAATTTAATTTCAGACATTAAATAAGATGACAAAGCAAATACGTAAATCGGGAAGCACAATGAAACTATTCTGTATTACATTATATTAGGGTTTGCTTACCTTTGCGATTATTTTTTCTTTTAATTAATGTTACTCTTTTTAGTAAAGGTTTTTAAGTTGGTGTTAAATATTTTAGATGACTAGTTGAATGTAAATTGGTATTTTGTAGCGTAATTGAATATGTTTACTATATTTATCTCCTTTCTTTTTTCTGTGGATGAATTTCTGATTATTCATTTGTTACGATCTTTTTATAAAGTAATTCATTGAAGTGTTGTGATGTGATCAATAAGTCCGGTATAAACACACATTATTCCATTCCAAAGTATGGAATAGTATTAATTACATTATTTCCATTTTTCTAAATTTTACTTTTCTATGACTTTTTTTTGTTTTATTTTAAATTCTTTGGTTCTTTAATAATTTATATTGAAGTTTTAGATTTCATGGATTTAAATTTTAAATTGTTTGACTATTTAAGTAAATTTTTATTTGATTTTTGGTTGTTTCCTTAAATATTTATTTTTTCCCTCTTATTTGCTTTGCTTTAGTTTTGGATATTTTTAGAGTTTATATCCATCCATCCATCCATCCATCCATCCATCCATCTATCTATCTATCTATACTGAAAATTTATGAAAGAATAATTTAAAATATTTAAAAAGACAAAAAATCTAGAAAGAAATGTAAAAATGAAAGAAAAAATAAATGAAAATATGGAACCCAGCAAGTCAAAAAGCAATTTCGGGCTGAGGACCGAATAAGCGGGGTTAAACTAGTTTAATGGTACCAACCTTCCCCCTTTGCGACTTGGTAGGTTGAATTGGGAAATCCAAATTACAAAAGAGTTCAATGATTAAAAGATGCATAAAAGTTCAGCGATAAAATCTACAAAAGTAAAATCTATAATTCTTGGTAGGCTGAATTGGGAAATCCAAATTACAAAAGAGTTCAATACACACATACATATAATATATATATATATAATATATATGTGTGTGTGCATGTATGTATGTGTGTATGTATGTATGTGAATTATTGATTCATTCGTAAAGAGTGTATTATCATTATGATTGTTTCCTACAAATGAAATACTAAGAATATTTCAACAAAATTGGATATAGTGAACTTTTTATTGGACCCTCAAGCGGCTCACTATGATGAGGTTCAACTGTGTAACACAACCCCCCCCTTTTTTTTGTGTGCTTGAAATTGATTTCTTTTATTAGTTCATACTTACTTCATAATACGTACTTATCAGAAAGAAGTATGAATTAGAATTCTGTTGAATGATACGTTTCCTTTCATTGTTCAAATGTTTCATTAATTTATTTAAACTCTGAGATCCTATAAACACATTTACACTCCTGAAATAAATAATCAATTAAATATTTTTGAATGTACAAATAGAAAATTTAGATTATTAATCTATATGTAGTATAGCATATAAAATGAATTTTAATAATTGAGTTTTGTAATATGTACAGGCCATATTAAAACGCGGTGACTGCATATTAAAAATATCTGGTAAATAAAATGATTGTTACAGTTGTCTTTGGATATTGTGAATATAAAAATAATTTAACTTAATGAAAATAAATTCTAATTATGACATTAAATAAGAGATAAAGAAACTGTACGGAAGGCAATGTCATCTATTTTTAGAACTCATTTCTGAAAATTTCAGGAACTAATTGTTACTGAATTCCAAGCATTCTTACAGTTCAGCAGGTGATCAACACACTATCTTATCTCGACTAAATGAGGACATCCAGTACTGTCGTCAATGATTTATCGATAAGGGGGGGGGGGGGGGGGGGGAGTTGGACTTTCTGACCTAAAAAATATTTTCTTCTTAAAATTATCCTTCTCTATCTATTGAAATAAGGAGAAAGGAACTAATATTTTTACGAAATATTTTTTAAGCAAAATTTATTTTGAATATCTTGTTTATCATAAGACAAAAGAACATAGCGTGAAAATTATTTCATTAAGTTTTTTTTTTGAAGAAGAAGAAAGCAATTAGTTTAAAACAAGTATACAATGGATGAAAAAATAAATTGAAAATTTTCATCATTAAATTCTATTTATACAGAAAACTGATCGTTTGTATTTGCGTTATATTTTGGGCATACATATTTAATTCCGTCAATTTTTTTGGTCACACACGTGATATCAGCGTAAGGTTTCTCTCTACCGGCCATTTTGATTTTGTGAAAATAATGTTAATCCTATGGAATTTCTATACTACCGTCCTCAAATCTGTACTCTTTTAACTATTTTTATGGAGAAAAGAGCATTCGGAAAAGCAAAAAATAATGATGGTTTCTTCGGAATTATGTTTTCTCCCCAATTTCTGAATTTTAGAATACTTCTTAAAGACCAGAAATACTTGGAACGATTCGTAAAAATAAGAGTAGAAATATTTTTAAAAACCGGAGGAAAAATGTAATGCCATAAAAATTTTATTATTGGCTACACAAGGGGCTATTGTTTTAGTTAACCCAAAAATGTCGTAGCTGATCACTTTTCAAAAATTTATCTTGTTTTAACATATATTTTTGATGCCTGCTTTCACCATAACGAACTTACTTTTCAAAACTACGTCATAACAAATTTCTCCTGATTTTTTTTTATTGGATTAAAATAAAATATATGTAATCTTTGTCTGATGTCTGCTTTCACCACTAATGAACTTAATTTTCAAAAATATGTCATAATATATTTCACCCAATTTTTTTTTTATTAAATTGAAGTGAAATAAATATAAAAATTAAGTATTTTATTTACTTATCAATTTATGTATTACCTTAAGTCATATGTGAACAGGAATCAAGATATGACTGCAAATGAATAACATTCAGAATTTTTAGATAGCTGTGAGGCAGCCATTTCTTTAGCTACTCTAGGGGATATTGTTTCAGTTGGATCACTTTTGGCGTGCTAGATCCCTTTTCACGTACCAAATCACTTTTCAAATTTTTTTATCGTTTGCTTCAATTTGAATTACATTTAGCTTAAATATATTCAATTTAATAATTTATCTTTTGGTTTAATTTTAATTACATTTAGC
This sequence comes from Nephila pilipes, assembly GCA_019974015.1. Taxonomy (NCBI): domain Eukaryota; kingdom Metazoa; phylum Arthropoda; class Arachnida; order Araneae; family Nephilidae; genus Nephila; species Nephila pilipes. The sequence goes on from BMAW01061311.1 coordinate 60,623, forward strand.
TGATATAGTATTCAAATTAATAATTTATCGTTTGTTTTAATTTTAATTACATGTGGCTGATATAATATTTAATTTAATAATTTATCATTTCCTTTAATTTTAATATCGGAAAAGTTTACTATTGTCCATTTCTCGATATTTCATCGTTTACTAATTCTTATATTTAATTGAGTAAATTAATTATAATTATAAAAGAAAGCGCACCTTTGGTGGCTAAAGCTGTTCTTTGTTAAGTTTTGGCATATAACTTTAATAACTGTTTTTTCCCCTCTCTTTTGGATGCATTTTTTAATGCATTTAATTTTGTCAAATAGTATGGATTTATGGAGGGTAGAACAAGTTCCATAGGATTAACATTACGTTCAACAAAACAAAATAGCCGGTAGATGGGAGCTTTAAGGATTACAATTTAACAGCATAATTCATAAAAAAATTATCTTCTTTATTGTTTCCTCTCGTGCGTTACAGCTATCATCAAACAACATAATTCGTAATAAAAAAAAAAAAAAAAAAGAATATAAACATAGTTAATTTTATGTTTTGTATCAGCAAAGGAAGTCCAAATATGATATTAAAAAGTGATGCATGTTCTGCCTGGAAAAATTGTGTCAATTTTTTTAAGTTTTATTCTTCAACATTTAGAGCAGACTAAATTTGAATAGTATTCTTCTTTTAAAATTTTTTTTTAGTTTTGTAATAGCAAACAGAAATCGATATTTTCATTTTACGGTTAACAGAATAGGTTTACAAGCTTAAAACTCGTAAATGTGTCTTTGTTTTATGATAATTTATGCACAAGAGGTTATTTCCCCTCTAAACTATTTACACATATCATTAGTTTCCTCCACTTCCCCCTAGCTTAAATTTGAATCCTACAAGTGTCAAGTAGATGGAGGGGGGGGGAATAAGCAAGTAAGCAAGTACTAGAAATCACTGCATTCCTTTTTCACTCCCACGCGGATAAAAGAAGGGAAGCTAATGACCTCTCCAGATGTTTTCTGTTAATTGAAGATAATCTCATGCTGATTTATCTTGTTTTAATGAATAAAGACAATTGATCCCTCCTTTCAAAAAGTTCCCTGTGGAGGAAGAACAAAAAGATTAATGCAAATGACCACACACATAAAAGTGTGTTAGGGGAGGAGTTTAGGTATGTAATGAAACAAAGGAACGAGTGCGAAATGTGTATTCCTTGATTGATTGGGACAAGATAGTTGATTGATTGGTTTTATTAACGTCGCACTAGAAGCAAAGCGAAGTCTAAGGGCGAACGGACCTTGTAGTTTTGAACTTCAGTCAAATTTGGAAAGTGAAGAGAAACGAAGAAACGAATTGTAAACAATAATGGGAGCTTTACCAGACATATTAATTATACCAAGGCCTATATGAAAATAATGTTTCCACTATCATAGATTTTTTTATTTGTTTCCTTATTTTTAAATTCTTACTATTAGTTCACACTCTCCACACACACACACTTATATATATCTTCTTCAAATTTTCAATCGTTAATAAAATACTTTTTATTCATCCACTCAAGTTCAAATACATTTTTTTTTAAACTTGCAATGGATGACACTTGATGTTCATACAGTTTTTTTCAAATATTAATTTATTTAATTAAATTTAATTGGTGAAAATGCAGCTAACTACTTGGCGCGATTTCAAAAATTGCCAAACTTGGCATTTTTTTTTTTTGGCTGAGCGTTAAGTCCGCGAAGTTGACCAGGGTTGGCACATTTGGCAAAATACCGCCAAATAATTCCTGTCACCAAGAGTGGTTAGGCTAAACTGCATTCCAACTTTTTAATTGACCGGATGAATTAAGAAACAAGCCAATGCTTTTCTACGACATTTGTCTTGCAATGGCAAAGTTGGTAAGGCGTCGGCGTAGAATCTTCATGTCTTCGGATCGAATCTCGTCGAAGCATAAAATTTTTCCCTTTGATATTCAAATAATTAATTTTATTTTTATATGGGAGAAAAAAAATGTCTCTTATATAAGAAATTTAGCAGGATATAAATTTAGGAATAAATACCGTCAGTGACGAAGCGTGTAGATCGCTGGAAAAATATTTCTTTTGCCTCTTAATATTATGATTCTGTCATATGTATATAAATATTTATATTAATTGTAATTATTTAACAAAAAGTAACTAAAATAAAAGTTTTCTTTGCTGACCTAAGTAGGAACTGACTTTATTTTTTTTTTCAATATTACTTGTTACTTTTCGTGTTACACCTGAAAGCAACAAGTATCCTTTATATCAGTGATAGGGTCATTGTTATTGCTTGGGACTACTTCGTGGAAACGGAGGCTAGCGGAGGGCCACATCTTTAAAAAAATGATTGTATTCATTATTTAAGTTAGTATTGAGAAAAGATATAAAATTGTACCTTAAAAATTAATAAACACAAATTAAATAAAATAATGACAGTTTTACCCAATTTATTTTCTGTGCTAATTTTATATCATATATAGCTGAAAGCACACTTAGTTTTAGAATTAGTTTAATGAGACAAATTTACTCTATCACTGTTTTCTTTTTTTTGAAATCAGGAAGGAGATTGCACAGCCTACAAATATCTACAATACTGTCAAAGAATATCTACATTTACTCTTGTTGATCTTAAAGCAAGAAAAAATTTGCTCCAAATAGATGTAGACCCAAATAAAGAGAAGATCTTCCCAGCAAATGTCTCTATACTTGGAAGTTTCTCAGCGCACAAAAATTTATGAAAGCCAACTAATGTGACAGCATTAAATTTTTCTTTCATTTTCCAAGCTGCAGCGCCTCCGGTGTCAGTATCAGAAATGATGGGATAAGAGAGCGAATTAAATTTAGGCTCAATTTTCTTAAAATCCTATAATTTGTGACATACAGATGCTCCTTAATCTTAATAGAAACACTTTCAGGCACTTTCTGTTTTTCTAATAAAGGAAAATGATAAAAATTGCCTTTTTCTGCTTGCTTTGCTAACAGGCCTAATGGGCGTGGTAACCTGGTGGTCATGGTTTCAGATTCGTGGCCGACAGTTTTCGTTCGGTCACGGGTTCGATCCATGGCCACTAAAGACCAACGTGTAGACGGGGCTGATGCAAGTTAAATCTATCGGGGCCCAAAGTCCTCCCGTGGCGTGGTGTGGAAGTTAGGAGAGAAGGAGTGCCAGCTCAGATGTCGTCCTCGTCACTTGACCGAGGTTCAAACACGAGTCCATAGCCAATAGCCTTCATGTTACTTCCAGTGCGACGTTAACAAAAACTAAACTAAAAAAACTGCTAACAGACGTAACTTTGCTATGAATGCTTTCACGCACGAGAAGGAAATATCAACTCAAGGTGAAATTTTTTGACTGCCTTAGTGGGCCACCAAAAACTCTTAGTGGGCCTCTGTTTGTCCACCCTCTTCTCTATTTAATATACTATTAATATTTTGGCATAATCTCCATCCCTTTCCACGCATTTAAGCCAAAATATGACTAGTCTGGCAAACCCGTCGGAGACCGATTTATTGCTTATTAATGTCGCATTTAAAAGTTAACACGAGGATTACAGGCTATGGACCTCGTGATTTTGAACCTCGGTCAAGTGACGAGGACGACACTTGAGCTGGCACCTCCCTCTCCAAATTTACACACCATGCCAGTAAAAGGAATTGGAACTTCGACCATATTTAACGTGCACCAATCCCGCTACATGGCCGGGCTTTAGTGGCATCACGGCTCTAATCCTCGACTCGATGGAAACAATGCCAGCCGTGACACCGTGATCGTGACACCACACTACCACAAGACTATATAGTATTAAGAAACTGTAACCCAATTGTGGTACAAATCAGTGACGCAAGATTGAAATTTTTACACTTCATTACAGTTTGGAGAATCTGAATTACTTATGTTGTACTTTAAAACTGTCATATATTAATGGATAACTGAAGTTACAAAATTAACTATAGTTTTGGAGGACATGAAAATATTCCAAGATATTCTTATTATTGAATTTCGATTTCCTTATTAAATTAAGAGTTAGTAACTGTCTCTCGTCATCTTCAAATATAACATTAACAAGCTGTAAAAACATTTTGGCAGATCATCACCGCAGAAGTATACATTAAGACCAGAAATGGTGTTTGGGAATACATAATTACTTATAACAAATTTCTAAATTTAAAAATTACCATTCATTTTTATATGAGTTTTATGCATGACGCTTTCTTATTCTGTGTCGTGGCCGAGTGATCATAGTCGTGAATCATGGGTTTGAGTCCAGATGTCCCGAAAGATGCATGTTAAATCTGTCAAAGCTCTAAGTCTTCGTATTAGAGAGATGTTTAAAGAGGAGGTTCCAACTCATATGACTCACGTTGAAAATTACGAGGTCTATCACTAAAAGCCCTCGAGCTGTTTCTGTGATATCAGTGGCCGCGGTAGCCTGGTGGTCATGGTTTCGGGTTCGTGACCGGCGGTTTTCGTATGGGCCGCGGTAGCCTAGTGGTCAAGGTCGTGGACTCGCGGCCGGAGGTTTTCGTTCAGTTGCGCGTTCGATCCTTGGCTGCCAAAACCCGCCGTGTAGCCGGGGCTGATGCACGTTAAATCTGTTCGGGGCCCAAAGTCCTCCCGTGGCGTGGTGAGGATGTTAGGAGAGGGGGTGCCAGCTCAGGTGTCGTCCTCGTCACTTGATCGAGGTTCAAATTGACGAGTTTCGTCGCCAATAGCCCTCGTGTATAGACGATGAAGCAAATCAGAACAATGGACACGAGAAAGCAAATCAGAATAATTTACAATAATCAAATTATTAACCCAGTTTGAGTCAATACTGAGCGAGTGAGTGAATGTAAAGGTTATTGGCGCAAGAGCCAGATGTGACTATTATGCGCCAAACGAGATTTAACTGTGGTCTAGACGTGAAAAAATTGAAGAAAAGACGAATGCTTTTAATGCGATGTTACTAAAAAACTAAACTAAACCTATGATGTCAATATACGATCAATCTAAGAGCGAATTAATAAGCAATCAATCAATTTTTATATCTCAATTTTATACGTGTTCCAGCAACGTTAATGAAAAGGCCAATCATTTTTTTTTTTATCACAAAGATGATAATGAAATTTTTCAATAAATTTAAAAACATCTTGAAATAAAATTACTGTGATTGCATATGTATCATGAATAATTATTAAAATTTAGATTATTAATTACATATTTCCTCTGTTGTTAATCGAAGTTTATTTTCATATAAAAAGAAGAAAAATTTGCTTATTTCAGGAACACTTATTCAAGGGCGAACTTTAGGTTTTCGGAATAATCAACGAGCTTAAACCATTGCTTTCAGAAAGATTACGAACATAATTTGAATCTTTTTTTCCGATTTTGCTTTTGAGTTAATTACTTTTTATGTACAATACAGCCAAATGTACAGAATTAAAATGCTGCGAATATGAAACACGAAGCAACTTTACAGCTTTCCCAGCACATTAATAATTACGTATTGTTATCTCTTACTGAAACTCATGAGCAACTTTTATGATAATGAAATTTGAATCGACTTCATCTTTACCCCCCCCCTTCAACAAAATGAGATTAGTAAAACCTCTTTTATTATTTTTTTTAGATTGAATATTTTTATGAACCTCAGCCAACTAAACAAAATACTCTCATAGCTCTAAAAGTAGGAGGAAGGGGAGTCTCGGCAATATTTTTTCTCAATAAAATAAATATTTTCATATTCCCCCCCCTTAATTTTCAAAATTCGAAACACTTTATTAATAGTTTCAAAAAAAGACTTCTTTTACAATCTTTTCAAGATAATACGATAGTTAAATCTAAGAAATAGCATAGAGAGATTCTCTAAGTGATTGTTATGTCGCAATGAAAAGCAACATGAGGCTATTGCCCACAGATCTCGAAATTTCGATCCTCGGTCAAGTGACGAGGACGAATACTGGAGTTGGAACCACCCCCTCCAAACTTTTCCGCCATGCCCCCCAAGAGGACTTGAGACTGATTGATTGATTTATTAATTGATTGGTCTTATAACATCACAAATTTTCGACCTTCCTTCTTGTCAACCAATTTTTGTCTTTTTACAACGTTTTTCTGAATTTCACTTGGTGTGTGTGAGTGAGTGTGTGTGTGTGTCATCAAATTTTCGATCGTTAATTTAACCAACTTCCCATCAAGCTAGAGCTTTGAAATTTTGGAAATCGTTCGTACTCGCCTAACAATGCAATATTTAGACGTTTGCGACAAGTTTTAACTAATATTTCAATAATTTTAATGTCAAAATATTCTTTCCTCTAGGCGCTTTTAGGATTGAGGAAAAAATTTCTTTCCCCCTATGGGAACACCGGGCACTCCCCAAGCAGCATGCGGTACCGTAAAACCTTTGTACTCACAAAGGGGAGATACTATCTCCCCTTTACTATCTCCGAGATAGTAAGGGTTGCTGACTTTTTGTCAGTAATCATTCGCAAGAAAGAAGGTTTCCAATATTTGGCACCGTGTCTTATCACAATAATTTTTTCTGAATTCTGGTTCCCATTTTTTTTTTAATAGAATGACTTACAAATTTTCAAATGCATGTTTTGATTTTATGAGTATTATGAATTTTTTAATACGCTCACAAATATCTCTTTTTTAGTAAATTTTAAAGTTAAAAATAACCAACAGTTTTAACTAATATTTCAATAATTTTCTTTAATAAACTTTGCCACCATATAAAAACGTTGGTTTT
>BMAW01061311.1:67365-81203 GCA_019974015.1 Nephila pilipes
TAAAAACGTTGGTTTTTATATCGAATTATTATTAAAACGTTTTTCTGAATTTCACTTGGTGTGCGTGTGTGTCATCAAATTTTCTATCATTAATTTAACCAACTTCCCATCAAGCTAGAGCTTTGAAATTTTGGGAATCGTTCGTAATCGCCTAACAATGCAACATTTAGACATTTGCGACAAGTTTTACTTAACTTTTCAATAATTTTAATAAGTCAAAATATTCTTTCCTCACGGCGCTTTTAGGATTGAGGAAAAAATTTCTTTCCCCCTCTGGGAACTCTGGGCATTCCCCACGCCACGTGAGGTATCGTAAAACTAACAAAGGGGAGATAGTAAGGGTTGCTGACTTTCAGCCAATAATCATTCGTAAGAAAGAGAGATTCCAATATTTGGCGCCGTGTCTTATCACAATAATTTTTTCTGAATTCTGGTTCCCATTTTTTTTAATAGAATAACTTACAAACTTTGAAATGCATGTTTTGATTTTGTGAGTATTATGAATTTTTTAATACTCTCACAAATGTCTTTTTTTAAGTAAATTTTAAAGTTAAAAATAACTAACAGTTTTAACTAATATTTCAATAATTTTCTCTAATAAATTTTACCACCATATAAAAACGTTTTTTTAAAAAAAAACGTTGGTTTTTATTTATTATTTCAATTTTTTCATGTCTAGACCACAGTTAAATTTTGTTTGGTGCATCATAGCCACATCTGGCTCTTGCTTAAATAATCTTCACTTTCAATCACTCACTCACTTATAACGTCACAATATAAGCAACACGAGGGCTTTGGGCAACGGTCACCGTAATTTTGAACTTCTTACAAGTTACGAGGACGATACCGGAGCTGGCACCTTTTTCTCCCAACTTTCACATATGGCAATGAGGGGACTTGGAACCTTGACAGATTTAACGTGCATCATCTCCGCTATGTAGTGGATCTTTAATGGTATCAGGGCTCGAACCCATGATGATTTACAGGGTAAAAACATTTATTGACGAAATATTGTTTCAAATTATTAAAAATTAATTTAATTACTTAGGATAATTTTCTACATTGTAAAAAGTTCGAGTTTTAAGAAAATTTTTGGGCAGTAGAATAACTAAAATTTACAATTTTCCACGAATATATTTCAGAATAAATAGGAATCTTTTTTAATTTTTTCTGTCTATTGTTAACCCAGTTTTCAAAAAAGTTATAAATATCTTTAAATTCGTTATATATATATATATATGTGTGTGTGTGTGTGTAATGATTTAACTTTATTTTAATAACTTCTCTTAATAATAATTTAATTTTCTATTCTATCTCATTCCCTAATTCAAAAGTAAAGAATTCATTCTTATTTCCTGATCCTCTTCTAAACTATTCTTTTACTTATTAGATCACACTCTTATAAAACTGGTTAAATTCACCCCAGGGAAACATTGTAAATCATCATGTTAAAGAACAGATGATTAATTTCCGATTGTTGAAGAGCTATTATTCCGCGATGACTTTGGTCATTCCGATGTCCCTACGGCTTACTTATGTGAAAAACGTTAGAAATTGGAATGTTCTTTCTAACAAAGCCATCGCGGGTGTCCATCTCGTATTGTATTCTCCCGCTGCGGTAATCATTGTCAAATGAATAAGAGTATGTTCTAGGACACGGGGGTTGTTTCTTTTTAGAGTTGCTCAAATACCTCCCAAGAGTACGCGCGTCGTGGTTTGAAGGAAATTTCCTGATGAGGCGAAGTAAATTCAAATTTAAATTTCATTTCTTCAAATATCTTCTATGTATTTTATCATACAAATATCTCAGATCATTAGTCTAGAGCAGAGGTCTTCAAACTGGATTCCGCGGAATCCTAGGGCTCCCTGGAACTTTGACAGGAGTTCCGCAAGGGATCGTTATATGTTTAATCAAAGCGCCAAAATATTAGACAGTTTGGTTGTAAAAATAAGTATAAATAAATATTTTATAGATAAAATAAAAATCACGCTCTTCAAATACAGTAATTGCGAAAGGGTCGCATCGTAACATTTTTTTTGAGGTTCGGTGGACCAAGTAAGCAAAGTCGAAGATATTCACATGGTCATTTGTACTTTTGTATTCATAAAGCAACAACAACAATAACAAAAAGGAGAAGAAAAAAAATTCAAAAATCCAATGTTCTATGCAAAGTTTTGCAAAGAATAGATGGTCATGATCGATCGGCATTGTTGTAATTGAGTCGTCGGTTCAAGTCCTTATGCCTTAAAAGATTCTTCAGTAGATGACTCTTTAAATCTGTTCGGGCTTAAAGTCCTCATATCGGTGCGGTTTGGAAGATCAGAGTAATGTACCAGATATATTCACTTGGCCATGGTTCAAAACTATGATGCCCGTTGCCAATAACCCTCTTGTGGCTTCTAAGAGTGACGTTAATATGCAATCAACTCCCCCCCCCCCCACACACGCACACCGAAATTTTTTTTTAAAAAAATCTATTAATTTATCAGCATTTTTTGCTATTTTAAAGAATTTAATATAATTATTAATAACTTTTTATAGTTTAATTACTTATGATCAACATCAGTAAAATATTTAACCATATTATATAAAAGTAATAGTCAAGTTGTACAAGAAAAACATTCACCTACCGTTAAATGCAGGATTCCTCAACTAGTAATAAAAGCAAAGCACTCTTCTAAATGAGCATTATAAATTATAAATTTTTAAATTTCTACACACTGCCATCTCCATTTTAAATGCAATTAGAACGAGCTATTTGTAACTGAGGAGATATTCTATGAAGGGAAAAAATATCGCTGTAAATATAAGAACAAAGGTAATATTAGGTAGATTTTCCGAGAATTCTTTTTCATAAAAGCCATGTAAACGGAAACTACAATAGGCTCTCTCTTTCCCCCTTTACTGATGAAAAAACCATTTTCTAGCAATTACTTAAGAGGTAATAATCTAATGGAATTCTTCGTATCTTGGAAGAAATAAGATATATATATGTACCAGAATTTTTTTTTCTTCGTTGTTTTTGAAAAACAAAAACCATCTTACTTGAATTTTACATTTTTGAAATTAAAAAAGATGTCCACATATATGTGTTTTTTTAAGTTCAAAATATTGGCTTACCTTATTTTACCCATTTACTGATTGATTTTCAATGGGTACTATTTCTAATCTGCTTCACGAGAAAACTAATTATTCTTTTAAAAAAAATTTAAATAAAATTTCATGATTGTGTAAATCTTTTAAAAATTTATCTAAATTTAAACTAATCAATTTGTTTTTATTTATGCCAGTTAATGTATAAAATCTCGAGTTTCGAAAAATTTTCAAACTTAAAAAATAAAAAAGGCATTACCTATATTACTTTTAGAAATTTTTACATAGCTTTAATCAACATTAAAATAGTAAAATACTAACAAAATAAGCCAACACCATATGTATATTCGGCGGTAGATCCTTAAAAAGGAATTTGAAAAAATTGTTCTATGTAATGCCAGTTGCGAAGAACAGATTGAGCCACCAAAGGCACTAACTTTTTAAAAAAATAATTATTAAACTATTTGATTAAGTATTAGAATTAGAGCAAATAATGAAATATTGAAGTGAACAATAATATTCTTTTCAGATACTAAAATTAAAGCAAACGATAAATTGTTAAAGAGAATATATCTTAAGCTAAATGCACTTAATGCTGCAGTAAAATGAATTAAATTTGATATGTTTTATATAAAAATCCAATTAAAAAAAAACTGGAAAAAATTTGTCATGACATACTTTTGAAAATGAAGTTCATTACTGATGAAAGCAGGCATAAAAAATGTACGTAAAAACTTTTATAAAATTTTGAAAAGTCATCGGGGAAACATTTGTCGTTTGACTAAAACAATAACTTCTTTGTTATGGCAGACGATTCTCTCCCCCCCCCCCTTTTTTTTTAATATAATGGAAAAGTCTGCTGGATAAATCGAAATTATTTTTAAAAGCTTGCAGAGTTGTTTTACTTTCAAGGCTCAAAGGAAAAAATACTATTTTTTTTTATTAACGAGAAAGAGAGTTAAATTATATAATTTAATTGGCATTTTAACTAATATCTATTCAACAGTGGATTTGAAAAGAAATATGTCTGTTATAATTGCGAATTTTTATTTTAAATTGTTTAACCGTGTTGTAGAAATGCTGCATCACAAATAGGAATGCCTAGTATATTATGATAGTGAATGTATAAGGCGATAAACACGTATTTTATTTTAAAGATCTGCATTTACAAAAGAAAAGTTTTGTGAATGAAAGTGCTATGTGCAATATTTAAACAGCCTTTTTATCTTTTTAGAAAAGTCATTGAAATTCAAAATTTTAATAACAAATTTGTTACATAATTTTACATAGCATTATTCCCTCTCAAAATATGTATTGATGATTAAATCTTTATATTTCGGACAATTTTAAAAATATTCAATTTGAAGATCATATAAAACATCTCAAAATGAACAGATTTTGTATTATTAATTTAAGATATTTCAGAAACAGAATGTAATATGCTTTTCTTTGTAAAGATATTTCCCCCTTCCTTTATATACGATAATATCTCTTATATAAAAGGATTAAATATCGTGGAACTGGTTAAAATTCAAAATACCTTCCTTCAGTTGCTTCAACAGTAAATTTAGATCAAACTTGGAAATTCTAGTTTGTACATGTTTAATAAAAATGATATACGTGAATCATTTAGATTATGTTAATTTGTGACTCATTAAATTAATATTGTAACGGGTTCTCTCGAGCATTTCCATTAAACTTACCTTCAAACCTACTTTACTAAGATGTCTGATACTAGAACCTCGTCTTGCGAAAGAAACGTGGCTTGTGTAAGTTAGCGTTTCATTATAAGAAGTTTCGTGAATAAGATACAGAGATTGGAAATAACAGATATATTAGAGAAAGAAGGAGATAGAGGAATTAGCGAAATTGATAGGCACACTATATTGGTGCGTGCAGCTGTGAGGCGATATACTAAGCGAGTATATTCGACTCGGATTCCATTACTTGGAGTCTTGGTGGACTAGGATCTAGTTAATTTAAGCGCTTACTGTTGGGATTTATTTAGCAAGAAGAATTCTTCAATATAATACTTGGTTAAGGATGCGATTAAGCAAATGGTCCACATTGTTAAATGGTCCACAATGTAAATTTTATTTCTTTTACAGTATAAATTTTATGATTTTCACTTTTGATGAGAATCATATTTTCTTTTAAACTTTGATTTTCTTTCAAACATTTGATATAATTATTATGTCACAAATTTTTGCCTGAATGACAACTTTGGATACTCCTTTTGTTGTCTTCTTTTCAGAATCTAGAAACAGAACAGATTTTAGCGCGAAGACTTTCAAACTCAATAACAGGCTTTGAGTTCATCTCATCCTTAAGACAACCGATTCGTTTTTTGTTCTTTAAAATTTTATGCGCAAGGGCACATAAAATTTTTGTTTTTTATGTGGGCTTACATTTTTACAATATTTTAAGTGTTCCTGTAAAGAGTTTTCTCGACAAAATCGGTGCAAACATCGATCGCATACATTATGTTTGGTCAAATCACATATCAACTTCGAAAAGTTCCGAATGACACAATAATCTCTCCTTTCCTCGTTTGATATACATAACAAGCAATCATTGTCTTCACGGGAAGAAATATACAAAGGGAATATTTCGTCTTCAAAGCCGAATACATTAATGTGAACATTATTGAGTTTTTCAAGGATAGAAATACTTGTTGCAGGCAATGGACATTTTATATTACCAAGCTTTATTTCCGATTCTTGAGGGATATAGTGATGAACTGAATTTGCATGATTTTTATAATCAGTCTTTAATTTATGAGCTAATAGACACCAAACAATGCATTTTTTTATCTTCATCTTAAATGTTTAATATCGCATTTTTATCAACCAGCGTCTTTGGCAAAAGGATATAATTGGTGGGGCTAAGTGGTAGGTATTTCGCCATGTTTAATTCTAATTTTAAAATACCTTCCAGAATCCCTCCTGAACCTCTTGAGTAAATTCCTCGAATGAATTTTGAATTTTTTTTAAAGGTTTCTCTTCTAAATATTCACATATTGTGTCTTCCATTAATTCCACAACACAATTCGATCTGAAAAGGGGAGTGATATATTCCATGTCATTTTCCTGTGTGGTTCGCTTAAGTATGGCTCGCACAACTCTATACCTTTTAATGGCCTTTTTTCTTCTAATTTTGATTTGAATTCTTCAAAAATAAAAGGTCTAATGCAATCAAAAAAATTTAAAAAATTCTAATTCGTTGTCTGTCACAGAGTCAAATGTTGTAGTCGTGAATACATTCAAAGCATGTACACTATTAACACATCGATCAATAACTCCCGAGTCTAACATTGAGAGCAACATTTTTTTTGCAATTTTTTTTTTTATTCATCGACATAACACCTTTTGTTAATCACCTTTTAGGGTGATACAATCGTTCCAACGCTTTTCCAAATCTTCTTTCCCCCCCCCCCCCAAAAAAAAATTTTTTTTTTCCTTTTATTCGCAAGAAATCTTTTTTCTTGCGAGTAAATAGCGATAAATAGCTTTCTGAATCATCGACTCGTTGCTGTTTTTGTTCCATCGAAAGCAATCGCGGCACCCACTTGGAAAAAACTCCTTTCATGCTCAATTTTTCAAGGAAGGATAGTGTAATGGCAGCCTCCATATAGACATCTCGTTCATCTCAGCAACTCGGGCTTCCTTTACGATCTTTCGTATAATTTTATACCTTCACTCCACATTTCGGTGTCTCCATACGGCTACAGATCTACCGAGTTGATTCCGCGCTCATTTGTGTTTATATCCGGTTTAAAACTGAGCACACACAACATGAATCGTCTTTTGATGGACAAGAGTCGGCAACATTTTTCAATCCATTGTTTCGCTAATGGTGCTTATCTTACCATAAAACAATGTTTTATCAGATACAGCAGTTTTTTCCATTTTAAACAAAGCCACTGAAAGACTTTACTCCAACCTGATAACTCAAGCTGTTTCTCCGACTCGGATTAAGCAAATTTTGACACGTTTTCAAGCAGGTTAATTACTTAGAACTGTTACTGGTTTACTACGAGTGCCATCTCTGGGTTAGTCTCGGGAGTTATTGATTGATGTGTTATATCACTTACTTTTCTTACAAGGAGGTATCAGAGAGGGAATCAATCTACGTTTAGATGTTGCGTTTGAAGTACTTTGATTATTATTATGTTGAATGGTTACTTTAAATTGTGTTGATTAATGTCTTTTTAAAATATCTTTCCGGGAAAAAACTTTCAACATAAATCTTAAGAGTGAGTTTTTTCCCCTTTTGTGACTTATCACGAGTCGAAATAATGTATCAGTCCGTGAGAAAGTTTTACGACAAATATCGCACACCTAGATGGAAAAAAGCCAAGGCTTTAAAATTATCCTTACAATATAAATATTAAACAGTATAAATATCTTACTCTATTTCATACCTATTCTATAATAATGTTAAAGAATAACCCAATAATATGCAAACATATAACGTAAAACAATCTTAAGAAAAATAAATTAGATTTTAAATTAAGAAATATCAATACATAAATCCTAACATAGAATGTATTGCATACACATTAATTTGTAAAATTTAAACATATTTATATGTATATTATCTGTAACAACTGTATATAACACATCATTCAATAACTCCCGAGACTAACCCGGAGATGGCGCTCGTAGTAAACCAGTAAACCAGGTCTTTCGAGTGTCAACCTTGCTTGAACGTGTCAAAATTTTAAGCGATCACGAAACACTGAGTTATCGAGGTTCGAGTAAAGCGTTTTGTAGTTTGTTTAAAAATGGAAAAACCGAGTTTCTGTTCTGATAAAACATTGTTTTTTTTAAAAAACACCGTAAGCGAAACAATGGATTGAAAATGTTAGATTGACTTGTCCATCAAAGCAACGATTTGTCGGTGGTTTGCGATGAAACGTGGTCGTACCGATGAATGACGCTGAACGCTCGGTAGACCTGTGGAAGCCGTTACACCGGAAAATGTGAGAGAAGTGACAAAATTATAATGAAAGATCGAAAGTGAAGCTCGTGAGATTGCTGAGAGGACACAGATATCATATGGAAGTGTATTTACTGAAAAAGGTTTTTTGAAGTGAAGGGAAAAAGGTTTTTTCCAAGTGGGTGCCGCGATTGCTTTCGATGGAACAAAAACAGCAACGAGTCGATGATTCAGAAAGCTATTTATCGCTATTTACTCGCAAGAAAAAAGATTTCTTGCGAAAAAAAAAAAAAAAAAAAAGATTTGGAAAAGCGTTGGAACGATTGTATCTCCCTAAAAGGTGATTAACAAAAGGTGTTATGTTGATGAATAAAAAAAATTTTGCAAAAAAAATGTTGTTTTCAATGTTAGTCTCGGGAGTTATTGATTGATGTGTTATATAGATTATTCAAATGTATCTCAACAGATACAAATACTCATGTCAGTTCTTTTTTTTTTTTTTATTTCTCATAGCATTCGCTTAAAAAAGTCTGCTGGATAAAATGAGGAAATTATATTTGAGGAAATCAGCGAGACCAAACATCAGTTTTAAATATAATGTACAAAACGTAAGCAGTCAAACTCCAGTTGTTTCTAGAGCATAATTATTATTACACACCTTGGATGGCAACAAAGCCCTTGCATCTTAGGTTTCACCAGAGTTATGTATAGGATCGGTGAATGTAGAAGAGTGAACCTATAATTAAAAGGCTCTATATTTTTGCAAGTTTTAAAACGGGGACTGCTTGCTTGTTTGTAGAAGGTGCACAAGCATTTTGCTCGTGCACCTCGATGCATTGTTGCGTTCCGGAAACATTATCATCCCATCTGGGTGAATCATCTGCAAATTCATCTACCATCTCTGTTGCATTCAATATTTCCTTTAACTCATCCAGTGGAATGCCGAAACTAATATCCCACTATAAATAAAATAAAATGTTATATCTATTGAATTGTATATTACAAAATATTTATTTATTCATTTCAAAGCTAATTTTACACGGCTAAAACAATTATCTAACTCTTAATTTTTAATAAAAATGAATAACTGAATCAATTAAGAATTCACTTTTAAAAAAAGTTTTAAAATAAAATAATGAAATACGTACTTCTTCAACATCAGAAATAGTAGAATTCATATTCTTTGTAGCTTCCATTTCAGTTTTATTAGATGTGTTACTGTAAAAGAAGTTGCTGATGTCTTCACTTTATTTGACGAACTAATGAAATGAGCGAGGGTCTTAATTGTTGCGAATATATACTTTCTATAACTTTCCAAAACATTCTCGCGAAAACATAAAACTATATCAGTGTATTATTCTCACAAATATCTTGCTTAAACGTCATATGAGAGTGCAACACTTAGAGCAGGGGTCGGCAACATGCGGCTTTTTTGGTGTATAGTTGCGGCTCTCCTGTTCCATATGAAAAAATTAATAATTTACTATCCGAACCCTTAAAAAAAATAAGAAAATATATTTTTAAGTACCTAATTTCTCAATAGCTTGTATTTTCATAATCCTTAATTACAAATCGCTATGCTTAACATGACCGTAATAATGAGATAAATTTGAGCTATTGTTTCCTTCTTAGAGGTGAGACTCTGTGACCATGTTTATCTTTCAGCTAATTGTATTCCAATTCCATTTCACCCAAACAGCCACCGTCTAGAGTGTGTTATCAGTCAGTCATCTTCGGATAGCGAGGTCGACGTTACATTTGCATGTGTGTTAATTTAATCACTTGCGGTTTTTGAGTATCTATTTGCTTGTTGTTTCAAGAGGAATACGATTTAGAAGCGAATTATCTTCTAAAAGGTATGTACGCGTATAATATAATAAAATCAGTAACAGAATTGGATTACATATCTGAGGATCGTGTTAACGAAGTAATAATGGTAAGTAAATTATTTGCCGTTTTAGATAGATAAGTAAATTTTAAAAAATCATTTTTTTCGGCTCCGCCGCCAGCTTGGCATCTGGTAAAAAGAAGAAAAGAACTGAAGAAGAAAACCGACAATTCATTCAGGATTGGACAGTCATTTTCATTCATATGCAACACAGATGGCCTTCCGACTTAATTCATTTGCCACGAAAAGTTCGCACATAATAAGAAGTCAAATTTGGAAACTCATTTCACTACAAAACATACCCAGTTTTCTGGTAAATATCCAACCGGTGACGCACGAAAAAGGCTATTGAAGAGGTTCAAAAAATAAAAAATAAATAAATAAAAATAAAAAAAATAAATAAAGCAAGGTTAAGTTCCATGCTAATTAACTGGGCGCAATCTTCCAATAATGTAAACCTGGGAAGCTTTTCAATATCATTAGAAATTGCAAAAAGAGGAAAAGCTTTCACAGATGGTGAGTATGTCAAAGATTGTTTTATACGCGCATCTGAAGAACTGTTCCGTGATTTTAAAAACAAAGCAGAAATCATGAAAAAAAAAATCAAAGATTTGCCATGATCTGCTAAAATAATACAAGATAGAACTGCTAAAATGTCTTCAAATGTAACGCATATGCAAGTGGAAGACATTCAACTGGCTTCTGCCTTATCACTGGCTTTTGATGAATCTTGCGACATAAAAGACACGGCACAAGTTACCCTTTTCGTCAGGTACATTCGTTCCATGGTCCAAAAAAAGAACTGCTAGAATTGCTACTACTCCCAGGGCAAACTCGTGGAGAAGATATAGCAAATGCTGTGCAAAAATACCTGGAAGAGGATGGAATAGATATAAATAAAATCGTTTTTATAGCATCTGATGAAGCCTGAAGTATAACAGGAATATATAGATGAATAGCATCAATTCTTCAAAAAAAAAAAATAAATAAATAAATAAATAAAATAAAATAAAATAAACCACGTAATTCTAACATTTCACTGCATAATTCATCAAGAAGTGCTTTGTGCCCAAATATTTCCGGCCGAAATAGTTGCGGTAATGAACTTGGTAATTAAGATTATTAACAGCATCTTGGCAAAAGCACTCTACCATCGCCAGTTTATAGATTTCCTTGAACAAATAGATAGCCAGTTTTCTGACCTACTTCTGCTCAATAAAGTGCGATGGCTTTCCAAAGGTAACGTATTGCAACGTTTTGCTTTGTGCTTGAGTGAAATAAAACATTCTTCAACGAAAAAAGCATTGAACATCCCGAATTGGAAGAAGACAAATGGCTGCATAAAGTCAACTTCATGGTAGATACTATAATGAAGCTAAATGAACTAATTCTAAAACCTCAAGGAAAGGGCAACCCAGCCTACACCTTGCGTGAAGAAGTAGTTCGTTTCGAAAAAAAAATTACTTCTTTTTGTTGAATACATGGAGAGCGGTAAATTACTTCATTTTAAAATTCTGAAGCAATATTGCGATGATACTAATCCAAATATTGACACGAATTACTTCGGTATATCTTTAAAACACATGAAGGATGGAATCGCTGAGAGATTCAAGTTATTCGAATTAAACAAAAGTACTATCGCGTTCATAGTAAATCCTCTCAACACAAATACAAATAAAATCAACATTGAGCCATTTGAAATTGATGCTGGATCGCTTCAAATTCTACTGCTGGATTTGAAAACAAAAGACTTGGGGAGTGGCAAGTTCACAGAACTCAAGAGTAAGTTGGAAGAGTTGGAGGTCCAGAAATGCATGCACATCGCGCAGAACAAGTGGACAGCTCTAAAAGAAACTCCGTGAGTTGAGGCCCTCATATTCGGCGCATGGAATAGTTTTCCAGAATGCTAGAATGAGGTGAAGAATTTGACATATGGAGTGCTGACGATGTTCGGGTCGACATATTCGAGTAAGCAAGCGTCCTCTTGCATGAATATAACAAAAAGTTAAGTTAGAAGTCAACTAACAAATAAAAATTCGTGTAGAGTCGTGCTTGAAACTTAAAACAACAAGTTATAAGCCAGGTTTAAACAAACTTTCCAAAGACATGCAAAGCCAATGCTCCCATTGATGTAACTATATTTGTGTTTTTATACGAATAAATTTTGGCTCTTCCCTTTCAACGGGTTGCCGACCCCTGGCTTAGAGGAAAAGTCTGATTATCATGTAAACCTGATTAAATTCTTTGCATTCGCATATCACTAGATTCCTTGGTGTTTGTTGACTAAGAGTTATTTTACTTTCTGAATAGTTTCTGAAAATTCTCGAAAATATAAACTTGTGATAGTGATTACATAAGCGTTGCGAAAACATGTAACACTAGCACTTGGGGGTTAGTCATTTGTTGAGAAAACAAAAGAAAGGAAATGAGAACTGATACCACTCATTTTGTTTTCTTATTGTTCAATTATATATATGTATATTTAATGACTTAACTTTAATTCATATTAGTTTCTCATAGTAATAATTCAATTTCCTAGTTTTCCAATTCTTTTATTTAAAAGTAAAGAGTTCATTCTTATTTCCTGATTCCATTCTTTGTTAAATGAATTTATGCAACCACGCGTTCTTGAAAATTCGCTGAATATGCAGATCCCACGTTTTCAGACCTGTA
This sequence comes from Nephila pilipes, assembly GCA_019974015.1. Lineage (NCBI taxonomy): Eukaryota > Metazoa > Arthropoda > Arachnida > Araneae > Nephilidae > Nephila > Nephila pilipes. The sequence continues at coordinate 79,962 of BMAW01061311.1, forward strand.
GGGATGATCTCTACCAGACTTCATATCGACACTTAAATTCCCTCAAAATCCATCCATTCATCCCACGTGTTCTAAGACGTTTATTGTAAAGAATCCCTATTATATAACTTGTTGCGCTGCGAAAAAACGCATTCTCTCATAATCTTACGTTCTTACCGTTCTCTTATTCTTTATCCAACGGCGGATTTGTATCTCCTGCTGTGGGAAAATGGTCTCTCATTCTCTCCGCTACAATAAAATAAACAATTAAATATGAAGTTGGCTTTGACTGTTTTTTGAAACTCAATTAAATAGTACTATTTAAAAAAAGTTATAAAAGAAAGGCATTACATTTATAGTCGACAGGATATTTAATTGTACTTAGTAAATTCATTATATATATATATATATATATATATATATATATATATATATATATATGGTATAGACTCTAAAAGTAATAGACATGTAATTTTCTTCCATTTTAGGTGTTTGATTTCTTCTTTTAGTTTGACAGGTTCATCCTTTTGAACGAGGTGTTTATCTTCAAATGGATGATTTTCAGCGGCTATTCCCGGTAGTTTATAATCCTTTAAGTTTATTTTTCTTCTTAAAAACTCATAATAACGGTGCACTTTTTCATAATCAAGCAGCTTACTGCTTAAAATTTTAGACATTTGGTGATCAAACTCTGTCATTTGCAGTTGACTCGGAGTATTTTTTTTTTTATCAATTGATCTTCTGGAATAAGCTCAAGTTTTTTAGCTTGCTGCATTGAGTAAAGTTGAGATTATAGTCACGGCAGCAGCTGGAATGAGAATATTTAAGAAACCATCGTGTTTAATAATTAGTTTTCTCTTCTTATACGAAGTTCCCTTTTTATTACCAATTTTTCTTAAAGTAGACTTGTACTTTGTCAAACACTTTTTTTGTTGTTGTTTAGTTATAGGAATAATCCCCTTTAAAAGATTCAAAACACACTCGCAAACCGCTTTTACGCTATGATTAGATAATTTCTTCAGTAAATGCTTACGTAACAGGTGAGGGAAGGTATGAACGAACTGTACATCTTTGTCTTGTTGTCTGGACAATGTCATATTAGAAACTGATTTTCTTTACCACTTGCAGTCGTTATTTGTTTTAATTGATAATGAATCTGATCATGTAATTAAATGTAATGAATCTGATCATGTAATTAAATGTAATGAATCTGATCATGTAATTAAATGTAATGAATCTGATCATGTAAAATCTTGTTATGTA
>BMAW01061311.1:82410-108801 GCA_019974015.1 Nephila pilipes
GCAATAAATCATTCAAAATGTGTACGTAGTCATAAGTATGATTCTGTGAGAAATATTTCCACATGTTCGTTTTGAGGGTTCGGTTAAACCGTTCAATGACCGAAATTTTGGTATTATTAAGCGTTGTAAAAAATCTAACATCTTCTTTTAAAACGATTTATTTGTAAATTCTGTTTCGGCATCTGTCTGTAAGAACTTGTGTTTTCTCGTTGAAAATATAGTTTTAAACACTTTATACTGTCTTTACCACGCTTGGTTTTCAAAGGGATGGACCTGGCATATTTCAATAAAATGTCTATGCAAGTCAAAACATATCGAAAAACATGATTGTGTATATGCAAACTGCTTAAATCCACTAAATCTGCTTGCCATTGTTGATTAATCGAATATACGAGGACACGGTTGGTCGGAAATTTTTTTCGGGTTGGTATGTGAAAGCGTGTATGAGTCTATCCCCCCCCCCTCCTTGAGCCAATTCTTAATGTACTTTTTGAATACTTTGCCGTTGACAGCGCGATGTAACGCCTCTACACCACCAAAGCTGACCATTCGCTTGAGGTCCTGGTATGCTTCCTCCTCAGTAACAATTTACATCTATCTATTTTACATCGAAAAGGATAAGTTCCCAGTTTTGTTTCAATTCAAAACAAAATCCACCTAAACTTTTCGCTTCCAGTAAAAATATAGATAATACCGAAAATAATGCATAAACTTGTACATAAATACAAAGAATGTATAACTGCCTTTATCGGAGCCATTTTAAAAAATGAATAAATCGTAAGCAATATACCATCATTTACATACTAAAAATTCAAAGCTTGACTGTATTTCACCTGGATAGTGGCTAAAGGGATAGAATCTACCATAGAATAGAAATAATTTTTTCAAGAATTCAATTTCAAGAGTATCAAAATATTAAAACTGAAATTATTATCATGTTTAATAACATCTTTTTTTCACAATTTTAGTAAGTGTTTATTTTAGTAATTCAGATTTTTTTTTTATTTTACATCAAAATTTATGAACAAAAAAAAAGTAAAAGCTGTATAGCATTTTTAAATTTATAAAATTTACATTATTCCTTTGGACATCTATTAAAAAAAGGTTTCATCTTTTTTTCCCTACATTCAAAGGGGGAAACCACCTGTCGAAACAGGTAAGTTCGTCAAATAACCATCGGCGATCGTACCCCTTCCTCCACCACTTTATCTCCACCGCATACTTATCTCCATCACCCCACCTCCGCAATCTTATCTCCACCACATACCCGTTATCTCCATCACCACCACCAATGCGTTGAACTCTCATTTATACTCTATTATTATAACTGCTGAAGGTTTTTTTTTTTTTTTTTTTTTCAATTATGTCAATCCTATGTACAAACCGAATTTCATTAAAATTTGACCAGTAGTTCTAGAGATAATTGACCAAATCGAACAATTCTTTTAATTTTGAACACCAGTGTATATCTATAACTATTTCATTTGAGTTTGGTCTCTAAATGAAATTCATTTTAAAGATTAAATATATGGCATAAGATTACATTTTCATAATAAAAATTTATGTTCATAAGTTAGGAACATACAAAAAATTGTAAGTTGCTTATCGATATATTAACATTTTAAGATTTATTTTGCACTGATAAGCCATTTTGCAGTGAATTTATATCAAATAATACAAGTATCAATAGTTTAAACTTATCCGCGAGTTTAGTTTTTTACATTTGATGATCCTATCTTTAAGCTTTACTGTTAATTTATGACGCAAAATGAATCAACTAATGCATAGCACCACTATTAGTTTAGTAATAATCACAATCAAATAACATATGCACAAACGCATATTTAAAATAGTTTCAATTCCATCTGGAACAATTGTGCTACAAACGATCATAGAACAGATCGGAAAGAAATTTTTACCTTTTACGATATTATCTTTCAGTTTTAATGTTAATTTATAAAGTAAAATACGAGATGTGGCTTTTTAAAAATAGATGTAAAAATATGAGATATGGCTGCAAAATATTTTATTTTGATGTCATATATATTTACTTATTATCACCTTCAATATACACTTCTCCTCTATCCCTACAACGCTCCTGCGAATCTTCCATTGTTCGAAACAGTGCTGGAAGTCTTCTGCCAGTTCCTTCAGGACACGTGCCGCTTTCTCTTTCAAAGCTTCAATGGACTCAAATCTTAATCCTTTTATTGCAGATTTCACCTTCGGAAATGGATATAAATAGTATTGTCAAGATCCGACGAATAAGGCAAATTTTCTAACATTGGGATGCTGTACTTGGCTAGAAACTTTTTGACAGACAATGCGGAAGGAGGAGACGCATTATCTTGATGGAAAAATTTGCCATTAAGATTCTTTGTCAATTCCTACAGTCTCAGCACTCGCGTGAATACTTAACTGAAGGTCAGATAGATCCAGATTACCGATTTGTTCGATACTGTTATCCGTTTTTTTTTTTTTTTTTATGTGGAAAGGTGACCCGGGCGTGAATCATCTTCAGTGTCTTCTCGGCTATCTTGAAAACACTCAAACCACTCCAAAAACGTGATAAACATTCATTGCTATACACTTCTTTGAAGAAATTATAAATTTCAGTGGTGGTTTTTCCTAGTTTCATGAGAAATTTCACAACAATTCGATGCTCTATTGTTACACATATCATTTTTCTGGCGAACAAAAAAAAAAAAAAAAAAAACCCTCTAATGCGAACGAAGGGTACGGCTACACCGGTTTGTTCACAGAAACGAGAGGCACTGCATTTGAAAGAAAAAGCTTCACGCTAAACAGCTGTAGATCGCTGGCGTTTGGTGCATGCGTACTTCATCTGTAGCAGCGTCAGTCTCGTTATTTAATAGACACACCCCGTACATCAATGATGACATTACTTCTAATAACAATGTAACCCAAACAAGTAACATGTATATTATAAATTTGACAGTGTGTGCTCTATAGGGAACAACTGTGCAACAAAATGACAGCGAACACAGCAGCAAAACAATGGGAATTTTTCACGCTTGGCTATCCCATCTTTCAACTTTAATATTATTTTATAAAGTAAAACGCGTCAATAATAGCATCGCTAATAATGAAATTATAATCACAAGCAAATGACCTATGTGCAATCACAAATTTAAGACAGTTGTTCCATCGAGGACAATTGTGCAACAACCTGTCAGCGAACATGGCGGCAGAACAGCATGGTTTCCTATCACAAAAGATTTATGGACAATGTAAACAGAAATGCTGTCATAAAATGCAAATAAAAATTTTTCATTTTTTTCCATCCTTTCCGCAGGGTAATGGGACAAAATGTCGCGACGCCCAATTTCGTGCAGTTGTAGCCCGTGAAATTTATTTTGTGCTAGCACAAAACTGTCCCCCTGCTGCGTTGGGTGCCCCCTGCTGTTACAGACCTCAATTACGATGGGTTCAGACCCACTATTCTGTCAAATAGATAAGTTCGCCCAGTTGCTGCCCATTTTACGCCATACGTCTCCCAAAACCAGGGTCTCTATCGTAAAAACATGAGGTAAACGACACATAAAAGTTTTGGAGGTTTGTTATAGGGTTGTATGATTGGCGCGATTTTTGAAATGGAAATTCACTACGAAAGGAAATTTTATGAAAACAACATGTTTCATACTTTGCAATTCCACTAAGGAAGAGCTTCTGGCTAGTGGACTCATGATATCTGAAAATTTTCAAGATACGTGCGTAAGTTGATGAAAGATTTGTTTTGAAGTTAAACTGCTTTGAAGCGATGGAATTTTTGGTATGAAAGTATTTTATAAATATTTACCGATTGAAGATAATGAAAAACATAAGGCTACCAACAACTATAACAGTCATGGTAGTGGACAATTTACATATATGTATATTATTTTTTAAGGTCTATAAGGCGCATTTATTTCTATTCAAAAACAATTGTTGCAACTTTTTACTGTAATTTTATTATTGATTATGTGAGCACAAATGATCAATTTGCATAATTATGAGGTTTTGAGTACAGTTAGAAAAATACTGTACTATTCAGAATTAAATTCATTCTTCAGAAACTAACAATATATTGTAACAATTTTTAATACTATTTTAATTATTTCAAGATTATTTTGTGTAATTAATTTTCAGTAATAATAATAAATTTTTATGCAATGGAATGTGTGTTTACAGAAGATATCATATAAGTCTAACTGAATAAGTTCACCCAATTAAAATTCAATTTATAACTGTATTATAATATTCTTTTTATTTTATTTATTCATTTTTAATGACACTTTCTAGTGTAATGTCTTAGTTAAAAAGGGCATCCTTAGGTTTGACTTCAAGAAGTTTGTTTTTGGTTTTATTAACGTCGCACTCGAAGCAACACTAATGCTATTGGCAACGGACCTCGTAATTTTGAACCTCGCTCAAGTAACTAGGACGACACCTGAGCCTTTTCAAACTTCCATAGCATTCCATGGAAGACTTTGAGCCTCGACAGATTTACTGTGCATCAGCCCCGGCTACACGGCGGGTCCTTTTGACTCCAAGAGACTTTACTTGGGAATTCTACTTTCTATATTTTTTAAATTAGAATTGTAAAAAAAAAGTCATTTTGTATATACGCATACTTTGTACAACAATTTTAAATTAATTTATATCACATAAGATTTTTCAAATATTGTACTCTTATGTAATTAATTTTACCGTCATTTCTATTTATTTGCATTTTCTTTTCTCGGGGTTTATCGGCACTCGAAAAGTTATTCTTCACTAACATATCGGTTTAAAAAAAACAAGAAAAAAAATTTTTTAGAGTATTTTGTTAAAATTTTAAGCGATGATAGCAGAAACGTTAGACTACAGTGAAAATTAAAGATATTTGAAAATATTAATAATCGTGATGCATTTTGTTCTCATTTTATCTTTATTACTTAATTTTATCGCGAAGCCTTATATATAGTATTTATTCTAAAATTAATATGATTTGTATTAAAAATAGCGCTAAAGAGCCAAATATGTCTCACTAATATTCACCGAAAGTATATATATTCCCTTACTTTTTCTGCGCAGAATTTCAAATTCTGTTGGTCGCACGCGCGTCTAGCTTTCTATACAAACATTCCCCGTCCCTCGTTGTATCCTCTCCTCATTGTGTTGTGAGTCCTTTAAAGTTGGAATTGTGGGAACCCCCCTGACCGTAAAAGCCTTCGCACCTCTTTGTATGCTGCACAATAAACTACATGCATCTTTTCAACGGCCTATAATACAGTACTGAGAGGTCCTTCGGAAGAATAAAAAAGCCCCTTTTTCTACTACTCCCCCCTATTTCATTCCCCATTTGCTTAAATACACCAAAGCAAAATACTTGCTTGGAAACTGGTGGCTTTTTTTTTTATTCCTCGTGTAAAAAACATCCTAAAAATCGATGCTCATTTTGATATGATTTAATAAAAAATATATTCTGCAATCACTATTCGAAAAGGAATAGCTCACTGCAATTTAATTTTGAGAAACAACATTTCATGTTCATTTGTTTATTGTTTAATTTGAAGATAATAAGTTTGTATTATTAGAAATTCTTCAATGAAAATATAATGTGAATCTCAAGATTATATGCTGTTGATGTCGGTTACCAGATCAGAAATGTTCTTAAATATTCAACATACTTGTACTTTTGAATCAGCCCAATAAAAATGGGCCCAAACTTTCCTGTTAAACTGGGGGGATGGAGAGGAGAGAGAAAACTATTTTTCTTCTTTGTCAACCCTTTCCAGAGCTTTAAAGCATTTAAAAATTGTTTTGTAAAAAACATCTTTCAAAAAAAATTTCAAAATTCTTTTCGACACTTTTTCTTAAATAATATTATAGGTAACTAATATCTGAAAATTAATATTCTAACGTTAATTTGCTAATAATAAAGACTATTCCCGTTTCTGTGGCAAAACTAATCACTGATTTTGCTGTAGAAAAATACCTATTAGAAATAGGGGTTGACGTATATTATATTCGTACTACATATCAAAGCACTTGCTAGGAGTGGTATGGAAATGAGGAAAGTATAAAACCATTCTACCAAACAAATTTAATGGAACCAAGTTGAGAATCATTGTATTAAAGCTGAAATAATAACTCAAGTAGTAAAACTAATATCTTATACATCATCAATTATCATCTGTATGGGCTAAATATAAATGCAACAACTTCAGTGAATAAGGACAAACTTTACCTTAGTTAACCTAGCAAATTCTTTAAAGAAATTTTCCTTGAACAAATTAATATCTCCTACAGCAGTAAGACTTCGTTAAGTTGGATGAACTGGGATCGGAATCTGTTCGAGATATCAAGTATTCGGGTTAACTGAAGAATGAGGGACAAATGGAATAAAATAAAATAAACTTACAAAAAAACTTTATGCGTTAACTACTTAGAGCAGAGGTCTTCAAACTGGGCTCCGAGGAATCCTAGGAACTTTGACAGGGGTTCTGCAAAAGATCCTTATTTGTTTAATCAAAGAGCCAAAATTTCAGTAAAATTTTAATTTTTATTAAAGATGGAATTCTTAAAGGAAGTTTGTAAAATTAAGCACAAATAAATATTTAATGGATAAAATAAAACCTTAAGTTTCGTAAAAGTCACGTGCTTCAAATACATTAATTGAAACACATTAGGTCACATATTAGTCTCCACTCTTTGCTCAGATGAAGAATCGCTCACTTATTTCACTAATTTTAAGGTATAAAATAAAACTAGCACCATTCTCTTAAAATTGAAATTTTGTGTAGATAGCATTTGGAAAAATAATATTGAATGATTTCCTAATTTGCATAACATTTTAGTGGACGGTAACGTTAATCCTGATAAAAATGTAAACATTAGTTTAGTCCAACATTAATCAGATCTGCAAAAAACATTTCTTGAATATTTCCTTGTTCAAAAAGAGCAATTATCTTTGATCTATACTCCTCAAAATTGTGACACCTCCAAACTCCCAATAAAAGAAAGAGAACAACAAATCGATATATCTATCGACACTCAACAGAAACCAAATTTTAATCAAGTTGATATTCATTTTTGAATTTATATTAGAAAAGAATACCCCGAAATTGTCAAAAGAGTTGTGAAACGTCTATTGTCATATGTTTCAACATAAGTATGCGAAAATCTTGAAAACAGATTAGATGCTCAAGATGATATTAGGTTGCAGATTTCAACAGTTGTTCTAGACGTAAAAATACTTTGCAATAAAAAAAACCAATCACACCCAAGTAATTAATTATTTTTCTTTTTGTTAATTTATTATAATTTAAAATACTATTGCTTTTGTTTATTATTCATAGAATATATTTTAGAAATCCTCTCCCTCCCCCAAATACCCACTAACTATCTTACCATTCATCGTATTATTAAGACGTTTCAATTGTGATAAAATAGAGATGCAATAATAATTTTAAAAATTTTGATTGGATAAAGCTTTGATATCCTATTTTTCTTCTCTTCGATCATGGGGTTCCTTCAAGAAAATAGTTAGCTCAAAGACTTCCCCAAGTTTAAAAGTTTGAATACATCTTACATAGAGTATGAATCATTTTTACAGAAGTTAAAAATGTCTTATTTGCGAACAAAAGAAATTCAATGTAGATAATGTAAGCCAATGTCGTACAGTGCGTTGCATGTAAAAGGTGATAAGAAGTGTAACTAAAGATTAGTTTACTTTGCCCAGAACATTTGTAAAGTGTTCTCCCCCACTGTTTTTTTTCCATCCATTCATAGTTGTTAGAGGATTTTAAAAGAAAAAATAATAATTACTCAATGCACGTAGAGGAAACAAATGTTATTTTGGAAGTTAGAGGATCGTTTCTCAAATTAAAAAAAAAATCTTTGTTCGGACCTTTTGGATTATCCAGAAATCCGAGTTAAAAGGTTCGACTTAATGAGGTTCCACTGCACTTGATTTCGAAATAGAAAAAAGTTATTCAGTTATTTATTGTATTTATTCTGCAATATTTTGTTCACCAAATATTTCATTCCTGCATATCAATTCGTGGTATAAAGCTTTAAATTCTTATTTGATGAAAGAATAAATAAAATTCTATTTTATGAAATAAAAATCCTCTTCAAGTTGGTTATCTTATATTTTAAAGCAAATGCTAAGCTCTTTTTCGCAGGAACCCTCAGATTAATTTTTCTTTTTTTCCCCCTGCTACACCACTCTGACGGCTTCTGTGTTCTAGCTTTGATTATACGTTAAGGTACTTTCACTGCAATCATGATTCTTCAGCAGGAAAGCGTATCAGTTAAATGTTCTCAAAATGTACATGGTTTTTTTTATTAAAAAAATATTAAACGTGATTTTTTTCTATCACAGTATAGTGTTTAAAGGAAAGTAATTATTTTGAAAAAAAAAATTATTATTAAAAAGAAATATTTTGATCTAGGTTTCTTTGGTATATAAAAATTTTAATAACTTTTGCTTCGAAATATTTGTTATTCATTTTCAAAGATTTTACTCAGGCAGCTTTGTTTATTATTAATGTAATAGCGTTTGTTATTTAGCTTGTAATACTTATGACTCAGCTTTTGAACTCGTTTTTGATATGTAACATATCTGTATCTTTAATAGTTTACTTTTTCTTACGAAGATTGACCGTCTAACTTTTTTTAAAAATGAGAATTCGAGTTGTTCTATACTTACTTCGATTTTTTTTATTATTGAGATGTTAAATACATTAGTTACAGATTCTTGAAATTCTTTTTCTTCTTTTTTGCTCAGCACGTGAATTAAAACTGAATATAAACATACGAAAAAACACATCATATGACGACCACAATTTTAAAAAAATTCCCAGTGCATAGAAATTGATTTTATATCAAGTCATTCATATTTCAATTCTTCAATTATTAAAGTTATTACAGTACATTAATAATTACCCTTTATAAAATCTACAGGATGCCATCGAATTTTTAAAATATGTCCGTATTTTTTACTTTAAAATAATCTTATATTCCCTTTATTGCTTTTTTTTAAAAAAAAAAATATGTGGTCTACTCTTACATTACATGTGTTTTAGAATTCACCAATTTCTATAAAACCTTGAATTTGCGGATCAAAATTACTTTATCCACACTTTTACAAATGAGTGCTTTATTTGTACTGGTTAAAAGGTCCGTTTTAATTTAAATTTTGATATTTTTCCAATGTCTATTTTCGTGTAACAAAATGTGACAATTCTTTTTAGATTTGACCTCTTATTGGAGTGATTTGTTATAAACCTGAGTAATTTACGTAAGAAATTATATATATATATATATATATATATATATATATATATACTGAAAATTTATCAAAGAATAATTTAGAATATTTAAAAAGACAAAAATCCAGAAAGAAATGTAAAAATGAAAGAATAAAAAAATAAATGAAAATATGGAACCCCGCAAGTCAAAAAGCAATTTCGGGCTGAGGACCGATTAAGCGGGGTTAAACTAGTTTAATGGTACCAATCTTCTCCCTTTGCGACAGGCTGAATTGGGAAATCCAAATTACAAAAGAGTTCAATGATTAAAAGATGCAAAAAAGTTCAGCGATAAAATCTACAAAAATAAAATCTATAATTCTAAAAATTATCAACAAATCAAAATATAAAAATTACATACAAAAATTCGAAGAAATGAAGATTCAAATATGTGAGTAGTAAGACGGAATAATCTTTAAGCTTCAAGATGGAATCAGATACTCAAAATGAAAAAATATATTTAACAGGTCATCACCATATAAATTGAAAAAAGATTTAAATCGTTGTTTGGTTGGTAATAAAGTGTATATGGTTGCAAATTATTGGTTAGTAATTAGTTGTATGGTAAAGGAGTATAATGGTCCAGAGAGTGAGTAAAAATGTAAGTTGTGTAAAAGTAAATAAATAAATAAATTTTTCACGGCTAGTCCACTAACAAGCCGACTTTGTGGATCTATTGTTGTGTGGTGCATTTGAAAATGGATCACGATTTGCAAAGACGTTTAATATATTTGTGATGTATATAAGTATTTAAGAAATTTATTGTATATATATATATATATATATATATATATATATATATATATATATATATATACAGAGAGAGAATTTTTGGTACATGCATTATTTTTATATGCAGAAAGATAGAATTAAGAATGAATTTCGTTTTAACTATTCAAATATTTTTAACGATATTTAAAGAAATACAATATCAGAATGATATTATTTAATTCCTTATCAAAAAAAAGCTTGACAAATAAAAATTTAATGTTCGTTTCAAGGAGAAAAAAATATCAGAGTCAGAACTAAATAAAAACACTTAAGGCGTTTAATTTAGATCCAGAGAAGCACAAGCAGCAACAACAATATCAAGTTCTTTCCCTTATTTATTAAGAAACCGTGACTTGCCAAGCACGCTTTCCCAAACTCGACCACCGTTACTCGTACAACGTGCTATTACTTTGTCTTGAATTCCTTTCTTCTTCAAATATAGCACCCGAGTGCGGCGGTTTAAGCAGAAAAATCTAAAAGTAAAGAAATAAAAAAACGATTCTATTAGCGGCTATTATTATCCTTAAATCGTCTGCCTATTGCAAAAGCGTTGCCAGAATTAAGTCCATAAAGACGTTTTCCGATGTCAAAGCAACGTCCTTACAGGAATAAGAGAACACAAGTTTTAGATAAATTGAGCTCATCCACCATTGGCTGAATTATTGAATTTCCGCGCCAATAGGAACGCGTTATTGGGATTTGACACTGCAAGGAGGAAAACCGATGGGAAGGTTGCTGGACCTGGCGGTTTTATCGCCCATACTATTTATTGTAAATTACTTTTAGGGAGTATCATGGTTGTACGATTCTGATAATTCAAATTAGAGAATGAAAAATAATTTCAAAAAAAGAAAGTAATGATACTGTGTTATTTAGAAAATCAAGAAAGCTTCGACATTTTATTGATTAAAAAAACTTTTTAAAATGTAGTAAATTTGATTTCCAACTAAAATGAGCATGATAGAAATAAATTAGTTTAAATTTCAATTAATTAATTCCAATAAATTAGTTTAATAGGTCGCGAAACAACATTTGGAGAATCACAAAAACAGTTTTTTTTTTAATGGCAATGAAAGTGAAAATGTAAATTTTTAAGACTATCGATTATGTTAAAAACGATTATCGGAAATATGTAAAATCAACCTTAATGAATACAAGCTAGAAAATTACATTCAAAAGATTCGTTAAATTAAAAAAATATCTGAAGAAAAAATAAGATTTTTAAATGCTCATATATCTTCAAGTGAAGGTCTCTTATACTTTTAAATATCTGTATTACTATTGTGTGTGTGTGTGTGGCTGAGGTAGCCTTGTGGTCATGGTCGCGGGTTCGAGCCTTGATGCCTCTAAAGATCCACCGTGTAGCCGGGGCTGATGCACAATGAATCTGTCGAGACCCATCCTCCCATTGGCATGGTGTGGAAATTAGGAGAGGGGGTACCAGCTCAGGTGTCGTTCTCGTCACTTGACCGTGATTCAAAATGACGAGGTCCGTCACCAATAGCCTTCGTATTACTTCTAGTGCCCCGTTAATAAAACCAAAATATTTCTTTTGTAAGAATGCTTAATACATCTCGTCAGAAAGTATTAGAGAAGAAATAGAATCTTTTCGACTAAAATGAGTAAACAAAACTTTTTTTCAGATGAATTTCTCTATCATTAACATTTACATGCGCGTATCGAATGCAATATACATAAACGTATAAAATAATATTAAAAAGCAATTGTTATAAAATAAGATGCAGTTATATACTCATTTTCCTTCTTTTTTGTATATTAAAGTAGTATTGAAAGGACTATCGCTTTTTTTCTAAGATAGCCTTCTTAGAAAAATAACGATACTTGAATTAAAAAAAATTTGAAGAAATTTTTTATTTCTTACAGATATTTAAATGTGAAAATTGTTATTGTTAGTCATGAATACGGATGTTTACTGCCATTTAGTTTTCTTGATGAGAAATACAAATAATAATACGTAATTTACTGCACGCATTTCTAAGAATGAGAAAGAATGCAAATAACATCTATATAAATAAAGGTTATGGAACTTACTTTATAGTATCCAAGCTCATATAACCCATGAAAGTGTCCCACAAAAAGCCTGGGGGTGAATGGAATCCTGATTAAAAGAAAACCTTGCATCAGAGGCGGGGAGGTGGGTAATTTTGTGTTGCGATGTAATAGCTTCTATAAGAATTCTGGATTATGACTTTACTGTTGCAAAAGGAATAGTCAGCATATCTATATATTTCTGCCCTCCTTTCTGTTATTTCCCCCTTTTTAATTGCCAGTGGCTATTTAAGTGAAGTAGATGTAAGTGTTATTAGGTGAAGGAGACGCAAATAAGTCTTTAAACAACCGCAATTTGAATGGTTTGAATTAAAACGTTACCCTAAAGCAACATTGATGGTGTATATAGTCGAAAGATCTCGTAATTTTGATCGTAGTCAAGTAACATTTATGATGCACTGATTTGTAACATGTATGATTCATGGTCCCTTACCCTCCTAATTTTCCTGCCACACTCTAGCCTCGGTTGCCGAGTTGTATTGGCTCGAGCTTAGTGGCGAGCTCACTGTTCAGAAGCTGATTATATTATTAACTCGAGCTCACTGTTCACTGAGCCGCGTGTTCGATTCCATTGACTGGAATTATGAAGGCTGACGCATGTTAAATGGACTGTGTATCTAAGTCTACCAAGAGTGTGGAGGGAAAATTAGAGGATGGTTTTATCATCTGAGATATGTCGTCTACATTATTTAAGCGGGGCTCAAAATAACGAGGTCTGTTACTGATAGCTCTCACGTTGTTTAGTGCAATATTAAATTTATGGTTTCCAAGAAAAGGGGAGCCGTTATATGGCGGCTGTAATACTGTGGTGGGTGACGTCATTAAAATAATGTCTATGCAAGCCAGATGACGTGTTTCATAATGTGGTGAATGGGAGGAAACTATGTCACTAGTTTGCGTAGATAAAGTTTTGGCCAAGCCCCATCCGCCGTAATATTACGGCCGCTTGATTAGGAAACCATAGCTCAACTCAAGGGAAGAGAAAAAAAAAAAAAAAAACATTCTATGCAACAGAACATGAGGATTTCAAAGCTTAGTTCCATTTAGCGATGGCTAACCCCCAATCTTCTATATAATGGGTCTTTAATGAAATCGGGACTCACACCTGCGGTTTGATTTCAATATCACCTACTAAGAAGCTCGTGACCATGATTACTCAACCTTCCACTTCTGCAAAATGAGTATAATCAGCTTCTGAAATTACAAGATATAACATTATCACACCTAAAACCTGCAAGAACGATAATTTATAAATGTAAAAATGGCAATGAGTTTTATTCCATATCAAAAATAAAAAATTCTTTTTTTAAGTGTCTTCGTTTTATTAATTATGCTTTTATGCGGAAGAATCTGAATATGAAGCAAGAAGATGATTCTTTTTAAAGTAAATTCAAAATATAAAATCAATGAGCATTCTTTTGTCAGATTAATAAATGTTGTCGTTCAATACGATGAAAAAATAATCGCATTTTAAAAAAAAAAACCCATTATAATTCATTAAACATTTTTACATTATGCAAAGTTACAGGAAATTTACAGCACGGAATTTATTTCAGTAATAGGTCTTGTTAGGTTAGTCTTAGGTCTCTTTACTTGTTACATTAAACATTAATTGTCTTCGTAGTTCTTTCTCTGTATATTAAAATTATGACGTTATCAGATCAGTACTGGCTCCGGGAATAACAGAATAGTCCCACTGTAGCCCATGCATGTCGTAAGAGGCGATTAAAATGGGTACCCAGAGCCTTGGAGTATAGCCGGGCATCCTGCCCCTGGGGATTATATCAATGGACCTCAGGGACTTTTCTTCTTCAGGTAAGTACGGGCATCATGACCCCAAGACACCCTAGAGATATTTTTCTTTCCCATGGGGTTTACTGCCTTTGGTAAACACGGGTTACGCTCTACCGGGACACCCTAGGAATCCTTCTCTATTTTCGACCCTCCTTCTTGTCAACCAATTTTTGTCTTTTCTTCAATTTATTCACGTCTAGACCACAGTTAAATCTCGTTTGGCGCATCATAGTCATATCTGGCTCTTGTGCCAATAACCTTTACATTTATTCACTCACTCAGTATTGGCTCAAACTGGGTTAATAATTTGATTATTGTAAATTGTTCTGATTTGCTTTCTCGTGTCTATTGTTCTGATTTGCTTTCTCGTGTCTATTGTTCTGATTTGCTTCATCGTCCATACACGATGGCTATTGACGACGGACCTCTTAATTTTGAACCTCGGTCAAGTGACGAGGACGACACCTGAGCTGGTACCCCCCCTTTCCTAATTTCCCCACCATGCCAACGGGAGGACTTTGGGCCCCGAACAGATTTAACGTGCATCAGCCCCGGCTACACGGCGGGTCTTTGGCGGCCAAGGATCAAACCCGCGACTGAACGAAAGCCGCCGGCCCCGAGTCCACGACCTTGACCACTAGGCTACAGCGGCCACCATCGAAAAACTAGAAGATATAGTTCTTTATAATTCTTTTAAAATTGTTTAAACTTCGGAGAATGCATTTCAGCTCTCTGGGAGAAGAAAAATTGTTAAAAATGGTGTAAAATTATTCAAAATCATTATAAAAGCAAGAGTGAACTTCATAACTGATACATATCAACTAAATAGCTTAACCATCTTACTTAATCATTAGGTGCACTACAGTTAGAAAACAAAACACGGGTTTTCAGTTCTAAATCGATGTTTAAAACAGAGGAATTCAATCAAAGAACTTACTATATAAAGAATGAAAAAATTAGATTGATCGTTTTTTCATAACGTCGTACTGAGAAACAACACTTGGGCTATTGGTGACGCACCTCATAACTTTGAACCTTGGTCAAGTGAAAAGGATGACACCTGAGCTGGCACCTTCCTCTGAAGACTTCCACACTACGCCAGGGAGGACTTGAGACCTCGACCAGATTTAGAGTGCATCAGTCCAGCTACACAGTGGGTCATGAGTGGCATCAAGGCTCGAACCCATGACTCGAAAAACTGCAGGTTGCGATCAAGACCACTAGGCTTCCGCTGCCACTTGAAGAACTCAGAACTTGTGCTACATCTTTATTGTTCTCCCATGCGATCAGATCTTTAAGCATACTTTATGATAACCTGGAAAACTATCATGACAGTAAATCTGTCACTAAAGTAGAAATTGTGATAGCAAAAGTTTGTACTAGATATATTTTCCTCTTGCCTTTAATTATTGTCATACATTTTCATGCAAAATAAAGTTAATTTTTTTTCATGTATTAATTTTCGAAAATATTTATACCATTCCTATATCTAGCTACCTGCATGACTTGGATCTGTATATTTTAATACTCTGGGTTGCTTCAAGTGTTGTTTGAGATTTTTAAAAGGACATTTAAAACCAATAAATTAAAATAGGTTTTATTTTTATCTTTAATAGTCTGAATTTGTTTAAGATACAAATTTTGATGCTGTTTCTCATTTTGATGTAAGAGCTAGAACAAAGGTAAGAAGTGCTTAGTTGTTAATGTATTTCAACAAGTCTTATGAAACAAACGTATTTCCAAATAGTTCCAATTACTTAATGTTTTCTTTAACGTAGATTTTTAGACCCCCTCAGGAGCTTACATTCTTTAGATCGACACGAGAATCATGACTCCAAAGAACCCTTGATATATTTTTCTTTCCCATAAGATTTACTGTCTTTAGTAAACTCGGGTGACAATACCCCTGAAACCCTTCTTTATTTTCGTTCCTTCTTCTCGTAAACCGCTCTTTATCTTTCTTTCCTATTTTTCTAATGTCTAGATCACAGTTAAAAAACATAAAAGTTCTATGCGAAGTTTTGCGAAGAACAGATTTAGCCACCCAAGATGCACTTTTTTTTAAAAATAATTATTATTAAAGTACTCAATTAAGTATAAGAACTAAAGTAAACGATGAAATATCGAGAAATGGACAATAGTAAACTTTTCCGGTATTAAAATTAAAGCAAACGATAAATTATTAAATTGAACGTTATATGAGCTATATGTAATTAAAATTAAAGCAAAGGATAAAAAATTGAAAAGTGATCTGGTATGCCAAAAGTGATCCACCTAAAACAATACCCTCTTAGGTAGCTAATAATTTTCTAAAAAAAATTATGTTTTAAAATAATTTTATTTGTTTTTGAGCGTTTTCGGCTGTCTCTTTCTTCCCGATTCAAAGATACGCTGAATACATTTCATAATCTGAGCCACGGTTCGATGACGAGGTCAGTACCTAAACTGGCATCCCGCCATCCTCTTCCACATCTTCACCACATTAAAGTGAAGATTTTTGATCCCTGATAGATTTAACGTGCATCACTCTCGCTATACGACGGACCAGATTCGAAACCGCACGTTACGAGTCCGCTACTTTACTAAGTTCTTTTCGTAACTGTTACACAAATTTAATGTTCCTTACACTAGTGCCTGACCCAACATTTAAAATACCTATCCGGAAAAAACAACCATCGCGCAAAACATATCTCATCTTCTCTTCAAAATCGCCAACCATCGATTGGCGAGGAGGTAAATGGTGGCAACCCCCGAATAGGCTCCATTCTCATGTCCATCATCTAGGAAAGCTATAATGCAGCACGATCCGCCCGTGTGTTCGACGTAACTAGATCTCTAAGCAGATACCGGGTACATCATTAAAGTGTGACTTCGCAGCTCTCCTTGAATCTCACTCATTCTCCGCTCGCCCCTGCCTCTGAAATTTATTTACAAACGTTGCTGTTGGGATAATTGGATGATTTTTAAGTTACCTCCTTAAAGCTGACTTTTAAAAGCAGGTCCGCTTTTGTTTGTTTGTTTGTTTACATCATATTTTTTCCCTTGCGCCCTAGGTGGCGTTTTTATTCGAGAAAATCGTGCATTTATTGGCGGGTCGATTTGTGGTGTTTTTAAAAACAAGAGGGATGTATGCCATCTAGTGCTTTCGGCATTTTATTCGGAAGTTTTTTTTTTTTAAATTGATAGTTTTATGAATGTTTTTTTTTACTGAAAAATATTTATAATATTTGTTGCGTTTTTGCACGTGATGAATAGAGAAAAGAGCCATTTGAAGAAATATTTCATCCACTTGTGCCACAGAAAAGAAAAAATAGCCGCCGAATTTACCCATTTATCTCTTACAATCCAGGCGATTTGGAAGAATTCATTCAGTTAACATTTGATCTAATACTTGCATGCAATCAAGAAAATGCATCTAAACATCTAAGTGGATACATTTTGAACCGACGAACTTAACTGCGAAATCTTAAAAAAAAATAATAAAATGTGAAAAAAAAAAAAGTGAATTTCTTCAAGAATCTGCATTCAAATTTAACTCGAAAACTCATTTTCTCTTAAAGCGAATTGTAATAACTAAAATTTAAAGATTTGTACCAAACTTATGTCTGGACTGCAAACTGAAAACGCCTCCTGCTACGGAGGCGCAAACAGGCAACCAACAACCCAGACCTTGAGATATCAGAACGAGGTTATCGATGGATCTGCCGCCGGTATCTCCGCTGCCAACATAGCCGCGGTGGCACGCAACCACCACGGCACAACTCCTCGCCGGACAGCTCCGGTGATTCACTCCGGTTCAATCCACGCGCGCTCCGGCATCTCTGGATCCACCAACTCCGCAAACAGCAACGGTACTTCTTCATCGCAGAATTGCGGTATAGATTATACCACTAATAACAATGGTGATACCAACAACCGAACGAGCAGCGGCGGTTCATCCGAATATTGCTCTACAAAATCACCGAGTTCTAAACTCAATGAACTGTTATCCGGACAAAACCTGACCTTCTCTTCAGAACAGGTTGCATGCATGTGCGAAGCTCTTCAACAAGCTGGGAATATTGAAAGACTCGGCAGGTTTCTGTGGTCTTTACCACCGAGCGAACTTCTCAGAGGCAATGAGTCTGTTTTAAGGGCACAGGCCCTTGTGGCTTTTCATAGAGGCAATTACAAAGAACTCTATGGTATTCTAGAAAGTCATAATTTTGATCAACAGTATCACAATGATCTTCAGCAAATGTGGTACAAAGCTCATTACAGGGAGGCTGAAAAAATCAGAGGTAGGCCCCTTGGGGCTGTGGACAAGTATCGTTTGAGACGAAAGTTTCCTCTGCCCAAAACCATCTGGGATGGAGAAGAAACTATTTATTGTTTTAAGGAAAAGTCAAGAATAGCACTTAAAGATTGTTACAAGAGGAACAGGTATCCAACACCTGATGAAAAGCGTGGACTGGCGAAGAAAACGGGGCTTACACTAACCCAAGTCAGTAACTGGTTCAAAAATAGAAGGCAAAGAGATAGAACACCTCATCATTACAGGAGGTATGGAAAAAAAAACTTCCCTTTATATTAATAGATACATATTGTAGTCTTTTTTTTTATTTTTGTTTTAATTTGTATACTTCAACTAATAAACTGTTTCATGTCGACTTATAAAATATATTTTATAATTGTACAACACGCGGATTTAAAATATTTTCATTTTTGAGTGTATTTTATCACTGTATTAATGATTTCATTGTAATAATATGCAATTATTTTCAAGGTGGAAAATGTTTCTTTACGCAAACATAGGTCTAATTTAGAAATATTTCAGAACGGGTGAGATTTAATCATTTAATGCTGTATATTATTGCAAAATTTAAATATATTTTAATGAGGCATATTTGATTTTAATGGCAGGATTCAATATTCAATTTAATTAATGTGTGAGTTTGAAAATTTCGTTTTCCTTTCAATATATATTCACATTCATATCTACATATAAGATAGAAAGAAATAGTAACAAGGCAATTTCTTGAATTCATCTTTGGCATGATTAATGCAATCCTGCCAGCATTAGAAACATTTTCGCACAAAAATTTAGCAAATAATAAATTTTTTTTTTGCCTTCATTTGAGAGTTGATTTATGCGTTTAATTTGTAACATCTCGTCAATTGAATCTATTTTGATGTGTAAATTATTATTAAGAGTTGATGTAAAAATTGTTTAATTAATGGTATAAACATTTTTGGGGAGCAAACTCTTTTAACCGAAAGTAGGGTGTTCTGTAGAGGTAAGTTAGGAAAAAACTTGAAAGCGTTTATTTTCATGCATGATAAACGTTCCTCTATGCATTTAACACAAATAATTTAAAAATGTAAATTTAGCACTTTTTAGCTACAGATAAAATAATTAAAGATCTTAAAAAAATTGTTATAAATTCTTTGTAGTAATTTTAGGTTTGACTAAAAAAAAATCATAAAGTTCTTAAATTAAGGGTCCCCCCCTTTATTTTAATCAAATTTAAGGGGGCACATTTGTTTTTCTTATTTATTGGTAATTTTAAGTGAAATTAAGTCTTACATTCGATTTATAAGTTGTTCATATTTTTTATTAATTAAAATTATAAAAGACTAATTAAAGCAAGAATATCCAATAATTGTTTCAAAGATTAGGAATAAAAAGTAATGCATTTCTGAATACATATATATAGAAAGTATAAGAGCATTTTAAATTGTTTTCTAACAGTCTTTTCTAATTTAATAAATTATTCTGCAATATTGTACAATAAACTAAATTTTGTGATGCATGTTCTTTAAAATAACACAGTAGTTCCAAAAATTGTAGAACACTTTTAATATACAAAACCTGTTTCAACATTTTTTCTTATATTCTTAGTTAAATACAGATTACATAAATAATGGTAATGGATTTCAAATGTTTTTAATGCTTAATACAAGTAGTTATGAACTTGGTTTATATAGGAATGTTAAATGTATGAAAATGCCCGCGTTATGTTAAAAACACAATTCATTAAAAAACAATAGAAATGTACTAAGCGAAAAGATATATTTCAAACGATTTTCCTTTTCTTACAGATTCGTTAAATTTTCATTTGTTCAGTTTCTTAAAATATGGAGTATTTGATTTTAATTCAATAATGATGAAATAAATGCAGTAATTTTAATTCAATAATGATGAAATAATTACGAAATGAAATACTTTGTCTTTAATTGGGTGCAATTCCTTGAATAATAAAAATTTATAAATAAAAAAAAAGAAAAATATACATTCTAATTCCAAATATTTAATTTGTGTAACATTTATTAATTTCAAAATTATTTCAATCTGTATTTTCGTAGATGTAGATCGAATAATATTTAGTTACAAAAAAGATTGAAATAAATCTTTTATAGTTTGTTCCCTTCCATAAACTGATGATATTTAGAAATTTCTATGGATTGATACTAAATTATGACACATATTTCTTACATAATTGCACGTTTGAAGAAAAATAAAGAATGCTTAAATCACAATAAAAAACTATTGTTCCGTACAAAAATAAATGAAATTGTCTCTAATTATTATACATATTAAGAGAAATGAATATCATTTAATAATAATACATATTATTATATTTCTGTCGTAAATCTTCTTTTTGAAGGAAGCAATATATATAAACGATAACTATTTTATGCGTTTTAAACTATTTCTGTTATTACATATAGATATCAATATGAGTGTTTATAGATATGAATAGGAATACTTTGGTTAGTTTTTCAGTTGTTTCCAAGATGAAAGGAAAATTCTGGAAAGCTTTTATTGCACATTTTTATAAGAATAAAAAACTGCGTCAAATTATTATTGCGTCAAATTATTGAACGCTTTTACTTAACAAGATTAGAGCACGCTTCCATTTATTCCATTTCACGAACTTCAAAGAAATTGAAGTTATGCTAAAATCTTGATTTAAACATACTTTTTACGGCTACTAGCTACCTAAGGGGCTATTGTTTTAGGTGGATAATTTTTGGCGTAGTAGATCACGTTTTCAATTTCTTATCGTTTGCTTCAATTTTAATTACATATAGCTTAAATATATTCAATTTATTAATTTATCATTTCCCTTAATTTAAAATCGGAAAAGTTTATTATTGTCTATTTTCTATTTCTCGAATTTTTTTTTTCATCGTTTATTCTAATTCTTATTTAACTGAATAATTTTTGCTAAACTTTGCATAGAAGTTTTCTATATTTTTGCATAGAAGTTTTCTATATTTAAGCGTACTTTGCAAAGTTGCTTAAAGTTGAACGAAACAAATTATATAAAAGTTCTTTTCACCTGAATGTTAAAGAAAATGACTTATACATTCATAAGATTTGATTGTAAAAAATATGCATTAACATTATCGTATTATGATTTCATTGGTATATAAAGCGAAACGTATTTTAACATATTATCCGTTCCAGTTCACATCAATCAATTTTTATTTTTAAGTCAACATGCATTTTGCATCACAGAGAAAAATTGCGCCTTCATTAAATATTTTAAAATTTCCTAGCTCATATCGTATTACAGTAAATACGATTATATATGTTATAACTACCTAAATTTATTTACATAATTCTCTTTAAAAGTTTGGGATCTCAATTTATTACACTGAATAAATATAATTAAAAAGAAAAGAACTTTGCACTCTAAACATTTTTAGATCTCTTTTTCTCCACTCTCGGGGTTTTAGCTGCAAATCTAATACTGAGAAATACTTAGCCCATTCCCTGCCATATGGGAAAGCCTGCTTAGTAAATAATTTACGGCTTTTAGCTTCCCTAATCCCGGTTTCCCCGATGGCCACTTCAAAGAGAACTCTCTCCCTTTCTGTTTGAATATTCACAAGGGAACATGATTATAATATTATTTTATTACGACCAACAAGTAGAAGAAACGTCTGGTTGGGTTTCGATCTAGCATTTGGGGTTATAGTTCTTTAAAAAAAACGTGGAAAGGTGACACGTTTTTATTTATTTCCACAGATTAAATCGATGTTTACCGTAACAATTTTATAACATGATCCTTATTTGTATGGATTATAAACATCATCATTATAAACGTACTTGAAATTTTTAAAAAAAATGCGTTTTTCCCCAACGATCCCTTTCACCAAACTTTTTGTTAAATTGAATTTTATCTATAGTTCAACGGATGGATTTACAATATTTTTGCATTAACTTGCTTTGATAATTTAAGATCGCACTTAAAAGAACATGAAGGTTATTGGCGGAAACCGTATAATTTGGAACAACGGTCAAATTACTCGGATGTTACCTGTGAGCTGGTACCATCTTCTCCCAATATCCATACCAATTATTAACTTGCATTTGCCTTTTATACACTTAAAAGTAAATGATTCACAATTTAGCATTATGCTACTATAATGAAATTTAAAAAGAAAACTACGTTATTTTGTCCTGCTAATAATTAAAGAAATTATAAAAACTAAGAAAATAATTATGTTAAGGATTAGATTATTGCAGTACTATCCCTAGAAAAGGTTGCAACATATAAATAATAATTTGTTCTATGCAGAATAAAAAAACTACAAAAATATGAGTGTTACAAACCTAAAGCTTCAAAACATTAAATATTTAATTTCATTAATAGACTCATACATAGACTCATTAAAACAAAAATCAGAAAAACTTATAAATGTTTTTAGTTCATAGAACTTGCTTTTTTTGAAAAATAAACTGCAATCACTTTTTTTTTACTGATCGCAGCAAAAAGACTTTAAATTTATATTATAGAAAATATCAGTATAATGCATTTGCAATGAATTATAATAAATTATTCTGGTTCTCTTGCTATACATTTATGTTATGAGACTGGTATCTTAAAGAATATAAATTGTTCTTTTGTAAATAATCATTTCAAAATAATATTTGAATAAAATATGTGCGAAAGCCTTTCATTATCGTTTGCTTTTAGGTTTGGCAATTTATATCATCACAAATTTCACAACAAATTCCATATTTTATTTAGTGTTACATGTGATAATCTGCTTTTATTATTTCTATTACTGAATTAAATAGCTTGTATTTATATTAATGCGAGAATATTTGTACTACGGAAGCATTATTAAAGATTTTTTTTCACGCTTGAATCTCGTTTCATCTGGTGTTTATTTGAATTCGAAATTTTTACTTATAAAAGTATGTAAACAATCGCATTGTTTTGTCTTCGCGTGAAATTAACAAGAGTTTTACATAGTTGTTGCACAATTTGTATCCTATTGTATTTGGGTAGTTATTTAGTATCTAATTTTAAAATTTCTTTTGCATAAAAATATTGCTTTTTAAATAATAAACAATGTTATAAATCTATTCTTAAACTTTCTGAATGTGTTTTGCAATCATAGTGTTTTGTTGAATTCAATATACTAAACAAACGGATGAATAAATAAGGATTGCTCGAAAATCTGTCAGAAAAATAAAAGATTTAAATTTAAAAATATATAAAAGAATGCTTTTGTACGGATCAATAAATATATAGATGTGGTGTGATTATGTCGCACGACGAAACAGCACGAGGGCTATTGGTGACGGACCTTATAATTTGGAAAAGTAATGAGGAACTATAAGTATAAAAGATAATTATTTTAGTTTGTATGAAAATTAAAGACATTCAAATATTTCAACTTTTTGTTGTTTTAATGCGAATTATTTATCCTTTAGTCGAAATGCTATATTTTAAAGCATCGAAACATTGGGAAAGAATTTAAGCCAAAATATTACTATAAAGATATATTTTTTTGTTTCTTTGATGGTCAATTTATTATATTCGCATCGCAGAAAATTAGCTGCGTTGACTTTCATTAATTTATTTTTATTAATTATTACCCTATTTAAACAATTTGTAGTAATTTTAAGATAAATGTAAATTTTGAATATCAGTTAAGTTGAAGAAATCATCAACATTAACTTTATTAATATGGATGTTTTTAATCTAATGGGATTAAGTTCAATAAATAAATACTTTCGAAACTACAAATTTTTTTTTTCTCAAGCCATTAGATTTGACATTTAGGAATGACTGTAGAAAATTAAAAATCACTAATTAATTGACTGTAGAAAAAAGCATTGCTATTTAAAAAAAAAAAAAGCACATTTCATTTACTTGCTAATATGAAGCATTTTGTTAAAACAGCATTATTATTAAACGAAATTATTAAAACCGTTATAAAAGAAAATGATATGGATGTTTGTTGTCCTTACCTTTAATTGAATGAAAAATGTGAAATACAAAAAAAAAAAAAAAAAAAAAAAAATATCTATATTGATTCTTTACTTTTTTTCCCTGGGGATTTCTAATATATCTTTTCTTAATAATTCTCCAATTTATTAGTGTTGTATAACCATTTTGTTACAACTAAGTTTATATCAACATTTAGCGTACACGCATACAAAAATTGCTGAAATATTAGGAAATTAACCTTACAAATATTTGAATTTGAAAGAATTTTAACTATTAAAAGTAATTACTTTGATTTTCGTAGAAATTTTTTTTAATAATCAAACTAATCGAATAAACTACGGAATAAAACTCATTCAAAAAATTAAATTTTATTTTGATAAATAGCCATTTCTTTAAAATAAAAGAAAAGAAAGAAAAATATTTTTTTTCTTATCTTCGTTACATGTTTTTATGTGTGTTATCGTTTTTCACGTAATTTATTGTTTTAACTGTACGCGGAAAAACAGTCCTGTTTCCCACATCTTAAATCAGCAACACTTCAAATTACTGATTCATCACAACTAGGGAAGGGAGAAGCTACTGTACATTGAATCTGCTCTTTAACCTACAGGTTTACTGCTACTAGCGTAATCCCTTTGTGCTGATAAAAGCTGATAAATATCTCTCCAGGGAGTTCGTAGGGGTCAGTTTCCAGCATAAAAAAGAAGTGAGGGAAAGGTTGACTTTTTTTTAGCATAAAAAAGCTTATGCATTGATGAAAATAAGTATTTGGCTTTTCTTGTTCAATCGCTTAGTATTTATAACATTTAAATATTTATTTAGTGTTTGTATTCCTTGTATTTTTACTTCAAAATATTGTTTATTATTCAACTGTTGCTTTCTATTGTTAAATAACTTTAACTATTCTGAAGGTTTTAAATACATATAGAATTAATTGTATTTACTTTTATTGTACGCAAAATAAAGCGATATATATATATATATTATTTTACATATCAATTTTAAATATTTTCTTCATTTGAAGATTGAAACCTATCTTATTTTAAATTAATTCGAAGAGTTAATGATTGATTCTTATTTCTTCGACAATGCTTGTCAATAGTAAAAGTTGTCTGTTTATTCTTTGTTTGAAATCTCGATAATATTAATATTTGTACGAATAGCATTTGAGATTAATATTTGTACGAAATGTATTATAACTTTCTCTTGTATTCTCCTATAAAATTTAGTATAACTGTTTCTGGAAAATTCTTAATATACTAATGATTAATTTAGATATTCAAAAAGAAAAAGAAATTGAAGTAACATTATTTTATGTAGTGTGTTGATAACAGAATTAAAATTTTAAGAAAAAATTAATTTTTTTTAAAAAAAAAAGTTCTTTTAATGGTACTCGTTTGTGATATTCTTACCAAAAAATTGTAGACTTTCTTGTTTGTTTGGTACCAAATAATTAATATTATGCAGCTAATATTTGTTCTGGTTTTGCTATTTAAAAACATTTGATAAGCACGTGAATATTTTTTTCTCTCTTTTGTTCTTGTTTTCTGTTATTAAAAACATTCGATAAATGCATAAATAAATTTTCCTCTTTTTTTTTCTTTGTTTTCTGTTTTTATTTTTTGGTTATATGTTATTCTGTGGATGAACACATGGAGGAGCCTTTTGCTGTTCTAGAAAAAATGGTTTTTAGTTTTTTTAAAAACTGTTTCATGAGAATGTTGAATGAAACTGTTGCCATAAGTTGTCACACATTTACAAATTGTTGTAGAGAGACTATATATTTCTAGATCCGGAGAATCTTTTTTTTTTTTTCCTCAAAAAATGGCATTGATAAAAATATTTTGATACTTGAAAAGCAGTATGGAAACGAAAACATTCTGTAATCAATAATGGAAACTTTTAACTAATCTTTTATATTTATGATACGTAGTAGTTATACTCTTGACAGCACAGTTTGTATTGTAATAAATTACAACAATTATATTTTTAATGACTGAATATAATAATGGCATGTTTAATAATCAAACGCAACAGTGATATGTTTTATTATCGAACACAACAGTGTGACATGTTTAATAATCAAATACAACAATGATATGTTAAGTAATTAAATACAACAGTAATATGTTATGTAATTAAATACAACAGTAATATGTTAAGTAACTAAATACAACAGTGATATGTTAAGTAACTAAATACAACAGTGATATGTTAAATAA
>BMAW01061311.1:108811-128218 GCA_019974015.1 Nephila pilipes
ATATTAAGTAATTGAATGTAATAGAATCATATTAAGTAATTGAATGTAATAGTAACATATTAAGTAAATGAATACAACAATAATATGTGTTTAATGACTCATTATAATAACGATATATTTAATAATCGAATATAACAATGACATGTTAACTAATTGTATACAGCAGTGACATGTTTAATAATCAAGAACATCGATGATATATTTGACAATCAAATGCAATTCTGACATATCAAGTAAATTAATACAACAATGATATGTTTAATAATAGAATGCAACAATGCCATGTAAGATAATTGAATTAAATTAGAGTTTTAGTTTTTCGTTTTTAACTTTAGAACTTATACTGATTTAAAACATTTTAACATTAATTGATTATAATTTTGAAAATTCAGAAACGTTGTATATCGTCACAATTTCATTTAACCTAAATCTTTAATTCAGCAAGTTTTATTTTCACAAAAGCTAAAATGGAATTCGATTTGGCTGAGAAGACAAATTTGATATATTTTGAACTAAGTTTTTGATGTTTCACAAACTATTAAAAAAACTAGTAGATATAAAATCTTTTACCATTGTAAGTTTTATTTCTTTCAATCGCAAGATTGTAAATCGTTGTGATATTTAAAAAATAAGAAATAAAGAGTGTATTATACATAATAATTATGAAAATAGAAACTAAGCATCGAGAGATGAACTGTCTAGTATCCTTATCCTATATATCCTGAATTTTTTCAAAAAAATAAATTAGTGGTTAGGTTTTCTAAAGGGTGCATGAAGAGATACTAAAATTCGAGAAAAACTGAAATCTTTTTTTCCCTGTGTTTATACTTTTATTACGAAAGCTAGTTACATTTTTAATTATTCAAATTGAAATGAAATATATGTAAAATGAGAGTAATTAAGCTTCAATACATCTTAGAGTAGTTATTGCCAGTTCAATTACGGTAGTCTGTTAGGGGAGAGGGGTTTGGTCTAGAAGAATGTATTAGTTTTCATCCAAATTTCCTTGCTATATTTGACAAACCCAATGAGATAGTTTTAGAACCACAGGATGATGTTTATTTCCAGAACATACCCCTTAACCTCTTGATGCCCTTGGCCACATATAAGGACATGTATTTTTTTTTATAATTGTAATTACTATTGTTAAAACAACAAATATTTGATAATGAATTATTCATTATAGAATCTCTCGACAAGAAAAATAAAAATTTTATAGTTTGGCTGCTCTCATAACAGTATTTATGGTTTACAGTTAGGAATATGAAAATATCACCAGACTAGAACCACCAGATTTCCGCCAGGCCACCAAATATCACCAAACTAGATTTGTCGCCAACTTTTCCGATTTTTTTGTAGGTTCTTATACTAAAAAAAGGAATTGAAAAATCCTCCAAGCTATCACGATAAAAAAAATATGCAAGACGAACGCATTACATTTGCAAGAAATATGAAGGTATGCCCGTAATGTATGAAATCCTTTCACTTATAAATTACAATTAATGATAAGTGGCAATAAATGTAGACGTTATGATTTTTTGTGCATTTTTTCTTGCCTCTCCCCTTCTTTTGCTTTTTGAATTCCTATTAATATAATAGTAACAAATAAAAAAAAAAGCCAAATTTTTCTCACTATAAAATATCGTTTCTGCAAAAGTTAAACTATATATATTTTACTTACAAATGATTGTCTAGGAAATAAGGTGGGAAGAAATGTTTCTGTTGTACAAAAAGGTGAGGCTCTAGTAAATTGCATGATCATAAAATAGACTGCTCATGGAAATCCTTTTACCTTTAAACCACGTTAGGTCTCATTTACCGGCCAATGGTATGGCGAGAAAAATAAAGTCTGAGAGCCCTTCACATTTATAATAATGCAATACAGTATTGTTAATGTGATATCCGATACGTCTATGAATACTTCTGCAATAGAATCCTTTATAATGCTTTCCCGTCTAATTCGAATTCGAGTAACTCCAGGAAAAAAATTATGATTATTATTCATACTGCTTGATAAAAAACAGTACAGTGTTATGGGTAAGAAAAATTTAACATTTTCACATAGTTTTTGATTTTTTTTTGTATAGAAAAGTAAATACATACATTTACCTTTTATTTCTGTATAAACAATGTAGCTAAATCTTTGTTTAAAAAGTAACCTTTATAAACAAGTAATAATCAGATTTAAAAGTAAAGGAAATATTTTTATTCAACTTTTAGTTAAATGTTATAAAAACACACATTTCACTTTTTAACATTTATTTCACTATCGGAAGTATTAGCTAATACATTACTACTATGTCTTGTTAATATTGGTTCGGTAGATTTGACGCTTGGAGAGTATGTTTAACAAATATCTTTGTTCAAACATCTTAGATGTTGCCGTTATTTAATAGCAATTCTGTTTCCAAATGATTTTTAATCCGAAAATATGATGGTGGAATAATCATATAACTTTCCTTTAAATTTCATAAATATTACTTTTGAAAGATCAAATTTCATAAAATGTGTTCCCAGTGTTTTTGCTATTTAAATTTTCTAAATTTAAAGTAGCTTCGGTTCATTAAAAAAAAAAAAAAAACGTGAAAAAGAGCTTTCATCTGTATTCAAACAATATGCTAATTTCATTAATTTGGTTTCATCAATATCTTTTTTTTAATGAATAAAGTCAGTGTAATCTGTAACATATTATAACTGCGAAATAAAAAGTGCTACAGTTCAGTCTCCTAAAATGCGATTGATTCATACCTCGTTATATGGAAACCGTGTTACAAGAAATTCGGAATTAACTCAAATCAGGAAATGGATTCTATAGAAACCGCGTTATGAAAAACATAGAAATTAGATAAATCAGATTAATTTATACCGCGTTATATAAATTAAATTACAACAACTTAAAAATATATAAACTGCGCATAAATTCAAACTTATTCAGAACTACATAAAAACTGCATTCCCAAAGTATCAAGTAGGGGTTGATACGGTTAATAAATAAAATTTTATTATAGAAATGGCAATGAATTTGTAGATTTTTACATATTTGAGTTAAGTTTTATTTCATATGCATATATATTTCTTATAATAAAATTATAAACCAAAAAAAAATAATTTCCTACAGACGATATTTTTGCTCCATTCTTCAAACGATTTAAAATTTGGATTTTGTACCTCTTGCGCCATAAAATCTCACAGTCACTCACTCACTCACTTGGATTTTGTACCCTAAATGATATATAATTTTTTTTAAAACCGTTTTATGCTTTTATTTATTTCAGTCATTTTGCATACCTATGGATAATCATTTTTTTAAGATAAATATTATGACAAATAAACAATTTTTTATCCGGATGTTCTCTAATATTGTACAATTCTTATAAAGTAAATTAAACAAGTTTAAAGAACTTTACTATACATACGTCTGAACACATTTAAATACAGTCTTGGAACAAATTAAAACAGAGTAATTCTTTGTTTGCTCATTTTTAGGGAAACATAAAAAAGAATTAATACATCGAATAAGTACTGCCGTTGATAAATTTTTCAAGCCATTTGAATTGTTGGAATGTTCTTGTACGAAAAAGCGTTAAAAGGAAACTGCGATATAGGAGAGCTGTTGTAATTTTCGCTTCACGTTGTATGGAAATTGCATTATAAGAGTCTTAATTAAATAAGAATAAACGTATGCCTAGAAAGAGTAGCACCTCATAGTTAACCTTGTTAAAGTTAATTTAAACTGGTTTTAGAAGCATGCTTGAATTTATTCGTATTCATCCAATAACTTATGCCGCACATAACGCGGAATGAATTCTTCCTGTAGTTTGGGAATTTACCATACAACAAAATGCATAATCAAATTAAATCGCAAATTTCTAAATGTCAGCTAAAGAAAACTAAAAAAATCTATTATGGTAAAGTGTACATAATTTTCCAAATTCAAAACTAACTTTTAAACGTTTCATGACAAAAAAAGGAGCTCAACAACAAAAGTAAATTTTTTTTTTCCAGCAATTCATTTAATCTCTGCGAACTCCCCGGGAAAAAAAAGAAAATGTTTATGTCCTCGTCTAAGTGATGCAGATAGCTGGTTATTCCTTTTTGTGGGTTTTTCTCTGAAGAGCTCAGATAAGAAAACCATTTAGCGATGCTTGCCTTCCAAAAAGCAGAGACCTTGGCTGCAGCCTTAAAAGAAAGAGTTGCCATGACAACGTTCCGATTTGTCGCCAACTTTTCTGTGGGTTTTTTTTTTTCCCTTTTCTGGCTTCAACCAATTAATTTAAAAAAAAATGTAATTTCATTCTTTTTCAAATAGATACGATTGCTTTGAAATGAAATTGTAAAATAAAATTCCTTCGTTCAAGGTTTGGGAAGTTTACTTCTTTGAAGAGCCTTCCATGAAAGAGGCCTTCAAATTTACTTCTAGACTCACATTTAATTTGTAAATTTGAGATTTGTTTAAGAAACCTTTTTTCCCCCATGAACTGAAGAAGCAAAATAAGCACTTGAAAATAAAGATAAAATTTCTTTTTTTTTTTTTTCCTCTTGTACATTCAATATTGTCCTGTAATAGAAATGAAATAAAGTTTTTCTTAAAACTAGAAAGTATCTGCATCAACTGATGTTCAAACGAATGCATGTGTGAGAAGGTATTTTATACACTCTGAAAGTATTTTCCAAATAGTCATAAAATACGTTGAAACATAACTAAAGAACGAATTAATGAATGTATAAATTGAAGATATATAAATATCAATACAAAAGAGAGATAGAGAAGAAATAGATAAAATATTTATTTGTTAAAAATTAATATAGAAATGTATATGATGATTAGTAACTGTGTTTGAAATTATATATATATGCGTGTGTGTGTTACTTTATCAAAGAAAATAATTTCAATTTAAAAGTTTTTATACTAGCTTTGAATTTATTAGACCGTTAGACCGATCATTACCACATTTATAACTAAGATATGTATATAAATATATATTATGAAATAATAATGATAATTGTCGAATTTTGAAGGATAAAAAGGATTTGAAACTGCATTAATCGTCGCTATCTATTGAAGCTTTGTGGAACTGAGTATATATGCTATTCGGTGTATTTATTTTAAAAATTGCTTTGTAAATACGCATTTGTCGACTGCATTGTCTGACTATAAAAACAAGACTCAAACTCGGAACTTTATCGATGCCCTAATAGTAATGATTGAAGTTTATCGTTGCGTTCTTTAAAGAAATATTCAGTAAATACATATGCTTTTAACTCTTAACAACGTAACATTCATTTATTTGAATAAAATAAAAAGAATTTAGAATTCTTGAAATTTACTAATTGCTGACCATTTACGTAACGGAGAATTTATTTCAAGTTCTGCGCTTCTCCTATCACCACCATCACTGAACCAACTCTTTTTCAAGCATGGTGACGAACCAAATACTTTGAGACACTATTTACCTTTGCAATGAAAATTTTACGTAAGTTAAAGCACAAAAACAATAACGAAATATAAATAATGGTAAGAATTAGCAATTGTTTTCGTAAATATATAAAAATAAAATAAACAAATTAAAAAATTAAATAAAAGAAAGTAATATCTCTGCGCTTAGAAATACGACAAAGTAAAAACAGAAATATGATGATAATAACATAAATTCATACATACCATAAAAAATATGAAGTTCAGGAAAGTTTTAGGCACTTTACATTTCCTACCATATGCAAAAGCCAAACATCATCAACAGTATATACTGTAAATACAAACAAACAGCTATTATTTATTCTATTATTTAATGCTGTATTAATACATTCACTTTAATACTGTAGAGAAGGGAATATGATATTAAGAGCACGTTATTTCAAAGATTGATTTATATCAGGCTTGAATTATTTTTACAATATCTGTAAATCCCTGGACGAAATATTTATATTAATCAACATTTTTACTAGCAATTAAGACTTAATTTTAATTCGTGTTGAACATGCAATCAATGTAAACAGAATAACAGTTCAGCACATAAAGCAGTATACATAAAAGAAAAATAGACATCTTAAATTAGAATTTATTTGAGGATTTTATTTGTCTGTTTTTGCCTAAAGAAAGGATAATGTCGCCTCAAAGTGATCTCGCTGGTGGACAATCAAAGCGATGACATTTTTCACCCCTTCTTCATCAAACACTTATGATTTTTTATTTATGGCTTCTCTTTATACATTTATTGGAGTGTATTTTCTCCGATAATATCATGAAACGGCTAAAAGTGAGTAGAGGGAAGGAATATTGGAGGAGATCTCTTCTTTTGTATTCTTTACTGAGTTTTTCCTTTATAGATCATTTTTGTGTAGAAATTTTTGTATTACAATGATTGTGCATATATTTTTAAAAATTAAAGTGTTTTATTTATTTAATCCTTTTTAGATAACAGAATAAGTATTACGTTAAGTTTTCAGTTATGTTTCAATAAATTTGAAAGATACGTCTCTTTTCATAAATTTTGTTTATCACTGATATTGCATTCTTTGCTATTAAAAAAAAACGTAAGCTTACTTATAAATTTCAGTTATAACAACCTAAAAAAGATTCGCGTATTAATAGCAATCCCTAATTAAAATTATATGTGTAATACAAAATTTTATTTAAGGGCTTATAAAAATGTGTACTTTTCCCGCTATCTAAGTATTAAAATTATGTTTAAAATAAGGAATTAGCTAGATATCTTAGGAGAATGGAGACGGGAGGAAATGAAAACAGTGGTTGTCGACCCTTGAACTCCACCAATTAAAATATGTACAAAAATTAAAACATGTATTGAGGCATGTAATTTATATACTGTATGTAATAAATCATGATATAAGTTTAATTATTACTTTAATTAAATATAATATTCATAGTTGCGCCTACATCATTTATTTATTATAATTAAATTAATTAAATGTTAATTTAGATACGAATTAATATCCATAATTTTTAACACTAATTCTTTAATTCATCGTTGGTATATAACAAAAAAAGCAATGTGCAAATCGAATAAAATTTAAAAAGTACCTAATGTGTGAATTTTAATAATAAAAGTGACATATATTAATATTATGAGTGTTATGCTATTGCGATGTCTGTGTTCGACCTTGAATGGTATTCATTGCAAATCACATCTTGAATATGTTTAACGATGAAACATAATATTATATTCATTACTATAAAAAAGATATATTTTAAATAGACCTATTTCTCTAACGATGATTTAGAATTAAATTCTACTCAGATGACCATCCACATATCTTACTAATGACCGCAATAACAACTTAGATGCCTAGAAGCCATTCAATTCCTTACTGAACAACAGCGGCAACTCTCTTTTTGCTTGTTCTATTTTTCTGAATCTCGCATCATTTCAAATATAAAAACAACTCTTCACTTCAATTGGTATACGGGGAGTGAAATGGTCGGTAGAGATCATGGACAATTATTTTAAAAGTAAAAATATCAGATATCATGAGCTCTAAATAACGTTAAATCCTCTCGTAAAAAAATACAAATAATTTTGTTCTGATAACGATATTAATATCTTAAAGTATCCGTACAGCTTCGGAGAAAATTTTTTGAAATACATTGATATTTGCTATCAAAATATTTTTAACGCTAAAATGTTACCTAAAACTATGAAAAACACGTTAAATAATCTGCTTTTAATTAAAAAAAAAAAAAAAAATTGGAGTGGAAAACATGGTGAAAATAGTACAAAAATTGATTATCAGAATAACGCTCATAACTCAAAAGTAAACAAAAATATCATTATTCTGAAAATTTTATCTTATTCATCATAACATTTTTCGGGGCTGGTGCTACATTCTTGATTAAAATCATATTACTACAATTTTTATTGAGTTTCGAGTCAAATAACAATGAAACATAAAAAAAAAAAGTTATAAGAATATATGATTTACTCCTTTGTTACTAAAAACATATCAATTTTGCGACCATGAAAGCAGTAGGGGTTCTTAAAAACTTTTTTAAGGATGATACTTGCAAAATTTAAATTAATTTGGTTCGTAACTTTTTCTGATATCTACATTACTATATGTAAATATGTCGAGAAAAATCAAAAACAAACTTTTAAATGCAATTAAAAATTAGCTACCGAGTAAAATCCAAATACATGTTACTGAAGTTCTAAATGAGGTATAAGCGAAATTGAAACACTCTTAGAACGAAAAAAGATTAAATTTTAAACTGACATTAAAATAATAAAATCGAAAATTTTGATAAAAATGACGTTTTAAAGGTGTATGGATACCTAAATACACCTAGAAACATTTTCCAAAGAATCCAGTGATGATTATCCAAATAAAATGCAGATTTTTTTTTATAAAGAAGTGGCATATGTCCGATGATCAAAGTTTTCCCTTTCCTCTCTCATTTATGCCTCGAACCTATAGCAACATAAATTCCTGATTGCGGTTCCAAAATCTTACCCAAGCTGTGAGTACGGGATATCAACCGTTCGCTAAGCAATTGTATATAAGTAGCCCGTTATGCTAACCCATAACTTGGAGAAAAAGATAATGAAAGCAAAGAGAACTCTTAACCTTACGAAGTATATGAATTAACTACATATCTTCTTTAGATAGCTTAATGAAAGATGGTAATTTATTCACACAATTTTTGTCTTGGAGTATTACGATCTCTTTTAAAAGAGATCTAAAATCGTCGAAAACAACTTCTACAATGTATTACAAAAGAACAAGCATATCTAGAGATTAGACTCTAAATTTTAAGAGAGGAAAATGCTTTTTAAAATGCTCATGATGGATCTTGTGGCGTTTTATTCAATTACTAATTTGTAGATACATTATTTTCCCTTCCGAGTGTATCCCTAAAATGTATCCTTCGTTATTGTTTCTTAAACTAGAACTGGATGTGAATGTCTTTAGTACAATATTTTCAAGCAATTAAACATAGATGAATGAGTGAAAACATTGATAAAAGTGTATAATAAAATTAAATATCGTGACTTAAATGTCAGAAATCAATTAAATTAACTGATTTTTAAATTAAAAGTGTTGCTTTACTACATGACGATTTTATGCAATGAATTAAGTATTTACGTTTAATAACGTTGGAATCCGAGTCGGTTCATGTAGACTTTAAAATATTCTCTCAATTTGCTAAATGATGATTTTGGGAAGCTGAAAAGAGTATTTAATGTTGTTTTCTCTAAATATAGATTACTATAGAAGTTAAATCATGATAAATGCTAATTAAAATGAAAAGAAATTCAATTCAAAACATTTGAAATGTTTATGTAGGGGCAAATATTCATTGTTTATAAATTTTAAACCGTGAGAAATCAAAAAGTTAGTTGTAAAATCAATTAAATTTTTTTTTCTCGCTAAATTTCTCCTAACCAGTACAGCTTCTTATTTCAGAAAATTATTATTATATTCAAAAGATCCTCACTCGCTGTCTAGAGTTAAAAACGTTCTTTCAGATCCTCAGTTAAATTTTGTAATCGTAAGAGCTTTTAATTGAATTTCAAAAGGGCTGTTATATTAAATTACTAAATTAGCCAAATATCGGAAAACAACTTGCATAAATACATGATATATATATATATATATATATATATATATATATATGTGTATATGTATATATTTATATATATATGTGTGTGTGTATATATGTATATATTTATATATATATATGTGTGTGTGTATGTATATATTTATATATATATATATATATATATGTGTGTGTGTGTGTATATATGTATATATATGTGTGTGTGTGAGTGTGTATGCATAAAATATTTTTCGGGATACAATACATTCCTTTTTAAAAACAAAAAATCGACTTAAAATTGGAAGTGTGTGTTGTAGCCTAAAAGTAACATTACAATACGAATCTCTGTAGTATTAAAGCTATTAGAGAAGTTCAATAACTGGAAAAGGAGATGGGGTGACAATATGTTAACAAAATTAGTATGACACGTTAGTATGAATTTTTTTAATTTGAAGTTGTAATATAACTAAGAATAAATTATGATATTTTATATTTCTTTGTTTTGGCATTTATCATACATTTTTATTTGCAAATGAGCTATAGTCCTTTACACTTAAAAAAATTTCCATAGACGACATGTGTAACACGATAACGGTAAATAAATTTTTTCGTTGCGAATTAATAAGGCCTTTTAAATTCGTATACATAATTGGAAGGGATCAATATATTGCATTGATAAATTCCCGCAACTTTTATTTTTGCGAATATCTATTAAATGTAAACTTTGTCCTTTCAGTTGTAATTTAATATTTATATATTGTATTCTTAAATAAATATTTTAATTACCCGCCCTGTTTATCTGTATCTGAAACGGTAATTTTAATTTTCATACATTTCAATTCACGAGTTCAATTAAGATCGTTCAAAATATTGTCATAAATTTCCACTCGTTCCGATTTATGACTAGGTCAAAACATTTCGCTATTTGAACCACATTCTTCCCATTGATTTGTTTTGGCTGAAATGCAATCCGTGTCTGGTGGAAAATAACGAGAATTACACGCCGATTCGAAATGCTTTGCCAGCATCAAGTGGCATGAGGAAATGGAGATGAGTTCAAATTTCATCACCGGTCATCGAAATCGAAGTTAAATTATGCATTTCTAAAAACTGGTGGGTATTAAAATTTGCTTATATATGTTCGCCTGTTGTTTTATGCTGTTTCTGTACGTAGGTATAGATATGTGTCGCTAAAAATTGACAGTTTGTATTGAGGATTTTACTTAGTTAAAATGTTCTATTTGAGAAAAATTATTAATAATATAAGATATACAAGAAACGTGTAAAAATATTCAAAATAAAATAAAATCTAAGTGAAGAGCAAAAAAAAAAAAAAAAAAAGAAAAGAAAAGAAAACCAAACATACAAATTAATTTAATGTACTATGTCTAATAAAAGAACCAGATACAAAAAAAAGTATCTAAATTGTTATACAAACTTAACGTATAGAAATGATTGTAAAGGATTGTATTTGTAATTTTTTATATGTATGTGTTACTATAAAGCTCATAATGACGAAGTAAAAATTCATTTTGGTTTGAACGATTACAATTTATTTTTTTAGCGAATTGTAGGAAACTCAGTTCTATTATTTAAAATTTTTTGGAAAAAAAAAAAAAAAAAAAGTGAATGAAAAACATTGCATCGGTTAGAATTGATTTCAAATTATCGAAAATAAATCTTACGAATTCACTTTTTTGTTCAATTAGACGGGGAAAAAAGTTTCGTACGATAAAAATTTTACAAATATGTTGTGAGTTTTGTAGTTGCATGAAAACGAAAATTACCAATCGGTTACCCCCCCCCATCCCAAATTACATTAAAATAGACATTACTAATATGTGCCTATGACTGAATTTTAAAATATTTACCCAACAAGCAATAATGTAAATTAGATAACGCCTTCTTATGAAATTTGAATTTAGTTTAGGGAATTTTTTATAAATCGATAAATTTTATTGGCTCAGAGATATAGAGCAAAACATATTAAGCACAAGTCGAAATCATCATTAAAAAGTATAACATAGTAATTACTATATTTTCGCAAGATTTAAAATTATCGTTTCTTATAACCATTTTTCCTTATCTCTTTACCCCAAAGAAGTAATTGTAATAGTTTTAAAATACAATAAAAGATAAATTTTATCAAATTAAATATATATCAATCGAAACTTTTGCCCACTTAAAGTATTTACAACGGGATCTCAAATTTGATCCAAAATTTTGAAACAATCTATGAAATATATATTGTAAGACCCTACAGAAATTACATCAGAAAGCAAAAGGTCATCATGGTCATTCATCTTTTAAACATAATCCTTCTCTGATTGGTCGTTCAAACTCCGCCCATGCAGTGTGTTAACTTTTGCAATCTTAAACATTAATCTAAGAAAGAAAATTAATAAGTTTTAAACTCGAATCCACACAATAACAAAAAAAAAAAAAAAAAAAGAATGCTTTAAATATTTCTCTTAAAATAAATTTTATTTTTACTATCAATTGATTTAAATATTTTTCCTAAATTTTTCTTCTTGACAAGTGTGGTATTTTAATATCTCTAAATCAATATTCCATATGATAATCGAAGTCATAGTGTTGACTAGATGAGGAGATAGCTTTAGCGAGCAGGAAATCCTTCTATTACTATCTCATCCTTCATCCTATTATATAGAACAGCGGTTCTCAACAGATGGTACGTATACCCCAAGGGGTACGTGCGAGGCCGTCGGTTATAACATTGTCGATTCCCGAAAAGTAAATACCGAATCTTGCATCAGATACTCGGAACCTCTTCAATGACGGAATGGTGAAGCTGGAAAGTTGTGTGCCACTTCGCAGGACGAATACAGTTAACTTCCCTAATAATATATAATATATTGCTGTTTGTAACATAAAGCTTTTGAATGGGTGGTTTTTTTTTAATCCACAGCTTCGGGTATAAGAAGAAAAAAACTATCATCTTTTTACCTAATTTTTCAACCTTTTTGTGCTTCCAATACAATCTTAAATATCCGATTAATTTTTCTTTTTCCAATTGTTGAGTTAATTTGTTATTACTTCAAAAAATAAAAAATATTAAAACCATATATTTTAATCTGATCTCTACATTCCCCTTTTGGAGAATTTTTCAGAATTTTTAATGGTGTAACTAATTGTGTGGAGAAGAGGGGCTGTCGATTTTTTCGTTGGGGTTCGCGGAAAGCAACTGACAGCTGAGACTTGTTGTCTGAAAATTTAGAATCGCTGATATAACCCTCACATATTCAATGATATATTTTTATGTGGTTAAAGGATTAAAAAAATTTTTTTTTAGTTTGATTTAGAGAACAGTATCCGAATTCGGTGTCTTCTTTCAGGGGAAAAAAGAGATCCAAAAAACACATTGTATATCATATATTTACTACAATGTGCTTTAAAGTTTATGAAAATGAATGAATATGTATTTATTAAAATTTAAACATGAAAGTTAAAAATCTACCGATAAATTATGGTGACAGAAGGAGAAGAAATGTGGAACATATATAAGGTAAAAAAAAATGGTTTGATTTGTATAAAATAGCATTTGTAGAAAAAAAATGTTACTTGCACGAAGGGTATCATACAGTTTTAAATATTACTAAGAAATAACCTAGATATATCATAATAAGAAATTCTCTGCATTTATTGATCCTTTGCATAATGTTCTGTTGTTATTAACCCTGATTTGCTTTTGGAGTAACAGCAGTATCAAAGTTTTAATCCATCATCCCAGGGTTATCATTAAGTTTAATTCTACTTTATATATTGCAGAAATTTAATTTTTATTTTATTATCTTAATGCTTCTTGAAAGTCACTATCAAAAAAGTTGTACATTTCTTCCTCTTTTCTTTGACCTTTCGAGTCATTGTAGAACTTAGTAGATTGAACATCTTCTTCATACTGTGGTTTACCATTCTCTACAACATTCTGAAACCAAGCTAAGAATGTAACAAAAAATGTAATTTTTAAAAAATTATGTACATAAACTGAATTAATACGCAGAATAAATTTTATTCATATATCTTGGTTATTTCTTAATAATAATAAAAACTTTAATGATACCTTTTCGTAAAATAGAGAAACAGAATATAATAATAACACTGGAAGTTGTTTTGTTTTGGAAGGTGGATCCGCGTTTTTCTTTCCATTCTTCAACATCAATACATTGATTTGCATGGGATATTGAGTAAATCAAGTCTGTTATCCACTTCCTTGCTGTATGTACATAACTTTGCATGATACATGTTGTAAAAATTATTTAACCAAAATGTGTTCATATCTAAACAAATTTTCTTGTTTATATTAGTTTATTATATTATTATTGTAACATCAGAGTACACAAAAAATCGACAACTTTTGCAATTTTTTCACAAACATTTAACAAGTACTAAGGTTATTGTTTTAGTTGATCCCTTTGGAGTACCAGATCACTCTTCCAATTTTTATCAGTTTCATTTCCATTTTAATTACATTTAGCTTAAATATATTCAATTTAATAATTTATTGCTTTGCTTTTCATTTTAATTATATGTAGCTGAATATAAAATTCAATTTAATAATTTATGGTTTCCTTTAATTTTGTTATTGGAAAAGTTTACTGTTGTCTATTTCTATATTTCGTTTACTTTAATTCTTATATTTAATTGAGTAATTTAATAATAATTATAAAAAAAAAAAAAATTGTACCTTGGGTATGTAGTCTGTTCTTTGTAAACCTTGCATAGAAGTGGATTATATTTATTGACGCACATTTTAAAGTTCTGTTTTTTTTACCATATGATTTTATGAATTATATAGTCTAATGGAGCTCCAAATATACAACAAGCAATGTATGCTTAATTAATTATTCATTGGAATTCAAATTTTTACAATGCAATTAAAAAAAATTGTGCCATCGAATGAAATTAGATATATTTTCAAGCTGTGTCTGTTTTTTTATGAAACTTTGGTATAGTTAAGACTACAATAATGAATATGAATTGATATATGAAAGAAAATTTAAAACTACGTATCAAAATTTTAAAATTTAACATTAATATTTAACCTATTGTTTGAAAACTATTCTCGCTGAAGCAAAAAATGTCATGAATAATATTTTAAATATCTCTTTTAGAATAAATATAAACAATTTTAAGAACTGTTCCTTTCAGATAAGGCTCTTAAAGGCATACACAGTATCTCGTGAC
This sequence comes from Nephila pilipes, assembly GCA_019974015.1. NCBI lineage: Eukaryota > Metazoa > Arthropoda > Arachnida > Araneae > Nephilidae > Nephila > Nephila pilipes. The sequence continues at coordinate 123,573 of BMAW01061311.1, forward strand.
AATATTGTGAAAAACTGTTTTCCCTTTTACTTTTTTACAAGTGTATGGTGTTAAAAACATATATTATATTTTAGTTACGTTAAAACATTTCATTATAATTTGCATTTAAATGTATGTTTGCATTATAGTTATGCTCTCTAAAAAATATGTGTTATAATATAGTTTTTTTTAAAAAAAATTCATTTTTTCATATTATAGTTGTATATTACAGTTATGTTAAAATATTTGTTTTATCATAGTTAAGGTATAGTTTATTTGATCCGTTTTAAACAAAATGCATTATTTCCACTCAAGTGCTTTCAGATTTTTATTACATAAATCTCTTCGTATCATAAATGTTATCCCAATCTGAGCATTATTATTATAAGTTACACATTTGAGTAGTTTTTAATTTATTCCCATTTAAGTTATTATAAACAAATTCAAACATATTACTGTTTTTTTTTTTTTTTTTTTTTTTTTTTTTCGGGATACGTTTTATATGTCGTCACTTTAATTCACTCTACTGGTAAAGTTTCTCTAAAATGCTATGCATAGGTAGTCAGCTATTCGCTTGTAATATTAAAGTAATGCTGTATAAGGAAACTACCTAATTCTAATTTTAAAATCTGCTTACAAATTCTTACGTTATTTATCTGTTATTATTATTATTTTTTAATTAAACCTTATTGAGTAAATATCTGAAACTCTGAAACATAAGAAAAACGAAAAGAATCGAAGCAATTGCGATTCGAAAAGGTGTACTGAAGAAGTGCACATTTGTCTGGTTAGTACATGTTGTAAAATATGTTTGGTCAGCAGATGGTTAAATAGTTGTGGTGAACCTACCCTTTCGAAGATTTATCATTATTTTTTACTTAAGGGTTAATAATCACGTCCAACTATGTAAAAGTTGTGCCTGGAAAGAGTCACGATACAATTATATTTAGTCACATGCCTATCAATATGTTGTACACGTCACGAGTTATGTGACGTATGTGCTTATATTTTAGTCTAGAACCATCATTTATCTAGCTCAGAAATGCATTAGGAAAAATTAAGATCATTCAGAAGGGGCCAATGGATCATATATTCGGCAGAACTTCAAGTATGATGGATATACCCTCGTTAGCAAAATTCTGACTTCTGTAACTAAACTAAAATTAGATATTGTTTATTTCCCTCAAATGGGACGTTTATGTGACGTCGGAACAGAGTATCAAAGAAATACAATTAGTAAAATGAATGTATAACACGTGTATAAACATACCACCATACTGAAGATAAACAAAATGGACGTGGTTTATTTTAACCCTTTCATTCCTCCCTTTCGTTCCCACGATATTTTTGTGCAGCAGTTTCTCCCCTCTCCCAGCTGGGTTAGTATGACTAATCTAGTTTCAAAATATGTATAAACATGAGATTTCACCGCTCCTGCAATCACAGATTTACGAGGCTGTATTTTTTATTATTATACTGTATATTAATTTCTTGTCTCTTGTGTCTATTTCTCTTCTAGAGTCAAACTTACGCATAAATTGTCTTTTATCGAAGATAAACGTTTCTCTAGTTTGAGACGAATAGAATGATGAAAATAAATAATTTCCTTCAAAGTTTTTTAAAATTTCCAAAGTTTTTTTTTTAACTGAATTTTTAAAAGTTTTCGAAATATCTCAATGTCTGAGAATCAAGTGATTGTTATAAATACTTTGTATTAAAAATTCATCACATCATTAAGTTAATTAATTTTGAAATATAAAAAAAAAATTATAAAATGAATATAAATATTTCTTAATTTATGTAATAAAAATGTCTTTGATTTATCAAGGGGTGATATACAGAATGAATCACATTTTAATGAATCGAATGTAAAGTCCTCCAGAATTTTAAAAAAATCACTAACAACTTCCTCACTTCATTTTTATGTATTGTAGATTTAATGGTATAATTAGCCTACTAACAGAATTATTATAAATAAATTTACTGAACTTTCTTACTTATCGTAGAATGCGTATAACCTGCTAAATATTAACATAAATTTTCTTTTGATAACTTTACATCTTTAAGAACTTTTTTAAAATTTTGAAAAATGGACAGAAATCGTAAATTTATAGTAATTTGGGTATTAATCATTCATTGTGACTTTTGAAAATCTAGTTCAATAGCTGTACACCCATTAAAATTCAATGATAATAACTAATATACATTATAATTTATTATAGAAATATTTATAAATATATTCTAATTTATTACTGTAATCTGAACCATGCCATAGCATCAAACGGTGTTTACTTATATGAATACATATATGTTCGAAAAACGTAAAGATATTTTCTTCTCATTTACTATTTCTTATAGGAACATTTGATAAATTAATTCATTTGTATTTTATTTTTAATTAATTAATTTGTATTTAATTATTTGTATTCAATTTGTATAATTTATCGTCATATTTATCAAATTTTTAAAAGCATTTGGCGATAATATATATATATATATATATATATATATATATATATATATATAATTACTCTTTTCTTATCACCGAATGCTTAATTTCATGGAATATCCAACAATGATTAGATAAAGAAACTAAAATTTCCCTTGTTTTTACTCTGTGATAAGTTTGTTTGCCACTTCTCGATGGTAAGCGTTCTAATAAAAAAAAAAAAAATCCAGCTTATTAATCATTTTTTTTTCACTATTAAAAATATTTCCCCTTTCTTATATTAATGAATAAAATTTAATTTTTTGCCTTATACATAAAATAATACAAAATTCATTAGTCCCATCATCAAATAAAACTATCAAAAACTTCTAGCTGTTGCCAGATATCAAACATTTCATTTCATAAAGATATGGTATACTTAGCAAAGAGACAATTCCCAGTGTTACTGAACAGAACGCAGATTGTTGTCATACATTCCTTGATTATTCTTAGAAATTTTTTTACTGAGACAAACACTTTTAATCAAGAAAATGTCGATTTACCATATTATTAGAACAGTTAAAAAAAATATTTTTATTCAAAATATATTAGTAAACCTCTAAATATTGTTTTACTTATTTAGAAAAATAACTGCTCATAGCTTCTTGTGCGGAAAAAAAAAAATCTTATTTTAAAAATAGGCTTACCAATTTTGAGAACCAGGAGACATTTTCTCTTTGTATTTAAAAATTGTCCCTGATTTTTGTTTTAGGCTGCTTCCATGTTATTATTCATTCATTGAATATCAAATTGAAAAAGCTTTTCAATTTTTATTTTTATTTTAAGAGATGCAATCATTATAGTCATTTTGTATTTGTTTGAGTAAAGCTAATTCAGCATTTTCTCTAGAATTGTATATAATTCTATCAGTATCTATTGGAGTTACTCTTTCTATATTTAATTAAATACATTTTTTTCTTAATTTTGTTAAGTTTTTAAATTTCAACTATGTTTTTTTTTTCTGGTTAAGTGATAATAAGTAAAATAATGAAAGCAGAATAATTCTTTCGCACCTTATTTTCGTCATTTTTCAAAAAGTGATGAAGTAATTAATATCACATAAAAAATCGATGAAAATTTATGCAACCACTTGATGATTTAAAATTTTAATACAATTTATAATATTAAATTTTCGTTTAAATATTCTTAAGTAATCGATAATTTCTTACAGTAACAACTGATTTACAGTGATGTGAAAAAAAAATTTCTGAGGTAAATTTTGGACAATTAATATTAGAGAAAAAATTGCTTCCCTGTGAAAATAAAAAAATATTTTTATTTATTTTTTCCATTTTTCATATAAAAGCAAGAGCCTACTTGCTGAAAATTTCTATCCTTTCTTTATCATTAATTTTCATTTTCAATATGTTTTGCATTGTTTAATTTTTTAAATATGTTTGTATTGAATTATAACATTTCTACAAATTCATAAAAACAGTCAAATTTTTACATCAATCTTCAATTTTTTTAAAGAAATAGCAATAACTTGAGAAAGGTTTTGAATTGAAATTTTGATAAAACGTACGATCAACTTTTAGAGCTGTGATCGTACATCCATCAGCAGGCTGAATGTTTGAAATTGATTTTTTTGGGGAAGATTGTTTATTTGCGTCACATTGAAAAATGAGGGCTATTGGCGACGGATCTTGTAATTTTGAGCCGGTCTAGTGACGAGGATGATTCCTGAGCTGACATCTCCCTCTCCAAACGTCCACACCACGCCAACAGATAGACTTGGGGCATCGGCCATATTTAATATACATCAATCCCGCTACACTGTGGGTCTTCAGTGGCACCTGTGATAAAACCCACGATTTGAAGGAAACAATGCCGGCCGTACGTTCACAACCATGAATACTAAACAACAGCGGCTTATTAGATTTGGAAACTTTTGAAAATCAGGAACAGCAACACCTTTTTAATCTTCAGGTAGCTTTCTTTATTTTGAGAACAATCTAATTTTCCGAAAAATTTTATTGAGAAATTAATAAATTTTTTATTCAAATAAATAACATTACTAAGAGAAATCATACGTAACTGAATATGAAAAAAATAAAATAATATTAGTTTGTAGTTGTGACATTGAGAAGACATCAGCAAATATTATCTTTACTGAAAATTTCATGAAATTACAAAAAATTGATAAAATACATAGATGTATGCCTAATAAAAAGAATTT
>BMAW01061311.1:130788-148039 GCA_019974015.1 Nephila pilipes
GTGGTGTACTTCGTTAGTTCAGTTACGTATTGCTGGAAAAACAATTTGGAAAAGCGTTGGCGTATTGTAATATCCCTAAAAGGTGATTACAAGATGTTATGTTGATGAATAAAAAATTTGCAAAAATGTAGAATGTGTTTTCAATGTGTCTCAGGGTTATTGATTGATGTGTTATACTATAAGCTAAGTTATACTATACTATAACTTTACTTATACTATATATATTTTACTTATACTATAAAAATATATTTTATGAAAAAAAAATATTTTTATATATTTTAAGAAAAATAATTACCGTTAAACTTTATTAGATTCTACTGACTTCAAACGATAACAGTCGTTTTGAGCCAACTAAATCTAGCAGAGGTCATTTCTTTACTTGTTTATTTCTTAGGCCGCCGAAAGTTTTATTCAATTTATAATCTAGTTATTAGATTCACTACAGTATAGTAAAGTACAAGTAAAGTATAGTATAAGTATAGTAAAGTACAAGTAAAGTATAGTATAGTATAGTATAAGTAAAATATATGTATATATTTTTCTTAAAATACATAAGAATATGGGTATTATCGATGTTTAATAACAGACTGAGTTAGTAATTTGTGTAGGTTTGTTTTTTTGCACGTGGATCGAGGAGAATTCAGTGTACTAAATAAAAACCTTTAAAATATCCAGTGGCATCAATCATGTCCATATTAGCATTCTCTCTTCTTTTTTTTATCAGATATTTAGGATCTTTAAAAATCCCACCAACTTATCCACTATTATATGTTACGTTTACATTTCAGTTCTTTTTATCACTCTTCTATTTAACAAAATGTATGCTCATATTATTAAAGTGATGATTGATGACAATTTTCTTTATCATTAACCTATAAATCAATTGTAACTTTGTATACCTTTTTCTTTTTTTCGGTAGTGAAAAAAGCGTGAAGATTCGAGTAAACAGCATATTCAAATAAAATGCTGAAATTAGCTTTGAATAGAAATAACTCCACACTTAAATCATTACTTCAAGAGTCCTTGTGTTCTTTTTAACATTTTATTACAATAATAAAAATTAATACTAATAAATAATTAAAGTTATAAAGATGAAATAAATAAATCAGGAAAATTAATCAAGTATTTCTGTGAATCAGAATATGAGCATATCAAGAATGCTACATGACAAGAACAAAGTACATTCAAGTTTACTCTTATAGGTCAAATTTTTATACTGTGGCACCTTGGTTAACGATGACCTTAGTTAATGACGAACTTAGTTAACGAATTGATTGCTGTAGCAAAAGATGCCTTGGGTAACGACGCCTCGTCGATTGTTCCATTTTGTTGCAGCGCCACCTATTGGCTGTCGTTTGATTTAAATGATCCTTATCAATAATTCAATCAACTTGAAAATACTATTCGAGACAGGAGAAGAAAGATAGTTAATTAATCGATTGTCGTTATTATTTTTAGGGGAAATCACGATTTCAAAATCGACGGTCATGGTCAATGATGATTGGAACGAATTACACTAGATAATAGTACTACCTAAATACCTCCATATACTGAAAAAAATAACATTATTTTTTTGCCAAGTAAGATCGCAGGATATTGCCATGAGTGATAAACGAGACGATGTTAGTAACTTAAGCAGATTGAAACTCCGAACACATTTCCAGGCAGAAAATTGTTCGAATTTCCATATGCTGCGATTCTGTTCGAAATCTGTTTCCATATGTTCCGATTCGAAAGTTCGCGATGCTGTAACACATCCATCCATTTTTATGCAGTATATTCTTAAAATAAAGATACATTCCAAAAAATACTTAATTTTTCATGCGAATACGTAAAGTGTAAAGGCCATTTTGTATTATAGAACATTATAGAACGCGGGACGAAACATGGTACACATTTTACTTTAGAAAAAAGCGATTCAGATTGAAATGAGTTATATGATAAAATACGCTGTTCTCTGAAAGATACAGGAGAGTGGTAGCCTAGTGGTCATAGTCGCAACTCACGGCCAATAGTTTGCGTCGAGACATGGGTTCGAGCCCTGATGCCACTAAAGATTCGGGGCTGATGCACGTTAAATCTGCCCGGTTCCCAAGTCTCCAGAGTGCGTGGTGGAGAAGGTCTCGTCCCCGTCATTTGACTGAGATTCAAAATTACGAGGTCTGTTGCCAAAAGCCCTCGCATTCTTTCTTCAGTGTGAAGTTAATAAACAATCGCTCTAAGAGATAGCGAAATCTGAAAATAAATTTAACGTTTGAGCGCTGTTTTATCGGAAAAATTGTTCCCATTTCAAGTCCTATTCTTTAACATTACGCGATAATACAGCCTGGACGCAGGAGGCCCTGAACATAAAACATTTCATTCTTATTTTCGCAATTAGGGGAGGGGAAAATGTCCAATTATTGGTAAACTGCACAAATAATTTTTACGATGCTGAGTTTCAACCCTCACTGGGAGAGTCACAATAATTAACCACAAGCCCACTGTGTCCAACAAAAGCATTTCCCTTTCGAAACATATAAAGCCTTTTAAGGGCATGCTAATTTTAGTTGTTGAAAAGAGTGAGAAAAATTCCAGAGATACCATCAATCACCTTGATAGCCATTGGCTAGACATTTTTAAAGGCTTTCCAATTCAACTCTCTCCCTCATATGGGGATGAAAGTAAGCCCCAAAATTCATGTTTGTTAGTTTTAAGCAGTGACCCCTCTGAATCACTTCCTTTCTGTTTAAAAAGATAAACAAATTAGAATAAAAGGCACAAGAAGTCCTACCACTTATATAATCGAGGTCAGTCGCATCTTCTTGACCATTTTCTTAAAACTATGCCCGTTTTTTCATTAATTATAAATAGTTCTTAAAAGCTTTTCTATGTAATTAGATTCCACCGATTCTGGTTAATAGAATTTTTGTTCTCATGGTAATTTTATTATTTTTCTTAAATGATCTGTGTTTTTGTTACTTGATAAAATCGTATCAACCCTTAAATATTTTTAAAAATGAGAAATACGATCGGTGCAGCGTATTCTTTGCTTTTCACCAAACGGTAATTCTAAAATAAAGAAATTGCTTCTTTCACGGCAATGGTGATATAAACCCCCCAAAATTAATTTCTGGGTTTCCGGCTACAGGATTCTTAAATTTGACTGAACATGAATTGTCTTCCTTGGAATTGTGAAATATATTTTCAGCATTATTATTTTCTGCTCATAGAGGGCGCTATGTCTATTAATAAATGTTATTTCTGAGAGAATTCGTATTTTTAATTTAAAAAAGTTATTTACTACTATCGCGATACTGAAAGACGAGTAAAGATAAATAATTTGTTTTAAGAATTAATATATTTTCCAGGTATTGCGTGCAAGTTTAGGGATATATATTGTTTGGAAGGTTACAAGAAATTCTTTTTACAACGTTTTTCTGAATTTCACTTGGTGTGAGTGTGTGTGTCATCAAATTTTCGATCGTTAATTTAACCAACTTCCCATCAAGCTAGAGCTTTGAAATTTTGGGAATCGTTCGTACTGGCCTAACAATGCAATATTTAGACGTTTGCGAGAAGTTTTAACTAATATTTCAATAATTTTAATAAGTCAAAATATTCTTTCCTCTCGGCGCTTTCAGAAATGAGGAAAAAATTTCTTTTCCCCTCTGGGAACACCGGGCACTCCCCACACCACATGAGGCCTCGTAAAACTATTGTACTCACAAAGGGGAGATACTATCTCCCCTTTACTATCTCCGAGATAGTAAGGGTTGCTGACTTTTAGACAGTAATCATTCGCAAGAAAGAAAGTTTCCAATATTTGGCACCGTGTCTTATCACAATAATTTTTTCTGAATTCTGGTTCCCATTTTTTTTTAATAGAATGACTTACAAATTTTCAAATGCATGTTTTGATTTTATGAGTATTATGAATTTTTTAATACGCTCACAAATATCTCTTTTTTAGTAAATTTTAAAGTTAAAAATAACCAACAGTTTTAACTAATATTTCAATAATTTTCTTTAATAAACTTTGCCACCATATAAAAACGTTGGTTTTTATATCGAATTATTTGTTTTAGGAATGTTTTACAAGTAATAAGCTTGCAAGGAATTGCTGCGCCAAACCAAACTGATCGCAGAAAAGTTTCCATACCTTAGTTTCGTATTAAATTAAGACTCGGACAGACGACTCAGTTTTAGATCGACAGGCACTATGCTCAAAACCTTAACTATTCCCCTACTATGGCCTTTGGTTTAACATAAGATGAGAATATCTGTCTCCAAAAAAAAAAAAACTATAAAGTCAATTTACAATATCAAATTTTTGAATAATATTTTTCAGTGATTTTCATTGCTTACGATATTTGTACATAAAAATTGAACTTATGTAAAAGCATAATTTCTGTAGATATCATACACAGCCATTATATAGAGCATATTCTAGATTTTTTTTAAAAAAGAAGAAAACTGGATTCATATTTTACAAGAAAGGCTTTTTTAATTAAAATTAACATGATATGAATTGAAAACATGTAATATGTGTTTAAATAATTCGATATAAAAACCAACGTTTTTAAAAATAACGTTTTTATATGGTAGCAAAGTTTATTAAAGAAAATTATTGAAATATTAGTTAAAACTGTTAGTTATTTTTAACTTTAAAATTTACTTAAAAAGATACATTTGTGAGCATATTAAGAAATTCATAATACTCATAAAATCAAAACATGCATTTGAAAGTTTGTAAGTCATTCTATTAAAAAAAATGGGAACCAGAATTCAGGAAAGGTTTATCCTTGGCGACAAGAATTATTTGGCAGTATTTTGCCAAATGTGGCTACCCTGTTCCGTTTCACGGATTTAACGCTCAGCAAAAAAAAAAAAAAAAAAAAGCCAAGTTTGGTGCCAATTTTTGAAATCGCGCCAAGTGTTTGGGCTAAACTGCATTATTAAAGAAAATATTAGTTAAAACTTGTCGCAAATGTCTAAATATTGCATTGTTAGGCGAGTACGAACGATTCCCAAAATTTCAAAGCTCTAGCTTGATGGGAAGTTGGTTAAATTAACGATCGAAAATTTGATGACACACACACACACACACCAAGTGAAATTCAGAAAAACGTTTTAAAAACTATAACTTTTAAGATTTTTAAACAAATAGTTGATGAATATTTCAAAGAAATCCGTTAAAAGAAGCTTTTAAACCTTGATCATTTTAAAAGCATTAAATAAAAAATATTTGATTCATTGAATAAATATATTAAAGTATAATGTGTACGCGACAGGATAATTAAAACTGCTTTCTTAACAATATTCCTTTCAGTCCTTTATCACAATATAATAACATATTGTTAAAAGTTTAATTATTACTACATAAAATTTCGCCGTATCCTTGCAGCAGCATTATTTAAAATATACATATTAATTTCCAAAAACCCTCAGACGCATATTTATACATACTGTCTCTTTCCCCCTTAAATAAGAATATTATAAAGTTGTCTGTTGCTTATTAATATGAAGGTTGTGTGTTAAAGCTATACATCCTTCACTAAAACTTTAAAATAGACTATTGAATCCAAATTTTATACTGTGACGATTAATTTAATTTTAAAAACCTTATTTAATTAATTCAATAGTAAAAAATTATTATTTGTACTTGAATTATTTCCATTCTCGCAAAGGTGTCGTGAGAAAAAAAATGTAACGATGCTCGACGCTAATCTTTCCTCACATGGTTAATAAAATAACTTGATCGAAGTCAAGAATAAATGAAATTAAATTAAGGATAATTAACTAATTTTATTTTTATGCATGTACTTACTTATTTATTTTCTCATTATCGAAAAATATCGGTTATACACAATAAACAAGTAATAATAAAAAACAATTTAAGTCAATTCCTACATAGGTCTATAAAGAAAATTTTTATTTTACTTACTTTTTATTAAATAATTACAATTAATATAAATATGTATATATACGTGACATAATCACAATATTAAGTGGCAAAAGAAAAAAATTTCCAGCGATCTACACGCTTCGTCACTGACGGTATTTATTCCTAAATTTATATCCTGCTAAATATCTTATATAAGTGAAATTTTTTTTCTCCCAAAAAACTACATTTAATTATTTGAAAATCAAATAAAAAAAATTTATGCTTCGATGAGATTCGATCCGAAGGCATGAAGATTCTACGCCGACGCTCTACCAACTTTGCCATTGCAAGACAAATGACATAATAGAAAGCATTGGCTTGTTTCTTAATTAATCCGGTAAATAAAATGGTTGGAAGGCAATTTAGCCCAACTACCCTTGGCGACAAGAATTATTTAGAGGTATTTTGCCAAATGTGGCTACCTTGGTCCACTTCGTGGACTTCGCAATTTTTTTGGGGTGGGGTGGGGGGCTGAACGTTAAGTTCGGCAATTTTTGAAATCGCGCCAAGTGGGCGGGCTAAACTACATTTTCACCAATTAAATTTAATTGAATGAATATTTGAAAAAACTGTATTAACATCAAGTGTCATCCACTACAAGATTTTAAAAAAATGTATTTGAACTTGAGTGGATGAATAAAAAGTATTTTATTAACGATTAAAAATTTGAACAAGATATATATAGGGAGAGTGTGAGCTAATAGTAGGAATTTTAAAAAAGGCCGATGATTGTTTATCAGTGCTCAGAGCTTCGAGCCTCCTAACTATCAAGTATTAGAAAAATAGGATGATATTTAGCTATATCTAGGAGCACGTTAGGGCACTTTACTCGAGTTTTCAATAAACTTACGTATTATTGTTCGTTGTAAAACATAACAGATAATTTTCATTTGCTTACATCTTTTGAAAGACAGAAAATTTGAAAGAGACATATTTCCTTTAAAAAACTGTTAATTTTTAATGTCTTTCATCATTTTGGTTTAATTTAAGAATTAATTTGATTTTAACAATGGCTGTTTGTTAGGCGTAACAGATCATTTTCAATCCTTTACATCTTTTGAATGACAGAAAATTACAAACCATATTTCTTTTTAAAAAGTTGTTAGTTTTTAATGTCTTTTACTGTTTGTATTCAATTTAAGCGTTAATTTGATTTTAACAGTGATTGTTTGTCCTAATTAATAAGCCTTTTAGAAACAATTTGATTGGCCCTGAGGGAAGGGATTCATTATCCACCCTCACTCCCTTTCGAAAATTTTATTCTTTTTTTTTTAAATAAAAAGCTTAATTTAATACTTTAGAAATCTAAATTAAGTCCACTAACTGTCTGTCCTTCGTTTAAAACTTCGAATGAACATTGGTAAAATATAGTTTTCTATTAAAACTTAGACAAGTCGATTCTAGCTGAAATATAATCTAAGGTTTGAATGTAGAAATGTTTTTTTTTTTCCTTTCAGATTAAGTACAATTATAATTGCAATTAAATTTCACTTTTAAAAATGTACATTTCTTAGCTGTTGCTTATTCAAAATTAACTTCTTAGTGCTAATTAATAAGTGTTAATTTCTGTAACTGGATTTTTTTATTGATTGTTTATTGACGCTGCACTTTGACGCAACAATGGTCAACAGACTCAGTGATTCTGAGCTTCGGTTAAGGGAGGAGGGTGACACATGAACTATCACCTCCCTTTCCAAATTTCCACCCACACCATCGAGAGGATTTGGAGCCTCGTCAGGCTTGACGTACATCAGCCCTGCTACATGTCGGGTTTTTTGTGGCATCAGAACTCGAATAAAACAATGCCAGCCGTGAACTCGTAATCATGACCACAATGTTACCGAGGCCTTTTTCTATATCTGGATACACTGTGACCTTATCCCGCGAATGATACCTGATTTCAAAATAATTTGAAAAATTGTGGTGGCCGCGGTACCTTAGTGGTCATGGTCGCGGACTCGCGGCCGGTGGTTTTCGTCGAGTCATGGGTTTGAGCCTTGATACCACTAAAGATCCGGAATGACGCACGTTAAATCTGTCAAAGCTCAAAGTCCTCTCAATGGTGTGGAGTAGAAGTTAAGAGAGGGAGATCGTCACTTGATCGAGGTAAAAAATTGCGAGGGCCGTCGTCAAAATGCCTTGTGTTGCTCCTAGTGCGACTAAATCAAAATGAACCAATTAGCCTGTATAATTGTGAGACAGATGGAGTTGGTCTTTCTGAAAAGCCCTTAAAAATGCTTTAAAATATGTGTTTGCATAGTATTCTTTTAAAAAAAGTTTAACCGTTCGAGTTGTATAATTGAGAAAGAAGCTCTAGGAGCAGAATATTTAAATACAAAAGGGATGAGGGGTTAAATAAATAGATCGAAAACAATCTATTTATTTTACCACCTTGGTAGGTAAGAGGATAAGATGAAACTCACCCGGAATAAACCCTGCTGTTAGTATTTGGTATGTTAAGAAATATGCAGGAAAAATGGGGGAAATCAACATAAACAAAGGCAGGATCCTTTTATCAGATACCAGAAACAGAACAGGAATAAGCAAAAAACATAAAATCTTTACATTTCTATTATATGACAATGAATTCTTCAAACATAAAACCAAATTTAAATTACATGATTCTTGAAACGAAATACAAATTAATCAAGCGCCATTCTTAACAACTATGTTATCACTTTTGTTTTCAAATATTGAGGTACAATTTGTATTGGGGTACGTGCATTTATTGACTACAGCGGGGGGAATGAAAATAGAAAATAGCTCATTCACTCTGACTAAAGTTATTTGTATTCCATGCATTTCAGAAATATTCTCGGCAATGTGTCAAAGAAAATGGCCTTTGGCGAAGACATTTTAATTCTTCTATTTATAGAATTTTTAATGAGTCTGATATCATTAAATGTATTAAAATTAAGCGAATGAACTGGGCTTCTAATGTTAGAATGAATGAAAAAAAATCCAGTAAAGAAGATTTTTCATCGAGCCTTTTACACCAGTCGTTAAAGAGGAAGACCAAAATTACGGTGACTTGATTCTATTGGTTGGGATTTCATGGTGATTGGGGAGAGGAAGTGGCAGTACATCGATTCCTGCAATTAATCACATCAAAATGACATCCATCTGCAGCAGCCAATAAGAGCTCACCCAGCAACCAATAGGTACACACCTTCTCACTACGCGAGAAACGTCAGCAAGCTATATTCAAACCAGACAAGAGGAATAAGTCAGGATACTTCTACCATCGCAACCAGTTAAATTTTTACTCTCCTGCATTCTCATTCAATAGCATTAAATATCTTATTTATTAAAATCATGAAAATAATAAAAATGATGTTTTCAAGAATTAAATTTAAAGATCCACCAAATGTTACGACTCCTTCGTAAAATTCTAAATTTTGTAATTCTCTCATAATAACTTCATAGGAAATATTTTAAGAAATTATGATAATTACTCTTCACAACTAATTTATAGACAATTTTAAATTTTAATTAATTAATAGTCAAGCATTGCTCGTTTTTTCTTTTTTTTCCATGGCAACTTATCATTTTCAATATCATAGTTTTAATCTCCTGGGCAAGCTAAAAACCAATGTTCAGTCTCATCAATAATTTAACATCATAACCGGGGATTAAAGCCCGTGAGGGTTACGCACCCCAATAATTATTTTCCGCTACAGGCAAAAGGCAGGCTATCTTGGAGGAATTTTCAAAAGAAGGCATTGGCCCTCCCTGGGCTATCGAGTCAAATATATGATGATATATTCTATATAAGGGATTCATTAGTGCTTGCAGGTATGATATGTACAACAAAAATATGGACTAAACCGCATTTTTGTTAGCAAAAGAAATCCTCTCATGTGAAAAGAGTGTTTTTGATGCCTGGACAATAATACGCAAGATTTTATGTTTATCTTCTTTTGCCGCGTATGAATGAAGTGTGCATCCTATACAGTGGCGTCGATTAGGGGAATGAAGGGAACTACACTTTTTTGGGGAAAAATAAAATTTTAGTTCCAGTTTAGCCACCTAAAACTAGGAATTATAAACAAAACATTTGTGTAAACCTTGTTGTTTTATCCCCTATTTATCTTCTTTCCGTATCTTTAATTATTAAAAATTTTACTTAGTGGAAATAGGCACAATGTACAATGCCATGCATCAACCGCGTATTTGTTAGGCTCAATCGTCGCAGTAAACCGTTTTATGAAGTGCCACAGCTAGTAGTGGAGACTCGCGAATCAGGTGTAGCATGGGCTGTGAGGAAGGGTAGCAAAGGAGGAGGATAGTGTGGAAATCTAGGCCAGGTTAAAATGAAGACACTTAATGTAATTTTAAAACAGAGAGATTAAGTTTTGACTCAGAGAAACTCACTTTACATTGTATACCTTTCTTTCCAAAATATAATTAATTGTATTTCTTTGAACATCTAATTAATGCTATTTAGTATAAGCAATGTAAAAGAGCATTTTTTTAAAAAATTTCCTTGTATATTTTCTAATGTAATGTGGGTTTAAAAGAAAGTCTCTTGTTCAAACTCATAGGTCAAGTAATCTAAATTAAAATAATAATAATTACATACTAGAATTTAAAACAAATCGCTGTAAAGTTGGTGTTAACTGTCAAATTTCACTTCTCTGCCCAAATTAACTTTCAGGAAGCGTCGAAAACTTACCATTTTGTTGCTGAATTCTTAAATTGTGTGTGTATCTACACTCCCATCAAGGGCTGTAACGAGAAATTTTTCATGAAGAAGGGTTCTCCCACTTCAATTCATATCTCAAAATTAATTTCAAATGTCATTACTTATTTTCAAAGAGAAAAAAAGTTTATGGGGAATGCGAGATTTCAAATATTGATTTTCTCTAAAAAAAAATAATAAAAATTCTGTATAAAAAAATTTTAGTTTGAAAATTTCAGTAAACAGCAGTCCTTATGGGGGTAGAGATTACAACCCCATATCTTCCCGTCGCTACGCCACTGACCCGCATTAACTCCCCCCATGTTATTTATTGTTCTCTACAAATTTTTGCCCCTGCATTTCTAATTCCCAATCACCGTCACTGATCCTAGATAGGTTTTGCGGAATTTGCTCTTACGAAAATTTTGTATGATAAATCGATTGTTTCCAGAGCGTCTTTTTATCTATCCATGTATTAACCTTTAATTGCAAAGTGAGTGATATATATATATATATTTCATTAATTTTTTTTGCATCATTAACCCCACTCCCAACTTTTTTTCAAGTTTCGTTACTCATTTAACAAAGTCGTTCCACTTTTATCATTAAAAAAAGCCCCCCCCCCCCCTCTTTTTTTTCCAACTTGCACTCCTCCCCTTTCAGACCTACAATGTATTTTGTATGAGTGTTTTTAAAGAATCCTCCCAGAAAGTTTGCAATTATTTATTAACTCTGATGCACACAATTCAACATAGTTTCTTAGATTAAAAAAAAAAAAAAAAAGATGAAGAGAGCTGTGTGTGTGTGAAGGAAGATTTAGTGTTGGAGGCGAGATTAATGCTAAATGGGCTAGTATTCAAATATGAAACAAATGACGCTCTGAATACAAAATTAATAAATTTTAACTGGTTTTTTTTTCTTCCAGTGACAGTGCCCTGGGTCATCATCCAAGGACTGCAACACCCCACCTATGCGTAGGAAACAGCCACATGGTTTCTCCCGGCCCTCATGCTGCGACGGCACGCTCGTCTCCCGCATCCTCCCAAGCGGCCATTTGTGGTCACCACTTCGGGGAGGAGATGGCCAGAGAATTCCATTTCAACCACACCAAATCCATGGACGAACTGGCCGTCATGGCCATGGTGAAGTCAGAACCAGGCCTCTACCCGTCCACACTTGTCTATCCCACCAATACAGCTGCTTACGATGCAGCTGCAACGTTATCTCACTTACACGCGACGACTATGACACACACATAATGATTGATTTATCTTTAACTTGAAAATGATCTCTATTAGTTGCTCACCGCAATTCTAGTTTTTGAAACGAACAGGTGCTCAAGTGACTGCATTTTTAGCAAAAATGGCCTCACCGAAGACCGGATTAAAACCCTTGGCGGGTCCAAAGGCTTTCGGGTGATTTGGACCTTTTCTTCAGCACTTTATAATCAAATTATCAAGGATAATATTCATGCTAAAGAGAACGAAAAAAAAAATGTTTCTTATATCAAGGTTTTGTTAATAATATAGAAAGGTTCAGGTGTTATGGAAATTGAGTATGAGCAGTTAAATGTGGTTTTCGGTTAAAGAGATATTTCTTTTGTGTGTATAGAAATTATTAAAAATAGTTTCAAACATGATCTGTAAAAGGTAAAAAGGTATAATTGTTTTAAATCTGAAGCCTTTTAATTTAAAAAAACACCGGTAAAAAATGAGTTTTTTGAGGACAGAGAACATGGGTTTTCTCTATTTCAAACTTCACACTTTGCGTGACGTAATTTTTTTTTATACCTTAAATTTTAAGAGCAAAAGGAAACGTTGAGTCAAATTAAATTTATTCACGCTTTAATAATTTATTTTATCATTTGATGTTAAAAATTTTATCACCTAAACTAAATACATGTAAACTTTTTTAGCTCAATTAAGCATTATGTTAATCAATTAAGCAACATGTAATTAAAAGTAAAGCAAACGGTAAATTATTAAACGACGGGTTTGGAGACTTGGCGAGAAACTTGGCATAAAATTTAATTTTTTAAATAATTAGTTTTAGTCATGCGGGCCATATATGTAGACAAGGTGTTAGAGATTTCCTTTTGGAAAATACTTCGTTGTAAGTGCATTGTTAACTGTGATTTTTATCACAGTACTTAAGTTGTTCATTGCGAGATTTTATGTTGTATGTGGGTCGTTCAATAAGTCCTCAGAAAATCCAAGAGATGGCTCTCGTAGCATCGAAAATGGTTTGTTTTTGTTAAGCATCATGACTCACTACACATCTGTATAAGTTTCAGTTATTCATATTCGTGATCATACGCCTTTCGCCCTTCAAAAATTCTTCATCATAACATTTCCGGCGGGTGCTTCACCTTTTACAGGAAGCAACCCAACGTTTTGATTGTTCCTTTGGTTTCTGGTGTGTAACGGTGAATGCATTTATCATCGATAGGGGCAACTCGACGCTGCAGCAACCAAATTTTGATTTGGCAGCAAATAATTACCAAATCAAAACTAATTTATAAACCAATGTCAAATTTATTTTGGCTCCGCTTAACAGATGACAGCACCTAATGGTAACAGCAATTTTAATTAATGAGGCCATCTGTCTTCAAATACAAATACTTTTTGAACCACCCTCGTATATCTTGGTAAATTAATAGCATTCTTATGTATCAAACAGTTTATTTTATCTTTTATGTAAAGCAGGAACACAATAATTCTCAATTATATTGGAAGTACTGATGTTTGTCAACAATTTTTCGTTTAGTTTTACCACCATCTGGCTTAGATAAAAGCATCCTGAATGTAAAAGCGGAAAATAAACGAGTAATCAGAAACTTAAAGTAATAAAAACGTGTAACAGAAGTCAATAATTTTTTTTGAATGTTAAACTTACCAGACACAGAATAACGAGCTGCTCATCAATAAACTTATTTTTCTTGTTTTCTAAAAGCGTAATATTTAATGTTCGTTACACCAAACGAAACAGTAATAAATGAAAGGCGTGGTAGGTATCATTTTACTATTGGCTGCTAAAAAAATATTTTTTACTAAGGATTGAGGAAATGTTGCAGATTCAACAATACTGCATTGGTGAATGTTGTGGTTCATTTTCAGAATCCTGAATAACTAAAAATTTCAAAAGTTAAGCTAAAATATATTTTTTGAAAATTTTTATTCCTTGGAGTTATGTTTGTTGCCCCGCATGTGTCACGTGGTTTGCGAGTTTGGCGTGCTTTATTTACAGTGAGTGTACAAAGTATTCGCAAAATAGAGTTTTTCTGAATTGAGTTATGGTTTTAGTATGCTAATTAGAACAAAATTATTTCAAAAGATAACGTCAAATTAAAAAAACTGTTTAACAAATATCAATGTGGAGTTTAAAATTTAGCTACCCAAGGAGCGCTTATTTTATAATTACTATTAAATTACTCAATTAAATATAAAAAATAAAATAAACGATGAAATCTCGAGAAATGGACAACAGTAAACTTTTTCGATATTAAAATTATAAAGCCAACGATAAATTATTAAACTGAATATATTTAAGCTAAATGTTATTAATATTGAATCAAACGATAAAAAATTGAAAAGTGATCTGGTACGCGATTTGTGGTCCTACTAAAACAGTAGCCCCTTGGGTAGCTAATAAATATCGATTTTTTTTAAATATATAGAAAACTATTGTTTGGTGAGTTTGAAGTGTATAAAAGGTATTCGTGAACTGAAATAAATGCACATTTTTGTCAATGTTTTGTGACTGGATCAGTAAGTTCTTAAACAGTAAATGACAACAGCTTCTTTGGACTAATATACAATGATATGATGCGATTTAAATTTTATAGGCAGCGCAGAATTTTTGGTACGGGTCATAAGTCTAAGACACCTGTTATTCTGAACGGAAATTGATTATAATGCTTCGTGAAGATTTAAATGCATAATGTGAATATTCATTACTAGTTTGTTAAATGGTAGACCGCGTTCTTCAGTGCAATCAATGATTCAGAGGTTTATGACTTCTGAAATACTTCATAACGTTTCAAGGCCGAATCAACCACATCTACTTACCTCTGGCGACAAGTGATTTCTCGCCAATTTGTTAAAGAAAAGTTTGAAGATAAGCACTCCTAAGCTTACAACAGAGTTATAAAAAATGAGTAATTATAGTTTCAATAGTTGTGACATTGGGCTATTCGCGATTTTCTCTTCACTATCTTTTCCAGGCCAAAGCAGATCTCTTCGTTGACTCGCTTGAGGAGTCCTTCACTTACAACTCTGAATTTTGCGATGATGACTTTATTGAACATGTTGAAAGAAAAGTTAGAAGATTTAACAACAACTAAAATTGCCCAGCGCCCCCTAAACTCACCTCCCTCATAGAAATTATGGAAATTATTGAAAAGCTTAGTGCTAGAGAAGCTCCAGGTCATGATCAAATGAAAAATATTGCATTAAAATCCCTTGAGATCCATTACACATCTTATCAAAATTTTGAACAAATGTTTACTTTTTAATCACTTCCACAATCCTAGAAGCATGCAATTGTAATTCGTCTTCCAAAACCCTGACAAAGATCCAAAATTCCCTCTTAACTATCGACCTATTAGTCTCCTAAGCACAATAGCTAAAGTGTTTGAGAAAATTCTAAACAGAATCAATGACCACTTAAGAGAAAATAACATTTTCCCACCTGAACAACATGGCTTTTAATTGCATACATCCACCAACTTTTTAAGAGTTTCAAATTTAATCACTCAAAGTTATAATGAGCATTTGGTCACGGGAGAAGTCTTTCTCGATGTCTAAAAAGCATTCGACAGAGTGTGGCACGACGGATTAATACATAAAACAATTCAATTAAAATTCCTAGTTTACTTGATCAACCTAATTCAAGAATATCTTTATAATCGAACATTTCAAGTCAAATTAAATCGTAAACTTTCAAGAATTGGCATTATGCAAGGGGACACTCCCCAGGGAAGCGCCCATTCTCCAAATTTATTCGCAATTTTTACGCAGGATATTCCAAAATATCCAAACACAGAAATTTGTATTTTTGCTGGTGACACTGCAATTTTCTGCCAAGCCACTCATCCGAACATTGCTCAAGAACAACTTCAAATCTATCTCCTTCCTTATTTTACAATTCTGGTTCATTAAATGGCGAATCGCATTAAACCCAGAAAAATCTCATTATTTTCTGACGTGGAAATTTTAAAAACAGACTATAGCGCCTCAGAATTTTTAACAAATGCATGGAATGGGTCAATCAAGCAAAATACCTCGGCGTCATTCTGGACAAAAGATTAAACTTCCGTTCCCACATTCTGTGGATTAAGAAAAATTTTCAAATAAAAATTCATAAAATCAAAAGATTGCTAGGAAAAAGATCAAAAATTTCATTAAAAAATAAATTGTTTATTTAAAAGCTCTATCTCCTTCCGATCATAACATATGCATGCCAAATTTTGGGTGTTTCTGCAAAATCAAATCTCTCTCTTTTTTCAAATTGAGCAGAATAAAATTCTAGACTTCATTGCAAACGCTCCTTTCTTCATTAAAAGAAAACTACTTCATAAAGAACTCGAAATTCAACCCATCACAGCACGCATCAGCGATCTTTCTGTCTCCTTTCACAACACAATTGGTCACCATAGCAATCCTAACATCAGCTCCCAGCAAAACTTTTCGCAGCTCTCTGGTAGGTACAGATACACCGCGACCGCATCCAACCTCCCTCCCTTGAGGGAAGCGACTCTGAATGGACGATCATTCTCCTACCCACCTTCTCATTCGTCTGAGTTTTTCTCTCGTCGCAATTTAGAAATATTTTTGTAATTTTTTATTTGTTTGTTTATGTTTTTTATTCATATTTTATTTTATTTTATTTGTTTAAGTTTTATGTATTTTAAGTAACACTTATACCAAGAAAGAATAACCTAAGGTTATTGGATCTTGAAATAAAGTACATTGCTAAGTTCTTCGCTAACCTTGGGAACTTTTATTAAGATTGATTGTATAAAATAATTTCTTTTCCAACCAAAATGAAACTTGGCTATGTTAATTAGATGCAGATCGCATTAAAGTGACGGGATTCATATATGATGATATATACAGTGAATCCCAAAATTGATTGTATACCTTTCTTTTACGGCATTAAAAGTATAAAAAAGTAATTTTGAATATTTATATAAAATTAATATATATATCTAAGTCATGAAATACATTTTTTAAGAAATGTACTAGACGTAGAAACAAGTATGAAACCCTTTTAATAAATTAATTATATAATTTTTAGGCAGAAACTACAACATATTAAGTCACAAAATTGCGTATACGCCAGGCATAACTTTAAAATGAAAACATAAAAAGACACACTTAATAATTGGGATGCACACCCCTTCGAATTAAAGACGGTTTCCAAAACTTGGCAATGTATTTATTTCGAGTTTACAGAAATCTGGGATTTCTCTTACTCTGTATGAGTAATATAATATGAAAAGAAAAGTCTCCGAAGGCGACGGCCGAGCTCTCGTATGGACGAGGAGTGAGCAAGGGAGGTTTCAGTCCTCAGAGTTGGGGAAGGTAGACATCGTCCAGGAGCTTGATAGTTGAGTGGGTGAGGCCTGCTTCCTGATTGGTTGA
>BMAW01061331.1:0-10377 GCA_019974015.1 Nephila pilipes
AGAGCCAATAAAATTCCTCTTGTTCAAAAATTTAATGAAAACATTTAGAGAAACAATTAGTTAAAATGCATTTCAGTGTCAAAGCATCATACAAAATAATGACTTACTTAATTGTTTCTTACATATGTATTTAATTATATAATCGTGGATTAATAATAAATGCAAAAACCATGAAGGCTATTGTTCATAGCGTTTGCGAAAAAAATGACAAAAAAGAAGTTTTATATGATATTTTCCAGTAATACCCGTATGTCTAGAGAAAGAGTAATACATATTTTCTGCCTCCCTTTTCTCGACTTTACCTTGAGGAATTTACCTTATTTATGAGTTTCAGTGGGATCTGGTGTGTAAAGATGATCATTATGTAAATCTCCTGCTTAGCACTACTTTCATGGGAATCTTTCTTGGAGCACAATTCTTCTCAACTTTATCTAAAAAGTAAGAGTCGTCATCTTTTACAATTTACTCATTCTCATACATCTAACATACATACTGTGTACTTACTTTCATTTAAACACATAGATATTGTATTAAAATTCATTATATTTCTTGATTAATCTTACCTAGGATAGGTCGAAAGCCAACGTTCCTGATATCAGCATTTATCATAACCGTGTCAGATGTGGGATCATCTCTCAACCCGAATTTTATCATGGTTATTTTACTTCGGATTCTCCAAGGAACGGCTGTTTCTTCGATCTATTCGACTCCCTATGCATTAAGTGAGTACATTTTTTATTACTATTTAAGACTACTGTCTACCCGCCAATCTAATTTCGTGAACGTAATGTTAATATTATGGAATTTCTACGACTATCCCCAAATCTTTACTATTTTATCTATTTGAACCCAAAAAAGGGTCTTTCAAAAGAGCAAAAAACAATGACGGTTTCTGCGGAATTATATTTTCTCCCCGATTTTTGAAAATATTTCAGAATATTTTTTTAAAGACCAGAAAACACATAAACGAATCATTAAAATAGGAATAGACATATTTTTAAGAAACTGAGGGGAAATGTCATTCAGCAGAAACCGTCATTATTTTTTGCTCTTTCGGATGCACTTTTTATTTAAACGTTTTTATGTATTTTAATTGGTGTGTGATTGTGTGTGTCATCAAATTTTCGATCGTTAATTTAACCTACCTCCCATCAAGCTAGAAACTATGGGAATCGTTCAAACTTGCCTAATAATGCAATATTTAGACAATTGCGACAAGTTTTAATTAATATTTTCTTTAATAATGCAGTTTAGCCCAATCACTTGGCGCGATTTCAAAAATTAGCACCCAACTTGGCGGTTTTTTGGCTCTACGTTAAGTCCGTAAAACGGACCAGGGTAGCCACATTTGGCAAAATACCGCCAAATAATTCTTGTCGCCAAGGGTGGTTGGGTAAAAATGCATTCCAACCATTTAATTTAACTGATGAATTAAATAATTTTAGTTATTTGTAACGTTTTTATGTATTTCACTTGGTGTCTGTCTGTCTGTCTGTGTATCAGTGTGTCATCAAATTTTCTATTGTTAATTTAACCAAATTCCCCTCAAGCTAGAGCTCTGAAATTTTGGGAACCGTTCTTACTTGCTTAACAATGCAATATTTAGATATTTGCCACTATTTTAACTAATATTTCGATAATTTTTTTTAATAATTTTTTCTACCATATAAAAACATTGTTTTTAAAAACGTAAGTTTTTAACTCGAATTATTTGTATTTAAATAGATAAAATAGTAAAGATTTGTGGATGGTTGTAGAAATTCCAAAGGATTAACATTACGTTCGTGAAATCTAAGTGGCCAGTAGACGGCACCCTTAACCCAGACATTTCTGCGTCAAACAAAAGCATCTGCTTCGGGGCATCGTAAGTTTATTTTCTGATTTACCCTTGTTTTCCCCTATTTTTTTTTTCAGAAAGCAATTATTTTTTAACTCGGCAGGTGTGACAGTAGGTAGAAACAATTGTGTCTATATTTTCGATGACATAACTATTTCCTTTCGTCGTTACATTCTGCAGCTGCTTTTGATAGACGAGTTGCTTTGGTTTGTTCTCAAACTTAAACATTTGTTGCATTATTTATCTATTTTCTGTTTCTTAAGACATATCGGAGTATCCATGCCAATTATTTTTCTAAAATCGCACCCAATGTATATTGGAATACAGAATTATTATTATTTTTGTGAATAATTTCCCTTTATTATGTCCGATTTCGATTCCAGTGATTCAGAAGGAGAGTCAGTATTTTATTCAGGCATCTCGTTCGCAAGTACAGGCATTTTTTTCCTATAGCGATGAAGCTGCAACTGTTGAATTGCTTTGTAGTGTCCATTAAGTTCGCATCTGTAATTGTCTGCTACTCCTAGACACGGATATATGAATAGAATGAAAAAGAATTAAAGGAACACTCATATTATTTCCCAGAAAAAAATTAAATAATCCATCGGACAAGTGATAGAAAAAGTGTACTAACAAAACTTTATTCTCAATAAACAAAATTTTAAAAGAGTTTTACTTAAAGTATGACAAAAGATATATTAAATCAATTATCGTTATCTCTGACTTACGCTTACTATCCCTTTCATAATACATCAGAAAATATTTAGTTATGACTGAATATTTCCTCTGAAAGAAGAAAATAAAAAGTTTTGAAAAAAAGAAAACTGAAATTGTATAAAGCAATATAAAAGCACAATAGATTGATGCTAAAGAATGCTGGGGATACATTTGTGGCTTATCCAGGTAATAAAATCAGGAGCACACCTCATGAAGAAAACGCCTCACTCTCCTTATTCTTCACCTCACAAAGGGCCAGTGTGACATTTAACAAAGAGCAGCCCTCTTTTCTTATTTTTTTTGGAAAAAATGATCATTGGATTATAAGCCCACAGACTACTGGGATGTTGCTCTGTTAATCTTGATTCCAGTAGAAAATAACATATCTGTGTAATAAGTGTTTAATAATAGAAATTGTGACCCCCTTTTTTCATTCTTTCTTTTCATTCTTCAACTTCATTGATTGTTGTATTATACTGAGGAATGGTATAATACAACAATCAATAACCACTGAAATCCAATTCAAGAATAAATCCTTAAGAATAAACTAAAATACACTAACACATCGATCAATAACTCCCGAGTCTAACATTGAAAACATTTTTTTTTTGCAAAATTTTTTTTATTCATCAACATAACACCTTTTGTTAATCACCTTTTAGGGTGATACAATCGTTCCAACGCTTTTTCAAATCTTTCCCCCCTCCCAATTTTTTTTTTTTTTTTTTTCCGCAAGATATCTTTTTTGTTGCGAGTAAATAGCGATAAAGAGCTTTCTGAATCATCGACTCGTTGCTGTTTTTGTTCCATCGAAAGCAATCGCGGCACCCACTTGGAAAAAACCTTTTTCACTTCACTTCAAAAAACCTTTTTCCTGGTCCGATCGACTTAAAATTTTGACACGTTTCAAGCAAAGGTTAGTACTCTAGAAAGACCTGGTTACTGGTTTACAACGAGCGCCATCTCTGGGTTAGTCTCGGGAGTTATTGATCGATGTGTTATTTATAATCACTGAAGGTCTCTTTCTTTCGAATTCCAATTAATTCGTCAATTCTAAAATATGCTATAATAATGAAATCTGAGCTTACCTAACCACTTTTTCTGATTCAAGCACTTCTCACGAACAGTTGGTTTTATCTCGGCTCTTTAACTATATCATTAGCTTCGATCCAAAAAGCTAATTAAGATGCTTCAATCCAAATTATAAATATCTATCAGCAAGTCGTTACCCTCTATCTCCCTTTCAATTTCCTTTAATTCTATTTCGTTTATATATCATTATCTCTTATTCATTTTGCTTCTCTTCTTTTTTTTTGTATAATTTACCTTATAACGATTCATTTTGAATGGAAGGAAATTGTAATTTTATTCAATTAAATTTACGATAAAGTCCACTAGGGTAGTGAAGAGAAAATTGCAAATAGCCCAAAGTCAAAAACTATGAATCAATAATTATTGTAAAATAACATAAATTTCAGTTGCGCTCTCTTACTTAAGAAATAGAGAAGAAAATTAAGCATTGTTGCCAAAAATATCATCTTGTGAATGTAAGGTGAAAACTGTCTAACAAGAAGGATATTGGAGAAGTACGCTTCTTTCACAAATATTCAGGAAATGACGATGTACAAGTAGCAGAAATTGTACAGATTAATATCACAATTAGGAAAAACAGCATTTTTACAGATTAGCAACACAACAGGAATAAGAAAAGCACTAGACAGATTACAACACAAATCGATAGCAAATCACTAGTAAAAATAGTAATAGCACTTTCAATGGCATTCCGCTCACCAACTTCGTGTTTGAATGAATAATCCTGTCGGTTTTCTAGTTCTCGAAATTATCCGTCCTGACCTGCGTACTTTGATGAACGAGATCGCAACGGTGTCCTGGACAGCTGGATTGTGCCTGCTACCGATGATTGCATGGGCTTCAAGAAGTTGGGTCATCATCTCTGCTCTCAATTCATCATGTGCGGCAATTCTTTTCTTGTGGGGAAGGTAAGGACATTTTTTTTTTTTAAAAAAAAGGAATTTTCTATTGTATGGGCTTTATAACCCGTAACCATGACATATATTTCAAAAAAATGCATCACATATGAATTTTTTTTCTATTTAATTGTGCATAGTATGTAAATAATAAGGTTAGAAAATTATCATTTTACGAAACAATAATAATAAAAAATTTTAATGAAGAAGCTGCTTTTTAGTTTTAATATATGCATTGAAAGAAATAAGGTATCATACTTACGTTTCACTCAAGAAATATTTCAATTATAATAAAATAAATTAAACGGCATAATAATTTTAAAGCTAAATGCAAAATACTTATGCTAAACTTAGTGCAACAATAGGAGTTTTAATATGCAGATTTCATGAGTCCTTTATGGTATGATATGCACCAAAACGTAGCACTTCACCCTAGCCGGTATCTGAGCCTGAAGGACCTAAATCGTATTATTCATCGACGTCTGGATCAGACATTAGAAGAAAGGTCTTTTTCGTATAAAATTTGCGAAACATTACTGTGAGAAATTTTTAAAAATCCAACTTCATGTTCTAAATAACTCTTCCCGTAACGCGCATTTATTGTTGACCACATTAATTTTTTTCTCTCCTGAAGGACGAGTACTGCCATCTATTGTAAAATGAGTGAATTACATATTTATGTAAAATCCTAATTGACGGAGACTGCCACTTTGGAGCGATTTTCAAAATGACTTCAAACATAAGACTTTCCAACCCGTAGTCGTTTCAACTAGAAACAAGACGGCATTTGTGTCGAAACAACAATTTTGTAAGTTTTGTATTTCTAAAGAAGACGTAAAGAAACCTTTGCAGAGAAAAACACGAAAAAAAAGATGGGAAAAAAAATCACTGACCTTATTCTAAATGGATGTCGTCATCCATCGGCGAGAAAATGCTTTTCGTCCCCATTTACCAAACAAATCAAGCCATACTGCCTTGATTTTCTTCTTCCTTTCGGCAAAACCAAAATTTTCAAAATAATATTTTTACAAAACTCCACAATATGTCACAGTGATATGTCACAATAGTATCTAGTCATGCGAGAAAAAGGGGTGATATTCACGCAAGTTGTGAGCGCCTACTCATATCCGAGTAGAGTGTTTTGTTACTTGGCTGAAGATGGAATTTGAAATGCTCCATAGAAGGAATATGATATAATGATTTCCCAATCTGTGATCGAATCAAGAATCGGTTTCGCATCGATAATTGTAAATTTTCGAGCTTTTTTATAGATGGGTTGCCGGAAGAGAGGTAACCAAAAAAAAGATCACCAGCTTGGCGATTTATCCGTCGCAAAGCAGCCCTCGTGAAATACGATCCAGCCTTATATTAAATACCTATTCGAAATAAAATTAAGTCCAGTTCGACGTTCATGGAATATAAACGTTATTTCTCAGGCCCGAACTCATTTCGGGCGTTATAAGTGTTGCACGTTTGAGTCTCCCTAACTGGATTCTAGAGACACTTGCAAGGGGTTAAATTCGACAAATGCTTCTATTACGTGAGTAAACATTGATTTTTATATCAATCAGTTTCCCTTCTAATACTTCTTATAAACATAAGACGACTTATTTTATAATTTTAACCTCTCTTTGAAGCTCTAAATTTTAATTGATTTGAATAATTTTTATTCATTCTAAAGTTAAAATTTGATTCATTTACAAACTAGCCTACGCAGCATGATATAAAAATGCCCCAGTATTGATGAACGCCAAAAAATAAACTATGAAGTATCAAAAATATAGTCCTCGAAATAAATTTGCATCTAAAGAGATAAAATATTTTGAAACTAATATTTTTGTAAACATGATAGATTATTTTGGAGAAATCTTCTGATATTGCAACATCATCATGCAAATCCACCGGCAAAATTTAAATTTATTTTATCATAAAAAAGCAACCGATAAACTATTTTAAGCTTCACGATTACTATTTCTTTTTTATCATACAGGTTTGCCATTTCTTTTTGTAAAAATAATCATAAAATTGGTTATAGCCACCTTTGAATGGGTGTTGGAGAGGGAGGGGGGAATAATTGGTAATTATATATAATAACTAGAAACGGTAATATATCTTTCATAAATATATATTTATATGATTCCTTTGAAATTGTCAAAACCTTTTCATGGTTTGTTTAATACCTAGTTTAATTCCTGAATCTCCAATGTGGTTGGTTTCTCAAGGTCAATACAGAAAAGCCACCGATATTTTGAAAAAAATCAGTTATTTCAACGGTAAAAAGGCACATCAAGATGATAGGTTATTGGAAAGAATACAGGTCAGTAAAAATGTTTTTAATTAATATTATTATTCTCATCCAGAATTAAATATCTAATTCTTACATTTTTGAATGCATTGTGTAAAACTGTAAAATTAGTTCGTTACATATTTCATACAAATAGATTCGGTAGGAAGATTCTATGTATACCTGTCAAGTATACTAAAATTATACTTCCGATGAGAGATATAATTTTTATAATTAATGCTACGATTTATTCTTTTACAAGTGCAGTTTTTACTGGATTAATCACTCATTTTAATAGATCTAACATAATATGAGTATATCATATAAATGAAATAACCAATCACAATCACACACACAAGGATTTTTCATAAGCAAATTTTAATTACCTTACTTTTCTTTCGGAAATTTGTAAATATCGTTTTACGATGAAATGTTCGGCATATAGATATTTTCAATAAGTAACTCTGATTGCATAATCCCAATGCGAAACTTATAGCATCCACTTTTCATACATAGTCGGATATCTTAATTTAAACATTTGTTTATGCAACACTTTTTAAAATTGATTCTAAACTGAAATATTCCTTTTTAACTTCTCTACCGTTCCATTCTAAAGATCTAGACAAAGCATACATATTTGTTATGATATTCACTATGTATTTGTCAGATTATATCTTGCATTGAGTATTTTACTTTGCTATTAATAATTCATTCCACCAGAATTTTGGGAACGAATATCAAAGGAAAGTTGCGGCAAATAAGAATGTTTCTACTCGAGATTTCTTCACATATCCAACGCTCAGGAAAAGATTTGTGTGCCTAGCGATATGCTGGTAAGTCCATGAGAGTAGTTTCCTTAAATCTTACATTGTGAAATTAAACATTATTGTGGTAACAATCCATTGATTAACCTGAAAACATAACAGAACCTGAAAATGGAACACTTTCTCCAGTAATAAAACGCTTGAATTTTAATTTTATATTCCCGCTTTCGTTAAATTTTACGGAACAGCGTATTTTTAATAATATTAATTTCTATCTGGATCAATACTTTTTTTCTGGAATAAACTTTGTTCAACGATTCGTCTCCTATTATGCAATGCTGAATGGGTTTTAAAATTTAGTAATCGAGAGAAAAATGGCTCGTTTTGGAGATGTTTCTAAATTTTAAGGTTGTTGCTTCATAAACGGTTGTATGTGCCACAACATCACAATCTTTCATGAATATTGGGAAAATTTTCTGCTTAGAAACGTGTTCCAAATTTCGATCGCTTATTCCCCCCCCTTTTTTTTTGGCACTAGGCAAAGACAGCCTTTACAGAATTAAACTATTCCTATGTAGTTTCGTGATAAGCTTCTATATATTACTGCTATGTTAAGGACATCATCACTATTCGAATTGCAAAAATTAGCAAATACTACTATTATAATAATGAATTATAATATTATGATAAATATTTGTTTATTCCGTTTGTTTTTGATATGTTCTGTTGTATAAAAATAGGTCTATTACATATATTTTTAATAAAAACACAATAAAAAATTTCTTATATGGTTTTTATTTATTTGCTATAATTTTGATCATTAAAAAGTTGCCCAAAAAGGTAAAAAAAAAAATAGAAATATACACCAAATTATTGTTAGTTAATTAATTATTAATATATTTTGCATTTCTGAGTAATACCTCAAAATTCATAAAGATATAATTTTGCTATTTGTAAAAAAAATCTAAACAATGTACATTAGTAGTTCAGGCCACGCCTGAAAGGAAATGAGCTCAAATGCCACGAACATAAAACGCATTTGTTTCTTTCAAAATGTTCGCTAACTGACCTTTCAATAAGATGCCTTTATTTAGAATTTTGCCTTTTGATTCAAGACGATATAAAAGTTTCTAGAAAAAAAAATTGTACTTGATCAAATGATAGTTCAAAAAATACACGTGTTAGGAATTGACTTATTCACTTCAATATTACTATTGATCGTTTTCCCTTTTTCCAAAAATACATGCGTATTATTGTCCTTCGCAGCCAAAAAATTCATCGCCATAACTTTTCCGAACGATGAGACAGTCTAAGCCTGAGCGGAATCACCGGTCTCAAACCACTGTCTTGATTGATACTTGGTTTACGAGGTATAATGATAAATCGAATTCTCATCGACGATGACAATTCAACGCAAAATGGCAACAACTCGACGCAGCAGAAATAAGAACTAATCTATGAACCACGGCGTTTCTTGATCTTACGGATGCCATCATTATAGTACTCAGCAGATTGAATTCTATCTTCTCCATACTGCGGTTACTTCAATCTGCGGCTTCCTGAAGTCTAACAGTTCAACATTAATAGACATAATTTACAACATTACGAACATATAGATCAATTGATATCCAGGATAAATTTCATCTGGAATCTCTCGATTATTTCATAGTAATAATTAAATCTTAACAATACCCTTACGTAAATGACAATACACTAATAGTAATAACTGTCGCCATTTCAGAGCTTTCCCGCGTGACTTTTCTCATCGAATCCTAAGCCACATCTACCTGTCACGTAGCACCAATATACAGCCGTAGACATAATATTGCCCATAGGTAGTTCTTCAATAGTGTTATCAAAAAAATATATGATATGTGCCCTTTTACAGTTTTTCTGGCAAATAACTATCGAATCAATAGTTTGCGCATCCCCTTATCTTTTGAGACAGTTGGAAAATTAAAAATTGATTGTATTCGCTAGTCCTAACTGTTTGAGGGAGTGAAGAAAATTTTTAATCCTTTTGACAGCATTGTAATTTCTTTCTTCACTATATAATAGGATGATGAATACAATTCCCTATGCTGGTCTTCAAATGAACACAAGATTTGTACCGGGTAACAAGTTTGTCAACTTCTTCTTGGCCTCCCTCGTAGAAATACCTGCACATTTCGGGACGTGGTTCTGCATCGCATATTTCGGTAGAAGGTGGAACCTCTTGACTGCATTCATCATCGCTACCGTTTCTTGCTTCTTAACTTTACCCTTCCACGGTAAGCTATATTTTGATTCAAGACCGAAAGAGAAAAATTAAATTTGGTCATAAAAATCTAGATTTATTTCCCAATACTCGTAATATTTTTGTTTTCATTGGATGATTAGACACTCCTAAATTCAGTGATCCTTCCATCTATACTAGTAATTACAAGAGCAAAACGCATAAATTGGAGCTATGGATGAAATGAAAATGTTCTCTTGCTGATATT
This sequence comes from Nephila pilipes, assembly GCA_019974015.1. NCBI lineage: Eukaryota > Metazoa > Arthropoda > Arachnida > Araneae > Nephilidae > Nephila > Nephila pilipes. Next base: position 10,074 of record BMAW01061331.1, read on the forward strand.
TCATTAATTAGTGATCTCACAAACTTTTTACAGTGCTACAAACATTCACATCTAAATTGCAGATAAGTTTACGCGAACACTAATTACATTACATTTCGGCAAAAAAGACGGAAACTCAATCATAAAGAAATTATTCCAAAATCCGGAGTCATCGTATAGGACACATACAGAAATATTAAAATGAAGCTTATATAAATTAAAACCGTTATTAAAGGAAACAAATCCCGCGCCAATCTATTTAAAATCCTGAAAAATCCTCTCATACATCAGCAATGTCATCCACAGTATTAGAAATCCCATACTT
>BMAW01061343.1:8689-97477 GCA_019974015.1 Nephila pilipes
ATATATATATATATATATATATATATATATATATATATATATATATATTTACTATAATATACTATATCTAGAACTACTGGACATATTTTAATGAAATTTGGTTTTTACGTATGATTGATATAATACAAAAAAAAAAACCCCTTCAACATTTATATTACAGACGCATGATCGTGCGTAACACTCATTGAAGTCACAAGGTATGGAACAGCAGTAGCAGAATAGAACAAAAAAATGAGTTAATAGGGGGTATGGTCCCCTCTTACAGACATACAAGCCTCACACCGTGGTTTTATGCTGGAAATAAGGGAGTTTAGGAATTCCTGTGGAATTTGGTCCACCTTGTTCAGCAACACCGTTTTTTAGGTCTTGGATGTTTTTCGGAGGGGGGTTACAAATTGCACTTGTCCTCCACAGAGTGTCCAAGGCATGCTCTATAAAATTGAGGTCTAGAAATCTGACAGGTATCCTAAAACTGTTTTTAAGAGTTAGACATGACGCTGAGTTTTAAATCGAATTCTCTGCAAAACTGGATTTGAGAGTGGCCTGCTTCTAACCAACCCACAATTCGCCACCTCACTCCATGATCTAAACGTTAGTGGTTACTCAGTTTTATTGTTTGAATTTTAATTTAAACGATTTCTGCAAAAATCACCAAGAAATTCGGCGAAATGTGCTAGCGAACGAATTATGGTTTTTGGCACTCGCTCTTATAAATCCCGTTTTCCAACTAGTTCTGCCCACACTCAAGTATACTTTTGCGTATTCGACTTACAAGATTTACATCTTTGTTTCGAAGCAGTATTTTTACATTTCACTCAATTCTTTTCATGAAATTCGACAAAATATGCAAATTCTCTCAATTTTGACTCATTCTTGTGTGCGCGTACGTGTTTGTGATAAATTCGATTTATCAATTGTTTTTAATTTTAGCTCTTTTAACAGAAATTCAAATTATCACGTTAAAAACTACTTCTACTTTCACCTCTTATGTCATGTGAAGCAACTAATCCTTCCGAACTTTATTAGAGTAATCAAGAATATTTTGCAATAAATTAAGTGAAATTATATTTTATTGCATTAAATGGATTTGTGTGAAGTTCAAATGTATCCTACACTTTCAACAAAATACTGATGATAAATTATTTGCGATCAAAAGACACCGAGCAGCTAGTCTACCTGGAACCATATGCTTTTGGGTCAGGCCTGCTGCAGACAGACTGGCTGCTATTTCGCATGATCCGCTCGTCGTATTACCTCATGACTTTTATTAACACACACTCAAGCTCTTTTGTGAATTTTTTGGTTAGATATACATTGAATATTGCCCACTAATGGTAGACGTCCTAAGTGAATTTTAGAGCGAGCTCATATTTGTATAATTGTTTTCGAACAAGAATACGAGAATAAATGAAAAATTGTGACGATAGTTGAATCAATGTATAGAGATATTTCCTTGTTAATGGAATATGATACAAACCACTCATAGTGAAATGTTCTGTGAAATAAAAGTGCAAGTTATTGTTCAGATGACCCAACTCTTCAGGCTATTAGTTAATACCGGGTGGACCAAATACGGCCCGCGGGGTGTAACTTGGCCAAATCTGACTTAGCATGACATTCACATTAAGCCATGTTCGAATCAACCCCTTAGAATGAGATAACTAAAAGCATTCTTTTCAATCAAATTACTTATTAAAATGGCGATACTCATATTTATATTGTTATTTATTTAAACTGTTATTATATTCTTGGAGAAATAGCTAAAATTCCTATGCTTTTATTCTTTTACATTCATTGTATGGTAAACAATATTTCCATGATGAGGTATTCGAGTGCTTATTGTTGCTAGCTTGCGGTAAGCGTTGTTTCCTTCGAGTCGGGTGTTCGAGTCCTGATGCCACTGAAGCCGTATTGGAGTCTACACGTTAATGTGGGATGAAAGTTTAAGATTTAGGTGCCAGCTCGTGTCGTCCTTGTTACTTGACCAAGGTGCAGAATTATGAGGTTCTTCGTCAATGGCCCTCATTTTGCTTCTGAGTGCATTATTTATAAACAACCAATCAAATATTTATTTCATTAAATATAAGTATGATAATTTAATTTAAAAATGTTTTACTTTAACTGATTTTTGAGATTACTATAAAATTTTTCTTCAGTTTGTGATATGAAATTGTGATGGTAAATATTTTAGGATAAGGCAGGATAGCAAATGAACTGTTTTATCATTTATTAACTTAATAACTGACAAAATAGGTCATTTGATTTTGAATTAACAGGCTGTATTACTCATAAAATTGTTTTAATTGACAAATAACCGTATAACATCCCTCTCTTATCAGTATTCTATATATTGAATGTCTTATAAACATTTCTTACTGTTTATTTCTGCAGAATTCTGCGATGTAGTAAACAATTTATATTTTTTTATACTATTAAACAATATTTTGAATTTATTAATCAGTTTACTTCCTTCCTTTTAACTTTGAAATCTGCGGAGAATTTCAATAAAATTTCTATCTTGTTTAAAGAAACAGAGATTTATCTTCTGACTTACTTTTAGTTTCACTCTGTTGTAGCATCTCCATTCTTATTTTTTCTGACCTGCCTTTTTGCAGACGTTAACATGAATGGAATGCTCTGGCAATTCTGTTCATCTAAATATTCTCAAATTTAATGTTATAGGACTCACAAATTGTTGTGTGCTCTGTGCAACTCGACGGCCGGAGTTACATAAATTTTCCATCTTTTCACCATTTTCCGAATCTTAACATTTTACAGAATGGTGTTGATAAGACAAGAGAAATTTGCCAACTAGAGGTAGATGCATGTTTTCTTTCAGCAAGAACTCAGCAGTATCTGAATAGATTCCAGTTGCCCCTGATATCTCCTGTAATTTAAATGATCTGTAAAGCAGTTGCACGTATAATATAATTAAATGCTAAGTAACGTAAAGTAAATATTTTTTCTTGGAGTTTACCTCAGTATCTTTAATTCCCTTTCAAACGGTACACTAGTTAAGAAATTATTTCAAAATTTGGTATACATTGTGAGCAAAAGAGTTTCTCTAGCCATTAAATTGATCAATCAGATAGTATCAATGAATTTATTTCCACTAATAGATTGTGAATCACTTAGGGCACTTATTCTCCATTCAAGTTTTCTGCTGTAAATCCATACGATGTTATGTTATTTAAGAATTTAATTTAATTAAAAATTCATTAATTGTATACAAAAATAGAAATTAATTAGAATAAACAATGTCAAAGAAAGGAATATAATAGTCAAAATAACTTTTTAAATGAGTTGTCCTTGACTTCTTGAAGCTTTTGAGTCTGAAAAAAAATCAAAAACTTTTCCAAACAAAGTTTGAATCCTTAGGGAACTTCTGCTTTTTTGAATAAATGTTTGAAAAGAGTTTTAAGCACTAGCATTAGTAATAAATATACTGCGAGTGTAGAAAGTATTCTTACAAGAGCGCTATTATGAAAGAAGCTATTGTTAATTTGAATAAAGTTAATTGAAATGGTAATATCTTATTAACACTGTTCACTGTTTTATAAATATAAATACGGGTTAAAAATTGAATAAACAATGATTTCTTTCGAATATAAAAAAAACTAAAATTTAGTGATTTTGAGGCGTTTGAAAACTACTCTTAGATTGAAAAGAATGCCAATTTTTATTGAGTGTTTTGAGATTTGATTAGAAAGTTTTTAGTTGATAAGTGCCATAATTCGTCTTGAGGTATATATAGGATGATATAGCGGAAATTATATATTTAACAGACAATGCAGAATTTGTGATCTGGGTCATAACTTGAAAGAAATGTGTTATACTAAAAGAAAATAGTTTAGAAAGTTTTATAAATAGCAAAATATGCAATCATATTTCATAGTCAGGTTAGTAGATTTAATTCAACAATGCAGGTAGTTATTCAGAACTTTATTGGCGCTTAAATACTTCATAATGTTCCACTTTCGGATCATCTTTCATTATTTACCTTTGTCTTTGTGTTTCTTGTTCTTTCGTTAAAGAAAATTTGAAAATAAATATTCTGAAGTTTACAACAGAATTGGAGGAAAAAAAAAAATGAATTTCCGTATCTTTAGATATCGCTCGAAATGAATTCAAGCAGAAAGGTTTCCATGGCGTGATTCTCGATTAACATTCTTCGTAAATGAGAGGAATTAGAAGTTATGATGAAATTATAATTCCTCCCATCGTTACAAAATACGTAATCGAAAGCCCACATTTGTGGAAAACAGCTGTTTTTTTCTGACGAACGTGTTTAACGTTTTTCAATCTTACAGTAGACGGATGGCGTGGATTAAACGAAACACAGATATTCATCCATAGAATTTACTTCCAACGGTGAAACATGAAGGTGGGGCATGCTTGTTTGGAGTTGTATGAGTGCTTCAAGAATTGTTAATTAATTTATATCATCACGAATCACCAGAAAAAAATAGAAATTTTAAAAAATAATTTGCTGTTTATACATTATGTTTGTATGCAAGACACTGATCCCGAATATTTGGTTCTACTATGTGGCTATAATTTTTATATAAATACACAACTAAATTTGTGAATTTTCCTCCAATGGGATCAAACAAATATACCATTAAACTTGCATGGAAAATTCTCGATGAGAATGTTAGAACCAGATCTATTTCTAATAAACTTGACTTAAGAAACGTTCTGAAACAAGAATTAGACTACTCTTTTGATTCAGCTGAATTTATGCTAAGAAGACTAAGAGCAATTATTCAAGCTAAAGGATGCACACTCACTCACTCACGCCCGCCCGCATATATATATATATATATATATATATATATATATATATATATATATAATGCAAGGTATTAATGATAAAATTCTAGCTTAAGGATTTGAAATTATGTGCGTTGAACCAATACTTTCTACATCAGAAAATATTGCATTATTCATACTGTACAAGTCATACTCTTATACGTGATTTTTTCATGCAAAGTTTAAACAGAAATAGTAAATTGTTTTCTATTATATATATCTTAAGCCATGTAATGTATAATTTAACTGTAATTTTTGACAGTATTTTATGCACTCATTGTAGTTGAAATTTCATAAACCTTATTTGATATTTCACCATTAATAAATTATAATTTAAAATCTTTGTAAAAATAATAGTAAGATTAAGACAAAGGTTTTGAATTATCGGCTCATAGGAAAACAAAAAAATTACTTTCATTTTATGTATTAGGTTACTAACTAATATCAAAAACCAATCATTTAAACTTTAAAAAGATATAAATTATTCCAGACACATTTGCTATTAATTTTCAGAATCCTTTTGTACCAATAAAAAGGAATTTCATTTATGAAAAAGTAATTTTTATGTTTTTTTATTGAAACTTTTAAGACGTAATTATGATCATTAAATACATGATATCTTTTGTTGAACCTAAATGGTAACCCAGTCTGTAGGTTGAAATTTCACTATTTCCAAAAGAGTAGTCTTATTTTCTTGAAAAGAATATATATATATATATATATATATATATATATATATATATATATATATGAGTTCAATTTTATTCAATAATAAAATCTTTGCGATGCAAGTATTCGAAGGTGTTACAAAATAATTATTGAATAAAGTGAAAAATGAAAACCTGAGAAGGACGAAATTTCTTTTATAAAATCAAGTTACAAACTGGAAAATAAGATTAAACTGAAAAAATCTAAGGAAACGAAACTAAAAGATTTTTTGGTAAAGTATGTCAAAAGAATTCTTTTTCAATATCGTGGTGTTTGTTTCATAGTAAACAAAAAATACAAATAAAACGTCAAGTGAAAAGTGAAAGTAATTTTTGATCTTGAAGGCATTAAAAAGTATAAAAATAGAAAGAACTTAAAGCGATACATTTTAAAAATACGTACTATTTTGAAAAGTTCATTTTTCTCTCGAAATATTTTTATTCCATTTTTCTCTCCCTCGCACAAATATTTGAACTAATTTATTTTACATTATTCCTTATTATTAAAGAGTTAAAATTTTGGCTTAAACTACTTTAAACTACATAAAAACTACTAAAAAACAAAAACTATAATGTGTAAAGTAAAATTAAGATGTTAATATAAACACATTTTCCCTTAAAGTAATTAATTAATACTGATTTTTTCATATAAATGTGTCAGTTACATTTTAAAAGAATAAAAGCGTGAAAAGATTGAATGATGTGTTTACATATGCAAAAACCATATTTTTCTTTAAAAATCCTTTGTTTGTTTTAGTACTATTTAACTTTTTCGTAATGATACAATTTTTAAATAAATAACGAGAAAGGCGATTTATTTTTTATTCATATCTCTTTTTTTGTCTCCTGTTGTAGATTTTTAAGATGTACTTATTTCATAGTATTTATAAGTGACGAGAAAAATACTTTTGCTTTAGGGGATTCATTATATCTAAAATAGTGTTGATGTTTTTACAAGGATAAGATTTTACACGATCTATTTGAAATATATTTTAACGTGTTATTTTGATATCATTGTACTCATTCTTAGTCAGGAGTAACCGAAAATATTTTAGAGACTTCGCTTGACATTAATAAAATTATTTTTACCCAAATAAGAGCTTAAGAGGCCTGCTTGAAAGATATTTTGATGTTATTACTCTACATCAGAAATTCTAACTAGGAGAGTTCATACAAAAGAATTTCAGAGGATGCATTATCTCAGATTAGAACAACAAAACAAAACAGGATGTATTATCTATTATAAAAATCATTTTTAAACGGATAAGAAATAAAGATACGTGCTTGAAAGGTGTTTTTATATCATGAGACAAACTAGAAATTCGAATCTAGGAGTCCATAAAAAGTTCAGAGGATGTATTATCTGCGACTCGAGAAACAAAGAAAAACAGGGTGTATTATCCATTATTAAAATAATTTCTACACGATTAAGAACTTAAGAGACGTGATTGAAAGGTGTTTTAATGTTATTACTCTTCATAAGAAATTCTTAACGAGGGGTCTATAAAAGGAATTTAGAGGATACATTATCTCAGGTGAAAGAAAAAGCAAAAACAAAATTATTTTCATTGAAAGCATTTGAGAAGTGTATTTCTGATTCCTGTATGTGTTCCTTTTTTACTATCTGTATAGGATAGAGTCTTGAGAGATACTTGGTACTGATCAACATACAATATACATTTATATTTCGGACTGAATTACAGTTTCCCTTGCTGCTTGTTTTAGTTTTGTGTTATATCAATTTGTAGGTTTGTTTGTCGATTGGTTGCTTAAGGTTTGTGGCATTGAGTCCTCATAGGACATATTGTATCAAACACGAGGTGAAAAGTTTCTGATTGTAATGCGTGCTTTCTCCTAGTAAAGATGAGAATGAATCAGACACTTCTGCATGTCCAACGACATAGTTTTCTTCTAATACACTGCATTATGAGTGGTAAATGTTGTCAAAAGCCTTACTGTTGTTTTCATTTTTATTTTCCAGTGCCCCTTCAAAAGGCTAAACTGGTTAACCAGTAAACTGATTCGGTGATTAAAATTAATTCTTGCATGCCCTTCACAGGAAAAATGTGTATTTTTGAGATGATATTTAATATCCACAAATCAATGCATATCCTTACTGTGGAATCAGATGGTTCAATTAAATATGAATCAATTCCTGAATCTGATTTTTTACTAGCATCTTACTTCTATATGCAATAGGTACAATGTAACAATGGAACTTTTTCCTTACCTCATTCGGTATAAGTTGTATTTTATGGGTATCGACCTGAATTGGTTGAATAGGACTCGCGAACCACTGTTTAAATTCTACATATAGATTTTTAATTACTGTTAATTGCGGATCATTTAAATGATTAACTTTAAGATCGTCGATAATTTCAAAAAATATTTGTTATAATCTTTTGCAAGTTCGTTTCCACATACCCAAATTCTTTCTCCTCTTCAAAGATAAATTTTCCAGAATTGAACTTAGCTATATAATGTTTTAATTTGTTTTTATGTAGGTGCTTCGTTGAACTATCAGGCAATTTTACTAAAAATAAATAAGGATTGCGTTTGCCAACAATAGTCGATAGACTTTGCCATCTGAAAAATAATTTACAAACAAAACCAGAAATCAATATACTATTACTTCATCTCCTATTTTAAATAGTTTGGTAGATGATTTTAAATTATGATAATAAGTTTTCTCTTTCAGCACTTCTGGAACGAGTTTAGCCTCTCCTGCATTCTTTTAAGTTTTAAATTCAAATTTTTACAAATATGTCGACACAGATGGAATGTTCAACTGCATATTATTGTTTCATAATACATGTAGATTTTAATATGGACAAAAGACCTTGGGGTTGCTTATCATACAGAAACTGAAATGGAGGTACATAAATGGTTGCATGAGTTTTTTTTCCGTAAGCCCTTAACACATGCGGAATTTGTAAATGCCATTCACTATTCTCTTCTCTGACTACATTATGTAGTATACTTTTCACAAAACTATTAAATCTATCCATAAACCCATTGGATCGAGGATTTGCAGGAGGAAAGAAATCTGGGTAACTACCAAATCTTTTTTTAAATTTCTTCGTTAATTTCGCATTACAGTTGGTACTATTATCAGACGTGATAATGTTAGGTATTCCCGTCCTCGGGAAAATATTTGATAAAGCCTCACAGATTGTTTTAGCGTTAGTGCAGCCTCAACCCACTCAGTGACATAAAATATATTTATGTCCTTTCGAATTCGAAAGACTATCGAATCGAAGAGTTCCACATTTACCACCCGAAATGGCAATTCAGACCTCGTCTCTGATGCAATTGGTGCTTTATCACCCGGCTTTACTGCCCTGCGTGAGTTATTATATAAATCCGAGGCATCGTTATTACTACACCTGAAATAACGATATATAATAGCTCGTATCAATATTTCGAGCACATATAATCCTAATTCTAAATAAGTATTTATGTAACTTATAATTATATTTTCAAGGTTTTGTCTCTTTAATGCTAAACTTATCCTCCGCGGTAGTTTTATGGTCATGGTACCGAACTTGCCCATAGCGTTGTTTTGTCGAGTCGGGAAGTCGAGTCCTGATGCCACAAAATCTCCTCTACGTAATGGTGCTGATACACGTTAAATGAGTCGAAGCTTCAAGTTGTGGTGGTTAAGTAAGGAACGAGAGGTGCCAGCTCAGATGCTGTCCTTGTCCCTTACTGAGACTCAAAATTACGAGATCCATCGCCAGTAGCCTTCGAGTTGCTTCTAAGTGCGACATTAACAAAAAAACATTCACACAATTTATTGTTAAATCATCTTTTTTTATTCACCATTTACTGCAATTGTGCACTTGCCTAAATAAAAAGAATCTTGTCCAAGAGTTTAAAAATATTCTCATGAGCAATAAATACTAATGAAAACTCATAACTAACATATGATAACCGTATAATTTGAATCTACGATACGGAAAGATTAATGAAGTGTACATTATTATTAGCTATAATAATCTACGTATAATTTGAATAATAAATGTATAATTTGAATCTACGATATGGAAGGATTAATGAACCGTACATCGTTACTGAAATTCCTATATTAAGTTAGTATATTACAATAATTAATTATTGTTAAAATGAATTATTTAGAATAGATAAGTTCATTAAATATTTTATTACTTATTCAAAAGATTTCAATGAATCGTTAATGACTATTATATGCTTTAGATGAAAGTATTCAAGTTTTATATTTTCGTAAGTAATTCCGGTATTTTCTATAAAATAACGAGATCATCGAGTAAATCTATTCAATACTGTGAGCTATACAATTCAAACAAGATTCAATTTAAGTAAAAAAAAACCCATCTCCAAGTCGTAAATAGAATGAATCTCATTTAATTAACGAAGCAGGTAATTAATATTTTTGCTCGAATTGGTTCGTTAAGTTTATTGAGGAAATAAAGTTAGCTAGAAAATAACTTGCAGTTTTATAAAGTTCACCCATGCGTGTAAAAGTTAAAGATAGACTGAAAAATATACGAGAGAAAAATATTTCTTTAAGCTCTAGCGTTATTTTCAAGTTCATTAGGAAAGTAAACAAAAGAGCAATATTACAAAAAATTGCCCATGTTTAGATAATAAGTAAATATTGAGTTTAAAATGCATAAATAATTTTGTGCTGAGTTACTGGAAATAAATTTTCCAGACTGCTGTACAACTTCATTATGTATAGGAATTTAAAAACGTTTTTCAGTGTTATACAGCTAATTTATTTCGAAAGTTAAAAAAGACTTGCTTTAGGTGTTATATTTGTTTACTTTTAAACATAGAAAATAATTTAACCAGAGTTATTTTTAAGCGTAAAAGTTTATGTGAATCATGATAGTTTCTGCAAATATTAGTATATTGTTTGTATTCCTTTTCTTATTCCTTGAATGCATTTCTGTGCACTATTAGAAAATATTATTCATAACACCGATTCATAATTTAATAAAGAAATTATGACTATTAAGTATAGATAATTTTTTAAAAAATAATTACTTGATATTGTTAATAAATAGCCTGAATGCTACTCATTATCAAAGCTCTGATTTTATTTTTAAACACTGACCACAAACATTTCACTAAATAATAATTCCACACAAATAATGACTTCAACTTTTATTTTATGTCAAGCTACTCATATTTGAGATATATTTTGGTGTTATAATATTAATAAATGAATCGCAAACTTGCTTGAAAACTTCAAATAAGTTTCATTCCTTACATGAGCATGATGATTTTTCACAATATATAACATGCCTAACAATTAAATTTAACTTTAATTCCATTCAATAATTTGTAAAAGATACTACTTTATCTGAAACTCATCTTAGAATTTTAGATTTTCCCTATAAAGTTGGAAAGCTATTCACAGTCAAAAATATAACTTAGAAAATCCCTAAAAATCATGTTTTGATGAAGATAAGAATTTAAAAATCCCTAAAAGACTTACCTTCCTTGGGGCTTACGACCCAAAGTACCAAAGTTATCTTTCCTCTCTTATGGAGTTTATTATATTTGGTAAACATTGGTGAAGCATATTTAAGATGACATTGCGATTTTTCCTTAGTTTCGACCCTCCTTTAGATCTACAAATATTTATCTTTATTTCCTTCCTTTATTTTACGTATAGATTACAGACATGTATTTGTAGCTTTTATCTACACGATTAACTTGATTTCTAATAAATTAACGAATGTATGGCGCAGCTAGGGAAAATATGATCCATATGTCAGTCAAACCAATTAATTAACCAGTCAAACAGAACCAAAAATTTCTTCGATGAAAAATACTATAATTTGAGCCTTGTTAAAATATACCTGAAATTAGGGAGATTTGAATGATTTTTTTATTGTCGTCTCACTTAGAAGCAACACGAAGGCTGTTGGCAACGGACCTCATAATTTTGAACCTCGGTCAAGAAACGAGGATGACACTTTGGGAGAATAGATATCATTTGTTAAAATGGAGAACATATTATGTATTTATTCCAAAGCTTATCGAATTCAAACTTCCATGAGATATATACTGGTGGATTTGGCTTTCCAACAAAATCGAGATAAAAATTACTAGTTCCTATTGTATATAGATTATTTGATAAAATAGTAAACCATAATTTTCGAAATTATTTCGTAATAGCTCTACGATTGTTTCAAAAAACTAAAATATAATATCTATAGCAAGTATCACAAAAGAAGAGCTTCTATTGCTTACATAATAAATCATATTAATTCTATCTCCTCGAGGAAGCATTAGCGTTACGCTAAGCTTTAGATCATGGGTGTCTAAACAATGACCGTTTGAGGGCCACATTGCAAAACCAAAAAAAAAAAAAAAAAAAAAAAAAAATTGCTGGGCCACACATACAATATTTTTTCAACAAATTGGAATAAAAATTAATTCTATGTAGTATCATTAAAATAAATTAACTTCTTTTTATTATAATTTTTTTTAAAATTCGAATTAGATATGTATAAATACATATTTATTTTAAATTTGTAAAAGTTTCGTTTCATTTAGTTTGGATTTCATAAAGATGGAAAATATTCGAATTAATGAGATCGATGAATTTTGTTTTGTTGAACAAGCAAATCGATGTCGGGTTCAATAGACGAGGTTGCAATTCTTGCTGCATTTTCAAGATGTTTGTCAGTGATATTTGTCCTATTTTTTGTTTTTTGTATGCTTCATTCTTGAAAGTAATTGTTCACAAATATAGATACTGCCAAAAGCTGAAGACATTAATAAAGCATGATTGTGAAAATAAGGATATTTATCGCGGGGTAGGTAATCTTTATGAAACTCCAGTAAAGAAACATTCCCAAATTTTTCTTTAAGTTGAATGTCACTTTGCAGTTCATTGCATTCCATTTGAAGATTTGAAGGCAATATATTTATTTATAGAGAAAATAAGGTAGAAAATATGTTGAAATATTCTTCATTTTTTCGAAAATTTTGAAATCTACTTTCAAACACTTGAATTAAATCAAAAATTAATGCAGCATATTTTGTGCAATTCACAGGTTTATGTGCAGCCAAAGAACTGAAATGTGTCAAATCTTTTAATTTTATTTGATTGTGCCAAAATGTCAATTTTCTTTCAAACGCTGTTATTGTTTGGAACATATTATTAATAAATTAATTTTTTCCTTGAAGTCTCAAAATTAAATCATTCAAATGTTCTGTTAAGTCTACTAAAAACCTAAATCTAAAACCCAATCTTCTTCCTCAAACTCATTCAGAGGTTTCCCTTTTGTTTCCATAAATATTTTTATTTCAGTTTTAAAATCATAAAATCTTTTGAGCATTTTCCTTTTACTGAACCATCTTACTTCTGTATAATAAATAATATCTGCAAATTTAGTGCCCATTCCATCACCTTAAGAAATTCTTCAAATTGTCTATGATTAAGTTCTTTTGCTCTTATGAAGTTAATGGTTTTAATAACAACGCTTAATACACTTTCCATTTTTAAAATTTTTCCACATAAATTACCTTGATGTATATGACAATGATATGCCATCAAGATCGTATTGCCGGCAGCGACGGCTTCATTATTAACCATTTTAACGAGTCCCCTATTTTTACAAATCATGGCAGTGGCTACATCGGTTATGATTGCTGATTAATTTTTCATAGAAAACCTTTTCATCGAATAAATCTACAGACTTGGTTGTGTCTTTTAACGGTACTAAAGCAACCATTTCTTCCGTGATATTATAATGTTCTTAGATTCCTCTTATACAAATTGCCAATTATTCCATATCGGAAACGTCAGTGCTTTCGTCCATGGCTAACGAATAAAATTTAAAATTAATACAATTGCTTTTTAAAGACTTTTCAACTGAATGTGTAAATTTAAATATTTTCATAATTTGCGTTTGGGCCGCACTTTAGACAAACATGCTTTAGATGTCTAATTGAAACAAATTAAAACTCTGTGTTTTTCCCCGATAGCTACTCTATGCTGCCTACACTTCAAAGTTACATTATTTAATCACAAAAAGTCTTAAGTTAGAAAAGCTAGATTTTTTTTTATTCAAACGCAGTTTCTTAATCTGATGATATTACTTTGGAATTTAAGATACTTAAGCATCTTTTGAAATGAACAGATGTATAATCTCGCAGGATGGGTAACGAAATCTAATACATGTTTACATCGACTGAATTTCCCTCCTCGATATAAATAGCAATATTTTTCAAAGAAAAATGAAAAGAGCCAATGAAAATTTTTATTCATGCAAATACTGCAAAATCTTAAAGAACAGCTCAATCACAGGTATAATATCCAATTATTCAAAAAACAGATGAGAGGGAATACAGTATCCATCATACGGAAAATGTTCAGAACTCTCGAACTTTAACACATGCGAGGTGCAATACCTGAAACCACATCAACGTTTTGAAACATTTTTTTTTAACTTGTCCAAAGTATGATCTCATAGAAATCCTCTCTGAAATATACTAAGAATAGACCGACAGTACAAAATTACTTTCAAAGAGGTTTTGGATAATACATTAGCTAATAAATTTTAAGATATTTCTTACGGAAAATGAATTTTTTTTGAATTTTTTAAAAGAATATTTTCACAAAAGAATAATAATTTCTTTGCCCAAAATCGTTGAAATCAACCAAATAATAGCCTTTGGCGATTCATATATCACACATGAACGCACGCACACACACAGTCCGAAATTTATTACACTTAGAAAGGAGATTTGTTTAATGTTGTAATAATAGATATGTGGTAAATATAACAAAAATTTGAAAATATTTGTCAAAAATATTCAAATTTTGAGGCTTTATTTTTTGTTTAGTATTTGTGTAAAATTCGGTCAACCATGAAAGTTTGCATAATTCCAGCTGAACTTTTGCCAATCATTTCAACGCAGCCAAAAATCTTTATTTCCTTCAAGATAGCAACGAATGGATCCTTTTCATTAAGAGTCCGACATTACATAAATTCTTCTATATATGAATTTAAGGGATTATAATAATAAAGCTAATGATAGTAGTTAATAATAAATGACGGTAGTTATAATTCTTGTTTAAAATAGTAACGGCTAAACAAGGTTCATTTAATTACATGTATGAAGTCGCATTGTTAAGGCAACAAGCAAAGACGCAAGAGAAGAAAACAGTTTTTGATTTCCTGCTTTCCCTTATTGGCAAAATATCACACAGTTTGGCGACATTTTCTGCTTCATCGAATATAGTCGACAAGAGTTTGCACAAGTAATTTTTATAAATCTGTAAACTAGTATAAATTCTTTTCATTTTTAATTTTTTATAAAATTTTTTTGGCTTATTGTGTATGTGTATTTTTTTTGTTGATAATTATTATTAATACTGCAATGCAAGCGTAGAGTTTCCTTTCAGGACCTTAACTTTATTAGGTAAGTGTCAGAATCATGAACCCGACTCCAGCGACCTCCACATCCCTGAGGTTTACTGTCTTTAATAAACAAGGGGTGTGGGAACCTGCACACGTCAGCAATCCGTATTTATTTTCGACCATTTTTCTTATCAACCAACTCAAGTGTCCAAAAAATTCTATGAATGTAATTCTATTATTGACTAATCTCTCATTGAAAATATAATTTATGTTGGAAGTCAATAGAACAAACACAAATGCTCAACAATTATAAAAAAAGGATTTTATGAATAACTTTTTTTAATTATCTCAGTTGCTTGAAATAGAATAATAAAATCGTCATCAAAACCAAACTAACATTTTAGAAAAAGTCTTATGGTGAATCTTACTTTCACAAGCTTTGTTAGTAATTTTTATGATAATTATTTCGAATTACATATACTTTAAAAGTCGCTAGAAATGCCAAAATCGCTAACCTGCACCTATACTTAATTAATTTTTTTTTATACTTGTGATTCTCTTACTCAGTATTCAATTACATAGTTAGATTATTTAACTCTCATTTCAAATTTTCTATATAAAACGAGAAGTATTAGTTTTTACTTTCACTGGAACAAATTGAAAAATAATAAGAAATTAAAACAAATGTAATTTTTTTTTGTATTTTAAATGTTTCATTTAGGAAAGATAATTTTTATTTATTTCATTGCAAAGGTAGTTATCTCTTTCCAAAATATAAATATTTAACAATTAGATACATATTACGAGTAAATAAAATGCTTAAGAATATAGTTCCAGGAAGTACTGGATTAAATATTATACATAACTACTTCCTCTTGTTCAATATTTCGCATTTCAAGTTATACGCAAATTTTTGCTGAAAATATTCGTTTTATAACTGTATTCTTTATTTTCGTAAAAGATAAATTGTTTTATATCACACACACGTTTTCATTTTTAGAGCTTAGAATAGAATTATTTCGTGAAATAAAAGATATTAAGAGAAGGAACATTTCAAGAAATAAAGAATCTCAGATTTACGAAATCGAGAATATTTCAAGTCAAATAATTCTTTCGATCGTGTAATTAATTTGAGATTTAGAATAGTTTTGCAATGAATCTTTCCAAACCAAAGAAAGTTTGAAATGCGTAGAAATAATATTCATGAACATGACTTTATCCAATCCAGAATGGGATTTGAGTACTCCAAAGCCTTACACTCATATTAAGCTGATGCTAAATTATACCCAAGAATTAATCAGCTAATCAGTCACGTGTATTGGCTCGAGTATTTATTCCTGTTGCCAATTTAAATTTATGGCCTTTTAATTGAGGTCTTTGTTGTCAAATTTTAACGCTAATGATATTTTGAATCTTACACATAGCAATAGAAGATTAATATTTATTGTTTGTTGAGTCAGTGTGTATATCGATTTTACTAATCTGCAAAACAAATGCAGATAATTCAGATTATAGAAATTAATTTTAAAGTGCTAGTTATCATTCACCACACAATGTTTTTTTTCTTAAAGAATTAAGTAAATAATCCCAAATAAAGCTATTAAGAACATTATTAAAATGATAAAATTAAGCATTTAATAATGATGAATTTCTCAAGTTTAAAAATATTTTACTATACAATCAGTAAAATGGGAAACTTTTAGTAAACTTTAGAAATATAGGTGAAATATTTTATTACGAAATGGTTGGTTGAAGTACCAAAATCAAAAAATTACTTTAGTTGTCTAAAATTTGAAGTACAAATAAATCTACAGTAGCTTCTTACTGGTTGAGATTCCTTAATATAATTTCTTGACATTACATTTGAAGCATTATACTATTACCCGTCTTGTCTGTCATCTGAAATCTTACTCGTATCACAAGATCTAAATTTAAACTGAAGTTCAAGCACAGAAAAAGTAACTGAAATAGTCAATCATATTTCAAAATAGAGTTTATTCCTCTATTATGAGGATGCACTTAAATAGTTTAACGTCCCTATCCGCAAGTAATATTAACAACTTCCACTACATACCAAAGAATACGCTTACCGAATACTTTTCAAATTCACTCAGACAGCGATGAGACAAAATCTCACATTCACGTATACACAATAGAAGACTCCCGCACACATGGCTCTAGCACCTTTCTTATTATGTAACTTTATCATTATACAATTCAAATTGCCGTTTTTATACAAATTGATTATATCTATTCACTGCACTTCTAAAGCTTACGTTATTTGCATAATAACGTTTCATTTAATTGAAAAGAAGCTGGATACTTAAATATAAAGTCAGAAAATAACTCCCATGCTAGATAACAGAAGTTTCGAGAATAGCAAAAGTTACACGTTCTCCTTCCAAATGTATGAACTACAGGTATTTTGATAGTACTCACATTATAAATATAATACTCCCTTCTAAAATCCGACACTTCATCTTTCCGGCCTTGCTAATCATCTGACATTTTTGCATAGACTGACAAATAAATATTGTTTTAAGCTTTCTACTTGAATGTAGTGATATAGGCTATCAGTATAAAACAGTAATTTTTTTGTAGTTTTAGTTATTTCGTGTGTTTGACAGTTTATTTGCGTGTTTTGTAATTATTTTATTCAATTTTACATTGTTTTTCTGTTTAAATGTGTTACGATTAGTGATTTTCCACTAATCCGCAGGTGCTCTGCTATACTACCTGCCGGATTATCGAGATAGTTCTGTATTTTAAAACTGCCAGTCAACAAAAGATCCTCGTTTGGTAGTACATGAAACCACTGCCTTACTCTCATTTTTCTCTTTCTCATTTTTGCTTTCTTATCTCTCTTATTTTCTATTTCTTTTATTTTTCTCTCTCCTTCTATTGCTTTTCGCTCTTTCTTTTTAATTTATCGTTTTTTTTAATATTTATTTCTTTTCTACTTTCTTTACCCCTTTTCATTTCTTCTTTTTCATTTCTTCATCTATTTTCTTCCTTTCTCTTTGTTTCTTTCAACATAATGTACATTTTCTTTAGCAATGATCTTGGATAATTTTTTATTTAGAATTGTTTCCAGTCGATGATGTCAAATAAATAAACCACTACATTAGATTCTGGAATCCTGTACTTGTATAATTAACGATATAACCCACACAAATTAACTTTCATAATTTCATAAAAGTTCCTTCATCCTCATTCCACAAACAATAACAAGCAGCTGATCAGCTCTCTACTTATTCCAAAAGCATTATAAAATAAATCTTTCTGCTGAAAAAACCAACCCGAAAAGCATTCGCTAACCCAGATTTGATAAACGGCATATAAGATAAATAAATTTTCATCACATTGCTGCGTTTCATAGGAGAGAAGAACCGTTCCGTTCCTGATTGAATAGCTGAATTGATTTGTCCTGTGCTGCCGTCTGCTCACTCTTCATTAGTCCAGCTTATAGAAGATCTAAAAGCAATTTCAAGCACACTATGTCTTTAAAACAATACGAAGAGAAAGGAACAAAAGGCAAGGACACCGATGATGTTTCTTTTACAGGGGATTTTCACCGATTCAAAGAATTATGTTCAGTAAGCGTTGGTAAATGTAATTGCCTGAACGTGAGATTGAATGAATATAGGGATACATTTTCCAAAACCTCTAATGCATGTTGGACGAATTATTTTAAGAAGCTCTTTTGAGAAGTGTTTAACTGGTACAAGCAGTCTTTGGGAAAATTCTTATTATTATTTGGTATAAAATGAAACTGCTTTTATAGAAACGTTATTTAAATATTATATGCTAACAGAAACAGTTGACCTTACCCTGCAGTTGAATGTGTTTTGATAAAACACTACTTTGTTATAAAAATATGAATACTAGAATTTAAGACTTCTTTAAATCTTCCTATTTTTTCTCACTAAAATAAATAAACAACAAAGAACTTTAACGATAAGTTACAAAATGTTTAAGCGATATCTTTACCAAACTAAAATATTGAGTTATATTTATTACTTGATGAATCATCTGGTATTTCACCGGCTCATATCTAAAAAAGAAACCGATAATGGTAAGAGAGACAGAAACATTTAATAATTAGAATCCTCAAAAAGGGATTGGTTTTTATTGATATTTTGTAATCAAAAAAGAAACTTTGTCATCAAGTTAAAAAATCAATTTCAATAAAAAATTTCGAGCAACCACTTGTGGATATACAATATTTGTATTTTTTCATCTAGTGTGTATATGCACAATTTTTAAGATGGCCAATATCCAAACTGGCACCGTAAAGCTGTCAGATGGAAAAACAGAGGCTCATGTAGTTTGATACTTGCCACTGCTAACCAATGGCTATGCATCTTTGTTAATTGTTATGGCAAAAGCTAAGCGAATCGGGAATTGTTATTGTTTGAAACTGAATGATATTTCTTCAATGATAATTTTGATTTGTGGAATGAAAACGTCTTCTTCTTCGGCACATGCAGTAACAATCGTTGCTTATATTGTGCATTTTCTTCAAAAACAGAGTGCTGAGATTACAGAGTTTCGACGAGACAAATTTTTTAAGATTTCTATATGTGTTTGAGAAATAAGTTATGTGTTGGCATATTTGGAGCTTCAAAAAAATTCAGAAATTATGCTAGATATAGGACTGTCTGCACAGTGTATGTGACGAAGTCTATTGATTGTTCTGGTTCAAAATCTAATTTGATTCCTTTATTTTTTGTGTTTGAAACGAAACATCCTTAAAATTGGAGTGTAACTATCGACGGTATGGATTTGTATAAATGACAGATAAGTAGACTTCCAATTTTATACTTTTATTATATATTCAATAATAAAAGTATTTTTGCAAAGAGTTTGACAATAATGTCTAGCAGGGAACTAGCACTTTCGAGGATGTATCCTCGTACAAAGAGTTTTAAAGGAAAAAATAAAATAAATGAGGGAAAAAGTAACATTTCACATCAATTTCAAAAATATTTGGCTTTAAAACAAGCCAAGAAGGAAATAAATTTAAGAAGACATAGCTGAATGTCTGGAAATTGAAATGGAAGCATTAAGATTGTCTTAAAATTCTGAATTGTGTGACTCTTTAATTTACTATATTTTGGGAACGTCTTATTTAATATAAATTAATGGAAGAAACAAAAACGAGCAAAAATTATGAACGGAGTAAAAAAAAAAATGCATTTTCAGAAAATAAATATTTAAAAAAAGTAAAATGAAATTAAAGCCCTTTTATTACTTATTTTAATCTGTTTGTTTGAATCAAACTTATCAGAAACGATAAGAATTAAAAGAATGTAATTTAAACTTTCAATTTTAGACTTTACTCCCTCATAATTCTGTGCCTTATTAAAGTTATCACGAAACTATTATATTCCCTTTCCTGAATAAACATTTAATGAAAACAAAATAAGAAAATATTTTAAATTTTTAATTAGTTCTCATTACAGAGCAATATATATATATATGTGTGTGTGTGTGTGTGTGTCGAGTAAAGTATTGAAAATTGAAATTTCTTATCCAATACACAGCAAAATTTAAGCCATCAAAAAACTGAAGCGGGGTAAAATGAAAAAAAAAAAAGGAAAAAGAAATTAAAATGCAGATATATATTAAGCGGAAAAATTTAATTTGAAATTTCTGTGAAATGTTTTACTTTTCGTAAATGAATAATTTATGAGATGCAGATGAACATAGCGTATATATAAATTTTAATTTATCTGAAATTTTGATTCTTTTTTCAATCGTTTCTTTGATCCTATACCTGTTTTATAAGGTATTCACCTATTAGTTCTGGAATAATCCACACAAAAGTCTTTAGCCTGTTACAGAATTAATTAATTTTTATTTCATTCTTTTATTTATACGCAATTTTTATTCGTTTCAATTTTTTATTTTCAATGTATTTACTTTAATTGGCTTTTAATTAATTATTTTTAAGAATGTATGTTCTTTTTTTGAAATTTATCTACAACTTATAATTTTTTTTTCTGTAGATAATATTATATTTTTATAATAACTAATTTTTCCTTGTTTGTATTGATTTTACACGTCTAGTTATGTGGCCTATTATAAATGATAATTTTATCTAATAGTTTACTAATGATCTTTTTCTTTTCAGTGTTATTATTTTATTTTTTCTTAAATTATTTCTGCATATTTTTATTATGTATAGAATATTTTTTTAAAAGTTTTCAGTATTTAACTTTATTGATAACTTTTACTTCTTTCAACCTTTTTTGATTTCATTATTTAACATTTTATTATTGATTTTTGTATCATTTTGACTCATATTTGATTTACTATTTTATTATATTTTTGGATAGTATACTATATATTTATATGTGTGTGTGTATAATTTGAAATTTGTATGTAATTAAACATCAATATTTAAATTATAAGTAAACTAGGGAAATATTTCAATAATTAAAATTAAAACAATATATAAAAAATCACGACTTCGCCAAAGAGAAAGAAGTCATATACCTAACCATACAAACAGATAAAATATTGTAAACAGAAAAACGAATAAAAATAAAATACTCACATTAAACTATATAAGAAAAAAGTTAACAAAATTCCAAACGAAAATAAATGAAATGAAAAATAAATTGCCTTTTAATTTATTTTTTAACATGTTTTATAATGATTATATAACATGATAACCATGACCTTATTTGTTTAGATTAATCCTCAAAGGCTGCATATTTTCGGCAAAATTAGCTACTAGTGCTAATGCTAGAATTATTAAAAAAAAATTACTTAAGAAATGTAAAAAGTCAAACACGCGAAGAATTTATATTTATCAGACATAAATAAAAAAAGTTCTAAGCAAAGTTTTGCAATGAATAGATTTAGCCCTCCAAGGTGCGCTTTTTTTATAATTATTATTAAATTACAGTTAAATATAATAATTAAAGTAAACGATGAATTCTCGAGAAATGGACAATAGTAAACTTTTCCGATCAAAGGAAACGCTAAATTATTAAATTGAATATATTTAAGCTAAATGTTATTAAATGTAAAGCAAATGATAAATTATTAAATTTAATGTTACATCAGCTACATGTAATTAAAATTAAAGCAGACGATAAATTATTGAGTTGAATTTAATTAAGAAAAATGTAATTAAAATTAAAACAAACGATAAATTATTAAATTGTATTTAATTAAGCTAAATGTGATTAAAATTGAAGCAAACGATAAAAAATTGAAAAGTGATCTGGTACGCCAAAACTTCACACCTAAAACAATAGCCCCTTAGGTGGCTAATATTTATTATAAAACATGTTTTAAATAAGTTATATCTAAAAAAGGAAATTGGTGATTAAAGCAACCTGCTGATATATACCGAAGTTATTATTTTCTTATTTTGAAAATACAGTTTCTTAGGTTAGTTTTATCAAAATCTTGTTCTATAACACAACATTTTTATTGAAAAAGAATGACAGGAACTTCTGTTTCTAAAATATATATATACGAGAGGCAATAAACTGCTTCGAAATAAGTGATTGAACACAGAATCTAGCGCAAGTGATATCATCCATGTCCTTAGAACTAACATTTTTATTTTGCAAAAGTTAAAACATCTTCATGAAAGAGAATCTTTATATGAAAAAAAAATGTGGTGTATGGATGAAACATTTACTTCTGAGAGAGATTTAATGGAGCATGGGATAAATTGTGGGTGATCCATATCATACTGAACAGAACTACATTTAAAATTCTTATTTTGAATGTTCTTTTATCCCACTAGAGGAGAGCTTCTCTTTTTAAACTTGTGTCACATTCTTTGAAAAAATATGCCTACATCCTCATAATAATACATTTATACATAAAATAGTTTCCTTCAAAGCACTAAGGACTCTTACAACAAGCAGGATTTATGTCTACAATGCGTAACATGTACAGCAAGCGCTGTGTGGACTAAAATATGTTCAGATTTTTTATTCGAAACCAGGATATATAGGCCTCGTGTTGAATAGGATTTCAGGCTACTACATGCAAAGAAGGAGCGTGATTTATATGGTTGATGGTGAGTGATGGAGGAGTAGTAAAAGGAGGTCAATGGAATTCATAAAAGTAGATATCAGTATTCCACTTTTTAAGTGTATCACAAATGTGTTTCAGAGGGAGTATTTTTTACGTCATTTGAAAAATTCAAATGGATTTTTAGATCATATTTCAAGCAAAGAATAATGATATAATTTATTTAATACTTTTATTTGGGATAATTTTTTTTTTACTTTAAACCAGATTTTTAATGTTAAAAATTTTAGTTTTCTTTCCGGGTTGTAACGACCCGTCTGTACATCCATCTGTTGCTATTATGAATATTTAAAATGGTCATTAATGAACAGTCTAATAGGTAGAAAGTAATAAAGTGATGATAACAAAGTCTATCATATCATCGTCACCTTTGATTTTCCGTAGATCTCATCTTAGTGAGATCTACCGAAAATTATAGGTCAATTCCTAACTTACCGCAGTAGAACCCCGTTAACTCGTAGTAGTCGGGATCCATGATTACTATACTACAAATTAAGTGAACCGAGAGTTACAATATTAGCATAAAATGAGCTGTAATATAAGTTTCAACAACGTTATGAATTTTTTGCGTTATGTTTACATTCCTTCGACATTACTTTGAATTATTATAGCAATTGTTTATCAAGAAAAACTTTCTATAATTTAAAATTTGACCGCTACAAAATGGTTGAACGCACAGTTAAACATACTGACCCCCGAGATCTTGAAAATTGTCTCTTATAAAAAAATCAAACTGGAATATTTCAAGCTCCCAAAAATAGTGATACATATAGAAATAAAATATTTTAATAAAAAAATGACTAATAAAAGGTATTAAAATGTTTAACCCTCTCTTAACCCTAAGCTTTCAAAGGATGTGTCTCAAAGACAACTTTGGTACATCTCTGCTTATCCGGACTTTTTTCTCACTTTTGAGAAGAGAGTCACCGGCTGCACTTAACGTGACTTGTGGGTTCTGGATTCATAAATATTCTTACTAGACTCCTATTTCTTTCTTGCTTGTTTTTAAGTGCACAAACATCATTTGACTTTCTTCTTTCCCATTAGAAATCTATCGCAAATTTATCCTACGATATATGAAACAGAAAGGAAATAACACTGATAAAAAACGAATCTTTTGAACATAGGTTTTCTTCCCAACTTCACACTTTGCGTATCATAATTTTTTATACCTTAAATTTGAAGAGCAAAAGGGAATGTTGAATCAAATTGAATTTATTCAATAATTAGTTTTAATAATTTATTTTATTATTTGACGTTTATTAAATTTATCATCTAAATATATATACGAGTAGAAACTTTTAGTTCAATTAAGTATTATGTTAAGCAATTAAGCTACATGTAATTAAAATTAAAGCAAATGACTTATTATTTAACGACGAATTTGGCGACTTGGCGAGAAACTTGGCTTAAAATTTAATTCTTTAAATAATTAGTTTTAATCAATAAATTTTTATTAATTATAATTAGTTTATTGTATTGTCTTCCAAAACAATTGTGTTTTAAAAATTTCAACTCAATTAAGTGGTTTAAAATGTGAGAAAAAGATTTTAAACTTTTGGCCCAAACAAAATTACTATGTGAGTTAAAGAAAACCCATTAAAAAGCTGTTAATATCTGCACTTAACAGAAGTCCTGATGTCATTCAAAAAAAAAATATTAACCCTTTGACTACCGGAGGGAGAAAAAGGAAGTGCTTCTTTGGGCACGCCGCTTTTTACCGCGGAGTGTCACGCTGTGCCCAGACGATTTTAGATATTAAGTCTAAATCGCAAAAACAATTCCTCTAAAATCGGTTTTTCGTTAGAATATTTTGGTTTCCACATATATTATTTAAAATACATTAACCTTAATATATACGAAAGTAAAAAAGTTTAATCGAAAATTATATGTTTTATACATAAAATTGCATAGAATTATTAAATAAAAAAATCATTTCTTTCAAAAAATACAAAATATACTTACATTTGTTACATAAATTTCATGGTGTAATGATGTTCTATTACATGGAATATTAAGATAAAAAAAATGAATCTTATTTTGCTGTATGGTATTTTTCAAAACATTCTTCATTGTATAGTCTAACGTCACATGTCTTACACACATATTTTGTCAACTTTTGACGTATCATGCAAGATTTTGAGCAAAGGGCACATCTTCTAAACTTTTTTTCCTTTAACTTTTATGTACAGATTTGGAAAATGCTGTCCAACAAAACGTAATGGATGTTTGACGTTTGTTTAAACTAGGAGTTTTTATGTCTCTGTCTGCTTAATACGAGTGTTGGTAGTTTTAATTATTAATAGAGATTATGAATTGATGTTATCTGTATCATATAAACGTTAGATCGCAAGTGCGTAGGGACTACATCCAGAAATATACGGTTCCTTAACTCGCGTGTCAGTTTACCTCGCAGTTTTACCATGACTCTTATACTGAGATTTGCATTAAACGCTCCACTGCTCATATATGCATACTTTCAATTCTATTCATTACACTTCAAAGATTCTAATCTATGTAAGTCATGTTTTATTTAATGGGGGAGATTTTGAATTCAAACAACATCATATTAAAAATCGCCAAAGTGTTAACTGAAGGGGAAAACACAACATAGCCTACGTTATGGGATTGGAATCCATATTCGAAAAAAAAATGTTTCAGGTTGATAATGATAATACACGAAACAAATTCATTTCTAAACTCATGTAGGCTTTATTTATTAAGGAATTCTCTAATTGTAGATTATGAACTGATATTATCTGTAATAGAGATTATGAACTGTAAATAAAGTTCAAAGGGGATTTTAAGAACGAATTTAAAAGTTTTTGCAAAAGTATTATTTAAAACAGAATATATAAATTTTAAATAAAGCCAATAGTTTTAAACGACTGTAATTTTAAGTAAGTTTTTAGTATTAAAATAATGATAGAGACTTAATTCTTTTATTTGCAATTAAAAAAAAAGATTTTTTTTTCAGAATGTTGATAATAACTTTTTCAAAATGTAAAAATATGCAAATATAATGTTGAGTTTTATAGTGAATTTACGTTTTTTTGGAATTTTTTTTCTTAATTTTATTATATGAGGGCTTTTAAATACCGCAAATCTTCTTTTAATTAAAAATTCTATCAAAATCTGAATTTTCATCAAATCTACTGTTTCACATCAAAACATTTAGTTGCTTGAAGTCAAAAATATATATCTTAAAGCAGATATTATAAGAAATATTAAAATTTCAATAATATCTGCTTTACAAATGTATAAGAAATATTAAAATTTCTCTTTTAAGAAATGAAACACATGAAAAAATATATGCTATTGAAAAATGTTCCAGATATATAGTGCTGTAATTTTTTCTGAAACAAAATTTTTGTACCCCAAGAGATTATTGTCAAAACATGCAAAAAGTACTTGTGAATAAAATAAATTATTACGTATAATTATCACATAAAATTCACATTTATTAAGAACTAATTTTAAGCTGTTCTTAATATTTGAATCGTATGAATATGATTTTTTTATTTCTTATTTTTGTTGTGATTAACTCACCCTTTTAAAACATTTATGAACATCACGTGCACAATTTAATGCTTTAAATAGGTTTATTGATAAAAATGCACCTTTTGAAGAATTTTCAATAGGTAATTGGGTTTCATAAAAGGATTGTAAAAAAATTCAAATTTATCTTCAGGGAATTAATTCAACACTTATTTTTAAATTGACTATTTTTATTAGGGAATGAACCCTTTAAAAAGTTAAAACTTTTATCAAAATCTAAAAAAAAATATAACTTCTCATAATGTTTAAATTGAGTAAACTTGCTTGAGATTAAATTCTTTTGTATTCAATGGAGAAAATTCAAAG
Source organism: Nephila pilipes (assembly GCA_019974015.1). Taxonomy (NCBI): domain Eukaryota; kingdom Metazoa; phylum Arthropoda; class Arachnida; order Araneae; family Nephilidae; genus Nephila; species Nephila pilipes. Next base: position 35,502 of record BMAW01061343.1, read on the forward strand.
GATATGTATGAAGAAATAAATTAAAACACTGATCTACATCAGTTTATGCCTTCATTTGTAATTTTTATTTGAAGTAAATGAATGATTCCTATTTCCGCCTTCATTAAAGTTGAAGTTTAATAAATATTTTTTTTTTATCAACCTGTGCTTTTTTTCCCTATCATTTTGCAATTTGTAATTTTTGTCAAGTATTTCTTTTAAAATTACCAATATGTGCAAAATAAATTTTATTTCTAGTAGCATCTTCCGTGAAAGAAATTTGAATCCTTTGAACAAATGAAACTTAAATTTGGTTTATAATAATCATAAATATGAAATTTTGTTGTTTTTATGTGCTTAGGTTCATGAATTTTAAATTTTGTTTTCCTTTATTAATAGACAATAATAAAAGAATTTTGTTTTCCATATAGTTATGAAAAATATGCTAATATGGCATGATAAAAACCAGTTATATACCATAATAACAGTACGCAGTTCATCTCTTGTCATAAAGAGAAAATTCCCAGCAATATTAATGTAATTTATAAAGGAAAATAACATGAATTTTCAATGGAAAAAACCAACAGTTTTACGTAAAATTGAAACAAGGGAAAAAAATAAAAGAAAAGAATTGTGTTAAGAGAGATGTTTTTGTATCCTTATAAAAACTAACCAGAGTTAATAGACATAATATTTCTTTATTTAAAGTTTAAAAATCTTTTTCATTAAATCTTAATGGTTCATTTTGTCTTTTATGAATAATTTTTTTTATTTTTATGGTATCATTAAAATTCATTTTTTTATTAAAAATCTATGAATACAAATTATTTGACTACCTTTCAAGTTTTGAAATAATTTTGAGAAAAAAAAAGTTTAAAACGGAATGAATAGCGTAATTAAATGTGTTAAAGATAGAAAAAGAATATGGTGATTTCTATATTAACACCATCATTAAATGCTACATGCATTCCAGACTGTCTTCAAATTTCCAAATTTGTTAATTCTAAGATAAGAACATGAAGTGTATTTAAGTAAATTATGAGATTTCATGTTTGAACGAATGCACTCTTCATTTGAAAATTATATTTTCAATTTGAGTTTGAAATTATAATATCAAAGATAAAAAGGACTTAAAAACTGCTGTAACAACCATATCCTCTTTTTTTTTATTAATCTTTTTCTATATTGCGTTATTATTTGCATCATCTTAATTTTCAAGTGAATTAAGTGCTCTTAATTTTTTTTTTATAATAACTGGTAAATATAACTTGGAATTTCTAACTTATTATTAGAACAGAGAATTTTTAAAACAAACTATATTTATTCATTTCCTGTTCCTGTCCATTCATTTCATGTTTTATCTGTGCAAAATCTTTTTATTAATCGTAATAAACTAAACTGAATATCGTAATAAACTGAATGATTTACTCACATGTACAGCTAAATATTTAATAGATATTTTCTATGGACTTTCGGTTCCATAAGTCTGGTTTTTCTCTTGTATATTAGACATTGCTCGTAGCGAATAGCGTAAAAGAGAAAGACAGGGAAAAAAAAACTACCCTAGACAAAGACGACTCCTCGAATTTAATAACGCTTTAGTCGTCAGATTTATCAACTTTCTGGAGTGATGATGAAATAAATTTCGTCTTAAGCCATCGTGGTTTTGAGCTTCCTTTCTTTTAGTGAGTACGCTTGATTTAACATCTATCCTTATTGGATTATAACTGTTAGTAAGACTGATAAAAGTATTAAAAAACCCGGAAGACATAAAAACGAAAACCATCACTTAGGTTGCAATAAAAGAAGCATTCGGTTAGTGCATCTTGTCTGAAATAAAGAAGACTCGATTTTACGATAAGTTGGTTTTTATATAACTTCGCGTAATAAAGGATATTTAACGCTCAATATGTTATTTAGGTATCCACTGCTTTTATCTAAGCACTTGAAACTTAAATTATCTGTTCAGTAGATGTTTTGCATGCATTATGAATGCTAGTGATCAAAATAAACCTCGTTTTGATTATTATTTCTCATTGCGTGATAAAATTCCTCGCATAATTTGGGAATATAAGCTATTTTTCATATGTATAGTTTGCAAAATAATTAATTTGAATTCTTTATTTTCTTAAATTATAATAAAATCAAATAAAATATTTTACCAAACAACAATATAATATATTTCGATAGTTGGTGGGGTTTTTTTCCCGAGGCATCGGGGGATGTTTTTTTACCCCGTGGAAGGGGAGAGAGGGTTGTGTGGCCTTGGATGGCGTCGGCTGTTTCGAGCCTTGGTGCAGTGGATTCGAAGAAAAGTTGACCGGTCATTTTTTGTCATATCTGTTAGCTAAATGTCATATGTGTCTTAATCAACTGGGCTAAAGAGAATGCCCTATTCGGGCTAGTTAGTAAGACACTTTAACTTATGGCGTTGTTGTAGAAGATAGTCGCCACAATATTAATTTAATGAATTGTAATAACTCAAAAGGAAAAAAAAAACTTTTTTAGATTTAACCCCCCCCCCACATATATATACGCGATAACAAAAAAAAAATTTGACGCACCAAGAAGGAGTCGTCCGATTGTAATTAAATTTCGTTTGCAAAGACATTAGGACCGCATCGGAACTGAGCACTCAGCAGGTGTATATAAGAAACGATTCTCAATCTGATGGTCAAACTTTCTGTTGCATTGAGATTTAGGATACCTTTCAGCGACTGAAAAAAATGCCTCGCCCTAGGTCTCGAGCTCATTACGAGCGACCGTCAGAGTTTGAAAGAGGTCGTATCATTGGATTGAAAGAGGCAGGTTGGGCAAATCGGAGAATCGCTCGTCATATGGGTCGCAATGATGCGACGATTAGAAGATGCTGGCAAGAGTGGGTCATGATGGTAGCCGTCAACTTAGAGCCACAGCGGATCGGGAGGACAGAGTGATTGTCAGTTCAGCTGTCACAGCGCCTGAATCATCATTATCAACTCTCAAACGAGCGACCTGCACACGAGTGTCCACCATGACCATTCACAGACAGCTGAGAGACCGAAATTTACGCTCGCACTGACCTCTACGCCACTTGCCACGCACCCTGCACTCTGTCGAGACAGATTACAGTGGTGCTTAGCTAAATCAGGTTAGAATAATGCTGATTAAGGACATAGAGTGTTTAGCGACGAATCCCAATTCCAACTGTGTCCTGACGATCATCGAAGACGTTTCTTCAGACTCTCAGGGCAGCGTACAGATCCTGCTTTCACTATTGCATGCGCCACAGGTCTACAACCAGGAGTTATGGTCTGGGTACCATTTCTTTTCATAGCCGAACCCCTTTGGTAGTCATTAGAGGCACATTTACAGCACAACGGTACGTCGATGACATTCTGAGCCCTGTTTTGCTACCATTCCTTTTGCAGTACCCTGGACTTAATTGAAACTTCTGTTTTCCAAAAGTCCATTGGTTCGTTTCTGTAGGTCAAAGCAAATTCCATGTGTTTTCTTCTGATTGTTAATTTTATAAATGACTTTTTCCTTGAGGTTATTTCTAAACCTGTATTGTAGAGAGCCTTTTTTCCTGTTTGAGATGTTATTTAGTTATAAGAAAATATTGCAAGGTCTTCAGCAACTTTTTAAGCTGAATAAATAGGAATTCATATAGTTGTTTGAACAACACTTCTTTTTGCGCTCATTGCGTTCTATTCCTTCAAACTTTCTATTATATATCCAACAAATGTAACAGTTGTAAAGGGTAATTAAACTGCTTTTTCAATTCCACTTTGGATGATTTTCCATTTTAATGGAGCTCGAGGTTGCGGTGCCTCTTGTCTAAAGATACATCTCTAGTTTTAGGTACTATTCTAAACTACTTCAAGGATAATGTAGATAAAATATCGGACTAAAAAACTATACGAAGCTAACAATTATTTACAGCTACTTTGTGTGTATGTTAATAATCTTGTCAATCCTCAGGACTATAAAATCAGTACGAGTTTTGCTGTGAGAGTGTAGAAGTATTTCTTTTGCATGAAACTTTAAGCTTTACCGGTTAGAAATTTATTATTTAAATTCATTAAAAGTTTTTTCGGTGTTTAATATAAAATATTCTGTAAATATAGTATATTAATACTATTTTTTTTAAAAAAATATCTCTTTCTATTTATTTAAAAATTAAAGATATTAGAGTGTACAAAAATATCCCAGCTGTATATAAATATTTGAGCAAATTCTTTGGAAGATTTCATAATTTTGTACATTTGATGATTTTATTTTATTTTACAATCATGGCATACTATTTTAATGTTACAATAAAATACAAATTTTCATTATACTGTTACAATTTATCGATTTTAATACATAATTATAATTTCATTTTTTTCTGTCGCTTTTTTAAAATAAATTTTAGATTTTCTTTGTAATTTTTAACCATTATTCGTGAGTACGTCAGTAAAAATTTATTTTGAGTTACATATAAATATACTTCAATGAATAAATATTCTGTTACAATGAATTAAGATAAAAGTGATAATTTTTTACGTATCTTCTTAGTCAAACTAATAACTTGTTCCAAGTTTTTTTGCATCCTAGGAATCATAAGAAATTCTTTTTTTAAATCTATTTACAGCTTATTTGAAAACATATTGACATGATCTCCCATAAAAATAATTTAATTTCTCAGTTTTTTCATTCTCTAACGCAAAAGTTAAGAGTATTCCTATTTTCTGATCCAATTTCAAAGCATCCTTTCATTTATGTGACCACTCACTCATAAAATCTGTTCAATTAGCTTTCACATAATCATAAATCGGTTGGAAATAATGCCTACGAGACATGATAGATGTCATCAATATCCCTCTGAATCTCTTCATCTTATACGACGTGAGTTACCAAGTGAAATAGAGAAATCCCTATCTACAAAATCAACTGCAATCTAAAAATTCTCTCCCTTAAGCATAAACGGAGCTTATATATATATATATATATATATATATATATACTAAAGCTCCGTTTTTCTTAAGAGATTCAGATTAACCCTCCCCCCCCCCTTCATATGATGTCAGAAGTTCTTTTTTTGGAGAAAACATAAATAGATTTTTTTTATTTATTTTATTTTTCGTACGATAAATGAGCAATGGAGTTCCAATTCGAAATAATAAACGTATACTCCGGATAGGTGAAATTAGAAATACGAGAAAGAAAAAAATCGAATTGTGCTGCTTGCATAAAACCAAGAAAAAAAAAGCGCAGAGATAAAGGAATCTGTTATTAAACCAGGTTTAAAAGAAATAAACCAACAGAAGAGGTGCATGAGGAGAAAACATGATATAGACAAAAACAGAGATCTGAGTAAAAAAAGAGGAAAATGGGAAATCGAAACACCCGTTGCTAGTCTTGGAATAAGAAACGGTAACGAAGCCAAAACAAAAATCCGATTGAGCAAGACGAACTGAAAAAGTGTCGGAAAGGCTTAAGACTAAGAGTTCGATGGGCGTAAAAACGGATCGCTATCCAAGTCCAAGTAAACATTTGGCAAAGTAACGATTGTGAGATAGATAGACAACAAAAACAACAGGGAAATCTGCACTTTTAATGTCTGATGTAGTTCTTCAAGTCCCCTCATCTCTAAGTGCAGGCGGTGACTTTCGTCACAAAAATAGATAAAAATCCTACTGAACGCTGACGAACAAAAGATTGTTTTTGAGACGCGTTCTTTGAAAATTTGGGGATGAGAGAAGATCGCCATTTTTAAAAAAATTTATTAATTTTTTTGGATTTGAATATTCGGATTAGATATAAATCACTATTACTCAATGTTGAAATGTACCGGTTTGGAATATTTCTGTAAGAGTTTATTTTTCAAGATATATCTCGTCATACGCTGAATCATTTTTTTTCTGGACAAATTTTAGTAGTTATAAAATTTTTGTTTTTATGCAAGTATTTCCTTAATAATTAAAAATAATGCTATTAGAATTTAAATTATCGCTCAATTTATATTAATACTGTAGCTAGCGGTTTAATATCCATAGATCCTGGTTACCTCGAGTTAACTGGGTCCGACTGTGTATATATATGTGTGTGTGTGTGTGTGTGTTATGCCAATTATTACCGAGGTCTTTTATACAATTGCAAACTCAATTGCAATTTTCCTTTCTCTCTTATGGAGATTAAGGGTGCGGAATGGCCAAACCTTTGCGCATTGGATAATTGCAAGAGGCATTACAGATAGTTTTGAAAGAGCTATCGTGATGTGGAGTTTTGAAGCAGAGTTTTTGCAAGAGTATTTTGTAAGTGCTTTATTATTGTTATTTTGTGTGATATGATGTGCGTAACTGCGATCTATTCGTTCGTTTACGATATTTTTAGAGTTTTGTACCTTTCTTCGTTTTCTTAATCCATTACAGTTCAAAATAAAATGACCAAAAGAAGAGCTGAAAGTGACCGTAGACGTGAATATAATTAACAGTGGAAAACTAATTATAATTTTGCAGCAAATTCCTCAAGAAGAAAATAGTTTTCTACATAACCGATGATATAATCTCAATAGACATTGTGAAACACAGCATGAGATAGCAGCAGGATAAAAGAAAAATAAAGTTTGCTCTTATGTCTGATTTTCGAAAAGAATATGTGCCTAAGAAAAGGGGAGAAATCAGAAGTCAAAAAATATATTTGCTTAAGTAAGTTGCGAAGATTTAGCATTGACAGACGCGTCAAGTAAAATCGCTTTACCACTGGTGATAAAAAAAAAAGAAACCCTTTTTCTTCCGAAGAGAATATTGTTAAGCCTTGTCTCCAAATATTTGCAAGCCATCTTGATAGATACTGAATGGAAAGCTTTATTAAGGGAGACTTATGGCAGTTGAGTAATCCTTTAAGGATGTATCACAGTAATAGAAAGACCTTGACCATCATTACATACTTACTCTAGCTTTAGATGAATCAATGGACAAATCAGATGTTACATAATCAAAAAATATTTTTTTGCGGTCATGCTTCATGATAGTTTTAAAGTCCGAAGAACTTGCCAAACTGGAATATTTGCATGACAAACAAGAGGATCAGACCTATTTGGAAAAGTAAAATTATTCCTAGAAAATCTGAAAATATATTGTAGCAAATTCATCAGTGTGTGTACAGACGGAGCGCCAACAATGATAAGTGAAGTCAATGACATTTTAATGTTCACGGTTGTAAATTGTGCGAATATAATTTGAGCAAATGCATTAAATAGAAGAGAATTCAATAGTGAATCGTTAGGTTTTGAAAATGGTGATCTTAATCTTCGTTGTGCAGTAAGCTGGCTTTCTAGAGAGCAGGTTCTGAGTAGATTTTGAAAATTGTTTTTCAACGAGAAAACACATTTTTTCAAAGCGTTTTGCTTTTCGTTTGCTTTTTTTAGCCACTCAAGGGACTATTGTTTTAGTTGGATGATTTTTGGCGTTCCAGATCACTTTTGGTATACCACAATTGTTTATCGTTTGCTTCAATTTTAATTACATTTAGCTTAATTAAATTCAATTTAATAATGTATCGTTTGCTTTAATTTTAATTACATTTAGCTTAATTAAATTCAATTTAATAATGTATCGTTTGCTTTAATTTTAACTACATGTAGCTGATATAATATTCAATTTAATAATTTATGATTTGCTTTAAATTTAAAAAAAATTATAGCTTAAATATATTCAATTTAATAATTTATCGTTTTTTAATTTTAATATCGGAAAAGTTTACTATTGTTCATTTCTCGAGATTTCATCGTTTACTTTAATTCTTATATTTAATTGAGTAATTTAATAATAATTATTTAAAAAAGCACACCTTGGGAGGCTAAATCTTTTACTTGCAAAACTTTGCATAGAACCTTTTTAACAATTGAAATTTACTGTAAGACCCAAGTTTTCATTTATTTTCTTTTGCTTTATTTGAGAAATCAAGGTTTTTATCCAGAAAAACAAACAGTGAAGCCAGTATACCATAGAAATATTTTAACTCTTCCTTTCAGTTCTAGACTTGAATTTGTTATTCGAATTGATGAGGTATCTATGTTGGAGTAGTGCTTAATTTGCCATTTCATTTTTTGATTATCTTATAATTTCGAATTATTATTAACTTTTACCTATGTATATTTCAAATTACTTAAGATGAAATGACTTTTTAAGTGAAAAATTATTATCACATAAATTAAACAATTTTCAGTCCCCAAGTTGGTTTAACAGTACACAAAATTGTATTTTCACAAAAAATATGCATTTCTTAGCTTTTGAATCATGTTCTTTTTCAGACTTTGAAACACACGCTAGGTAAAACAGCTGGCTATATTAACAAACATTTTTAAAGTGCTCAAATTTCAGTAATAGATTTTAATTTCAAAAGGTTAGACTCTAGGAATTATTGCTGTTTCTAAATAGATTGGTATACAAATAATCTACAAAGCAGTTACAAAACATAAATGTTTAAGAATACTGAAAAATGCGTTATGAGACTTTTACTCTATAACACATATATATTATAAATAAAATGCATCCGAAAGAGCAAAATTTATGAGGGTTTCAGCGGAATTTCAATTTCTTTCTGATCTTTCAAAATAACTTAAAATATTTTTTAATGACTTGAAAACATACAAATGAGTCATTAAGATAAATGTAAAAACATTTTTAAAATTCGGAGGGAATAGGAAATTTTGTAAAACCCTTTTTAGTTTTTTTCTGTTTTGGGAGCACATTTTTTACTTTCAAATAGATAAAATAGTCTACAATTAAGGTCGAAAGTAGAAATTCAATAGTATTAACATTTTGTTCCGAAAATCAAATTAGCCGTAAGACACGTAGAGAAGAGCTTCTCGAGAAAAGATAAATATAATAGAATTATTTGGTTAGGAAAAAACAGACGATTTTCTGTCATAAAAACTAATTATTAGCTTAAATATTAAAAAAAAATTAGAGCAAATGATAAACTAGCAAAGTAGACAAAAATATACTATTAGGATATTAAAATAAAAGTGGAAGCTAAAATATTTAATTAAATTCATCTTAACAATGTACCAAAGTACATATACATTAAGTGAGCTAAATGTAATTATTACAATCATAATATATAATAATGTCAATCTTTTTGAACCTAACACCATGTATTCTTTAATTTATGCGTAAGCATTTTTGTTGAAGCTATTTTCTCAAAACAGCATGTTAAACAAATTAAAATGAGTCAAATAGCTGTGTAATTTTTCAGGACATAATGACACAAAAAACTGTCATTACAGCGTATTGTCACGATACTATTTTTTTATTCTGCAGGAGGAATTATAATCAAATACACTTTATAATCAAATGTATTTATTGAAAGCGATTTTCGGCAACCGAAGAATTTCAGTGAAAATGTATATGCAGGGTTATCATTAAATTTTATAACAAAGTAGTTATTTCAAACTGCAAAATGACTTCCATAGAATTTAGAATACATTTTATGACAATCACAATTTTTTGTAAATAAATTATACTGCATGTTCCCTGAAAGAAATGAAAATACCCGTGAAGGAGAGAAAGGGAATAGCATAGAAGTCAAACAATGCAAGCAAAGGCAGTCTTTTTTTTAATGCCTCTGCAGTTGCTAAGAAAATGGATCCAGAGATAATCATTATGGATATATGCTCTTTAAAGAATAGTGGCTTATTTTTAGTGAGTTGGAAGCATTTCAAGACCAAATATATTTAACAGTTGGAGACCAGTATATTCCTAATCGTGTTGGCATGGCTAAATATTTTTTGAAGATATCGGGCACTGATTCTTTAAGCATTAGTTATTAAATTTTGGAAACTTAACCCTTTCTTTGTCTGAATTCTTTTTTGAAATTCCGATTAAAATAATGCATTTTTTTTAATTGCTGAAAATTTTTATATGTTTTATCCTGAATTCGAAAATGATAATATTTTTGTCAGTAAGGAGTTATTCATGGATCTAATAGAGGTTATTTATGTTATATCCCGTTAGATGATCTCTAATTTTCCCAACAAGGCATCCAAATTTAATTAAAACTAAATACTCTCTGATAATATATTTTTAAGTCTTATCGCTCTGAGTTATTCAAGATAAATATCTACATAAAAATTATTAAAAGTATGTAAAAATGTTTTGTAAAATGGTTTTACTGCCGTTCCATGAAAAACCTTTCACAATCTTTTTATTAAATTCCTACTATTAGTTCACACTCTCCCTATATATATCTTGTTCACATTTTCAATCGTTAATAAAATACAAATTAATAAAAAATTCAATCGCTAATAATTCAAATGCATTTTTTAAAACTTGTAGTGGATGGCACTTGATGTTAATACAGCTTTTTTCAAATATTAATTTATTAACTAAATTTAATTGGTGAAAATGCAGTTTAGCCTAACCAATTGCCGCAATTTCAAAAATTGCCAAAATTGGCGATTTTTTTTTTGGCTGAACGTTAAGTCCAGAAAGCGGATCAGGGTAGCCACATTTGGCAAAATACCGTCAAATAATTCCTGTAGCCACGGGTGGTTGGGCTAAACTGCATTCCAACCATTTAATTTACCGGATGAATTGTATTTATTTAATAAAAAGTAACCAAAATAAAAATTTTCTTTGTTGACCTAAGTAGGAATTGACTTCAAAAAGTTTTTTTTTTTAATATTACTTGTTTGACCGTTAAAAACCGCATTGAAATAATTTATTGCTGAATATTTTTATAGCTTACTTTGTCAAAAACTTCTTGGTGATGAATATCAAAAATATCTATCTTGAACAGTTTTTTTGTACAAGCTCTTACAGACATCCCACTGCATGAAAAAAATAACGTATCACTTTGCGTGTTTCAGAAATATAAAAAATCGAAGCATGTAACGAAACATGCAAGCAGCAACAAATTCATTTTCAATGATGCAACTTTACTCTTGGCCGCACGACTCCCGACTCTAATTGTATGGGCACTAAAACGCAGAAAGTGTGGCATGCGACGCGGTAACAGGATCTTCAGTTTGTAAATACTAGTTTAGTTTGGGGATTAAAACTAAGATTTTAATTAAATTAAGACTGATAATTTTTACTTTACTGTAAGGATTAAGTATGGATAGCATGCTTTAATGAACGTTAACCAAAAAGTATATACTGAACTAGTTTTAGGTCAAAAGTTTGAATAAAAAAATTAAGTCCATGGCCTGACTAACAATTGTTCTACTACCTTTGTGGCGTGCTCCTATTCCTACTCTCTTCCATTATCAGAATTTAGAATTTGAAGTGTAAGCGCAGATATAACCATCGAAATAAAATAATCAAAGTATTCTTTAAAGACTCTTATATATTTATGCTATATAAGCACTTATTTATTTTTGCTTTATATATTTATGATCTCTATCAATTCATGGGCCCTCAACGCGTCTACCAACAAGTTTTACTAAAATATGAAATATCAATCTTACCCGAGACGAAGCATTAAATTTCAGCTTCAAACAAGCAGATTAGGATCTTTATTCTTGCAATATCGAAATTTTGTTTCACACATGCACAATTATATTCTTTGCACAATTCAATTCTACTCATTCCTATTACTATTCTACTCACTTCAGTAACACTTATGTATCCGGTTTTTGTTATAATTTCATTACAATGTGATAGTAAAACTAATTTGCGTAATCACATTGATTGGGTTAAGTTTTCATTTTTGGTCATAATGAATCATAAAATTTTCCCAAAGTAATAAATTGAAGGACGTGAATAGACCATAGTTACAGCTTTATTGCGAGAAAGCGTATATTTGCCCAATATTACAAACAGTTTTCAATTAGATAGTATTAACACACTTTTTAATTGAGAATTTCAATTTCAAACTATTCCAATAAAAGAAGAATTTGGTTTTCATCGATACCTCGGGTTCTCAATTTCTTAGCATTAAAAATGAATTCGAAATCTAGAAAAGAATTACTTAGAAAAAGATAATTATTATTATCCTTAAAAATAATTAATTGTTTAAATTATAATTCATAACCTGAAATACAAAAATGCTTATTAACATTCTGTGGAAAATTCAAGAGACATAAATGTAAATTAAAAAAAAAGTTAAAAATAAATTCAGGTACAGATGTCGTTGTTACCTGTAAAAAAGCAGATCCTACTGTCGATGTTACCTCTTTAACCTGTAAAAAATTAGAACAAAGGGAACTAAAAGGTATTTATATTTATAATGAATAATTAAAGCAAGGACTAATATTAGTGTATACAAACACATTTAAACTAATATCTGCATAGTCACCATTAGGTAGTTCCAAAGAAAGATTTTATGACTTTAACATTGTGATGCCCTTGGCCACATACGTGGACATTTAATTTTTTATATTTGTAATTATTATCAAATAGTAAAAAAAAGCACAAAAAAAAATAATAGTTAATTATTCACTACGGAGTTTATCAACGAGAAAAATAAGAAATAAGATTCTTAAGGTATAGCTGTACTAACAACAGTATTTGCAATGTATAATTAAAAAAAAAAAATGAAAATAGCTTCTGACTGGACGGTATTATTCTAAAAAAGTATTGAAAAGTCCTCCAAGATGTAACGACACAAATTGTGTACAATGAATTTGTTGTATTTGTTAGAAATGTGAAGAGCCAGTATTCCCCAAACTTAAAAAATAATTTAACCCAAAAAATTACTATTAACACTCAGGGGTCATAAATTTGGACATTATATGTTTTTTTGCATTTTTATCTTTCTCCCCTTTTTCGCTTTTTGAATTCCTATTAATTTAAAATGAATAAATCATAATAAAACAAAAAATTGTCATTTTTTATCACTATAAAATATCGTTTCTGAAGAGGTGAAATCGGGAGTGTTTCTTTCCCCAATAGACTTCAATAGCGATCTATCGAATTGGTGTAAAATAAAATCAATTATAGGAATCAGAAATTATGTTTTTGAAGTGGCAACTGACTCTATTTGCATAACATAGCAAATATATTTTCAAATTCATGTATTGAGTTCTTGAACATATTCAAGATTGAAGAAGAATGGCACAAAATCAAGGTTGTATCTGACAATTTATTATTTTAGAGCTGAAAAGAGTTTACTTCATCAACTTTTAAACGTAAATTGAGTTATACAGAGTGAATTGTTACCCCCTCTCATTCATTTAAAGTGATTTATGTTCTTTAGTATTCAACCGTTAAGCAAAAGTGAGTTATTTTCTTCAACAATTAACCATTTCGTGAAGGTGATGATTTATATTCTTCGATCATGAACCATTTACTTAGTTGCATTCCTTCATTTCAGCATAAGAAATGTTCTAATCAATATAATATACACACAAATAGTTAAAAATGTATCGATCTCGTAAAGAGATCACTTTATTAAAATAATTTAGCATCAATTATTCATCTAACTAAAGCCGAACATAAACAACTTTTTAGAAAAATAACCGTGTTTCTGATTTCTCTCACGCACCCACACACCAACGATAAAATGTTTCTGATTTATTCTTTGAGCTTGGTTAAAAATAATAGCTTTCCCAGCTTGAGAGTTAGATAACAGTTTTTTTTTTTTAAAAAAAAATCAATTTTGTAAAAATTAGTTACAACATTCATTTTTTATTTCATACTTAATATTTAAAAAAACGCATCAATTTTACTTTTTTAATAATGAATTATTAACCGAAAATGGTATTTTAGAACTTAAGTTCTATTGACAGGTATTCTGCTTACGAAAATTATTTAAATAAGATCTTAGGACACGATCGACACTAATACAGATTCCCCGAATGAATCGTAAAATTTAATTTAACTAGTTACTTAATTATTTCTAATTGTTTTAGTACTATAACAGAGCCGAATAGTTTAAAAGAAGATATTTGACTGAAAAGTTGTGAGATTATGTTCTCTCTGTCACGAAAAAAGGCGCCCAGTAGAAACAGGACCATCACGAAGCCCTACAAGTTTGTAGTGCATGAAAAGACAAGGGAATTATTACGATAATTCGGAGCAAAAAGTCGTTATATTAAGAAATTCAGGCATGAAAAAATATAGCCAACTCTGGAAGTTATACATACCCTAAGACACAACGAGGCATCGAATCATTTTGGTCCCATATGATCATTTGCGATAGATTCTGACATAAACTGTGTAACTTGACCTTTAATTCAGCTGTGCTTTGTCGTGATTGCTATTGCTTTCCAAGTACTTCCCAGAAGTGTTTTACTAGCGAGAGATCTGGTAACCCTGCAAACCATAGGAGTATATCAAATCCTCAAAGATATCGTTGGGAGGTGACTCTTTAAACAATGAGAAAATAAATAATTTGCTGATAAATGACATATTGGCGTCGTGATGGTGATCCGACACGGTAACTATTCATAATTTTAGATTCTCATAGAGTACGCTAAGCCAGAGTTAATGATTCATGACAAAAATGCTAAATTTTCCGTGAATTCAGTGAAGAGCGTGGACACTCTTATAAATGGTGGTGCTCTTGATGGAAGAATTCATCAACGAGGTAATATATTCTTACAGCGAGTCTCCCCATGAAAGAATCTCGTACTTCCCATTTAATTAATAAATAGTTCTTCGTCACTCAGAATGGCTGTATCATTACTGTATCTGACTTTAGAGCTTGGGCTCTCATCTAAGACAAGGACAATGGAGTTTAAAATAAAGTCATTTATACGCTACCATGTCCATTCTCTGCAATTCTACACTCTTAGTCAAGAGTTCTCTTCCAATTCAATAAAAGTTACGTGAGTCTTAATATATTCAGATATTGCATATAGCCAAGACCTAACTCTTACAAGTAATATTTGGTCTGTTTTAATGTCCTCTTAATTGAGTACTCATGTATCAATTCCTTGATCCTTTTCACTTTCTCTTAATTTAAAGAACCACTATGCGATTACAGAATCTTAAGATATGTTAGGATGTTAATATTCAGTTCTTAACTTCAGTTATCTGAAAAAGGGAGCTTTTCAGTAGCATACACAGTATAACCGGAGTTAAAATGCTGTCGAATTAACTGTGAAAATTTGGAGACGACTGGAAATGATTGAGTGATTCAACTTATCACTCCAAACGCCTTGTGTAATGGCCGTATGTCCGTCGACAACAAATGCAGGATCAGAACAGTAGACTGACCTCCTCCACACGCTTTAGCGGATGTTATCAGCCCTGAGGCTGAAATACGATTAACTACTGAAGATTATAAGTCCCCGATCTTAGACACTCTAGTTTGATTGATATCAGCTAAATTCCAATAGAGCTACTAGTTTCACCTTGTTGCTAGGTCAGTGAAGAGGCTATGATAGCCTAGTGGTCATGGTCTCAAACTTGTGGCCGATATTTCTTCCAGTGTGTCGTAGATCCAAATCCTGATTTCACGAAAGACCTACCATGTAGGAGAGTTGATGCGATGCACATTAGCTCTGGGAATTGGAATGCGTCGTAATGGAAGTCAACGCCTTAGTCCAGCGTCTGCGAATTGTTTCCAAATGGTTTCCATTCAACCACCATTGGGAGCCTGGAAGTTGGTAAATGACATATAAACGATGTTAACAGTGTTGATGCTGCGGACGTGTCCACTTTAGTGATTGCGTAATCTACATCCTCATTTGCATTCAAGAAACTTCCTGAGCTCCAGCTGTTAACTTTTCCTTCTTTAATCCATTATTGCCAATATCGAGTAACTACCATATCGCTCCTACAAAGGAGGCGACCTATTCCTCTGTTTGATCAACCTGCTTCATTGAGGCCTACTATACGGTTCCTCTCAAAACATGTTATTTGCTCCTGCTGCAGCCAAATACGTCTCTGCGATATCGTCTATCCAAGCTGGCATCTCTATTCGAGTTACCATGCGTTCCGAATACCCATGCTTTCAAACGCTCCTGATTTCCGCATCTCATATGTTTATAGATCTCTTCTCCGTGTCTCATTCGCTTCGAAAGTTTACACATGAGAAAGAGACTACGAAATGAAATGAGAAAGAGACATTAAAGAAGAGTAGAGACTATTTATACTACATATTTACACAGTTTCGTAATTAAGGATCGATTTCTTTTGGATGCATATATTTTTTTCAACATAGTGTAAAATTTCCCTGGAGTATAAAGCTTTATGACAGAATGTAAAATTTAGAATATGTTTCATCCAATATTGGTCTTTCTTTTGCTAGATATTCGACGTTGAAAGTAGGGTATTAACACAAGCTACAAAACCATTTTATTTTCATACGTTTTTTAAAAATAATCCTTTATGTTTATGATTCAGCTTAAAATCACAAATTAGCATGTATTTTCAATTTCTGTTTATAAGTGTTTAGAATTTTAATTAATTAATACGAATAAGGTATTTAAAAAAAAATATTTTATTGAGATTCGACTGCAATACATATTGAATTAGAAAATAATTTCAAAAATTAAAATTAATATACTTAAAATTATTAATCTAGTTTTTTAACATACCACATACGAAAGGCAGAATCATTATATTTGTATAGTTCAATGTGTAATTTTTCATGCCGAAAAAAGTGGAAAGATTATTAATTTTTTCGTTATATATTCTCCTATTTGTATAAAAGTTCTATTATTTGGGAAACTTTCACTTAAGTCGAAAAATTATTTGTGCTTTTAATTGATTAAAATACTTAATCTGAAGTGAGCAAACCAAATTGTATTATTGCTACTTAAATTGCTATTTAAACTAATTTTTTTGTCCATTTTTCAAAAGAACTTAAATTGCAAATTAATTTTTAGTTTTAATTTCTGTAATTAAATGTTTTCTGTAATTAAGTTTTAACAATTTGATGTTATTAAGGTACTGAAGAAACGTTATCTAAAGAATCGAAAACAATTTATTGAATTTGATAGATAATTGTTCACATTTAATGATTTATGTAATTAATGCTGGTAATAGTTTTTATACATTTTTAGAGTACAGAAGGCAGAATCATTATAATCATCGATTTTTTTTCTGAGAAAAGTCTATGTAAAAAAGAAGATAGACTCGTATAATTTTTTTAATATACACAATCTCCGTATTAATGTAAAAGTTTAATTTATTACTTGGAATGCATTTTTGCTTAAATTGGAAAATTATTTGCGCTTTTAATTAATGAGGAGATTTTACTTCGTTCCGAAGAGTGCGAAACAAATTATTATTCAAGGACTGTCATTCAAATTGATATTAACTTTTCCAATTTAATCCAATTATTTATTCGCCTGAACGTTTTTGACAGTTTAAGCTCCAGTCTCTTCATCATCAATTCCGTGCTCACTTGAGTTTCATTATAAATATTCGCAGTGTTGTGATAGGAAAATAGCTTTGAATATTGCTTAATCATTTAGAAATATCTTGAATATCATTGAGCTCTTAAAAGGGAATGTCAAGAGAAGTTTTTACCTAAGAGTACGAGACCAGTTTTGCATTCATAGTTTTTTGTAGGTAGATTTGCATTAAATAAAAACTAACTTATATTTACTCGCTGCCTGTAAATAAAAATGAATGAAATATTGCGAGCATTTGTGTCAATAGTAAAAATTAAACTACATGTTTTGAGGTTGCTCTGTTGTCTTGGAAAAAAGGAATTTTTTTTTGCCCATTACGATTTACATCAGGTTAAAAATTGTACAAATGTACTTAAGAAATTTTAGGTGATATCGCTGAAGGATTATTCATGCAAGAAGAAAATAAACTCAAATACAGGTAACAAAATATATTCTTTTGGATTCATTGTTTATTAATGGCTCACCCATTGGTTACACGAGCACTATTGGCAACGAGTCTCATAATTTTCAGCCATGATAAAGCAGCTAGAAGGAAACCTGAGCCATTTTTCCGCTGCTTAAAACTTCCATATCATTTCAACAAAAAGACTTTGAGTTCCCATAGGTTTAACGAGTATCAGACCCGATATGCAACGGGTCCTTAGAGAGGAGGAAGGATTCGAAACTCATCCGATGTACGAAGTTTGATGACGACGAAAATCGTAATTTTTTTTTTATTAAGCTAAAGTAAAGAGGACGACTCTTAATAATAATTTCTACGCTACATAAAGACTCTGAGTCCAGTTCATTAAGTGTGAACTAGTCCCTATTATTTTACTCCTGGGATCTTTGGTATGTTAACAAACACAAAATGAATAATTCCAGTCATGGTATATAAACAAATACATTTTAAAATGAAAAAATATTAGTTATAATTTCATAATTTTTCCACCGTAAATTTTGTTTTTAAAATAACAATTATAAAATGTTTTATCCATCTCTTAAGTATTACAGAAGCTCTTTTTACCGAAATAATTTCCTAGGCTCTCAGCTTGATTGAATGTTTAATTAAATCACACTCAGATGCAACATGGTGATGGATCCTGTAATCTTGAATGACTCTCTGATGAGAACGAAATCTGTGATATAACACTACTCTTCAAACTTCCTCACCACGCTTACTGCCGTGGTACTCAAATGGTTATGGTCGGGAACTCTCTGCCGGCATCGTTTTCATCGAATAAGGAATTCGAGTCTTGATACCACGATAAACTCATCATATAATGATGTTGATGCACATATCATCTGTCGTGTCTCCCAATGGAAGTTTGAAGAGGTGGATGCCAGTTCAGGTGTCATCCTTCTTATATGACCAAGATTCAAAATTATGAGGTCCATCACCAACATTACTTGTGTTGCTTCCTAGAGAACTTTAATAGAACAAACATTCCATTCATCCTACATCAACTAAAGGACTCTGAACCCCGACGGATTTCACTTGCATCATTTCCGATACACGACAAGTCTTTACAAGAATTGGGCAATGATTCGATTGAAATAACGTGATACGAGTTCGTGACCATGACCACTTGGCTAAAGTATGGTAAAGACTTAATTATAAAAAAATGTATTTCTCAGGGTGCATTCATATAGCTCTTTTCATTGAATATAAATAATTTAAAAAAAATTCAAGAAAGATGCAGATTACATCTGAGGGGTGAAATTATTAATCAATTGAAGTTCAATATCATTTCTCCAATGCATGAGTACTTGAAAAACGAATCGTCTTTAAATGTGTAAAAATTTTAAGGATGTTTAACTTTTAAAAGACTATTAATTTATTTTCAGAAATGATAATGTGAAATTCAAATTCAAGAATAATAATGTGCGTTTGATGTTTATTACATTTTCATTATTTGCAATTATATTTTCTTCAAAACCTTATAGAATATTTTTTAAACCGAATCAACGCAATATTCAAAAAAGTTTTACGTTTCAGAGATAAAGAAAGTAATATTGACTTATCGAAATAAGACATGAAACGATTATCGAGTAATTATTGAAGTAGATAATTAGTAATTTTGCTTGAATTGCTTCGTTTAGTTTATAGTAGAAATAAGCCGAGTTAGATAATAGCCTCTGGTTATATGAAGTTTGATCATCCATATAAAAGCGTAGGATAGTCTTAAACATGTGCAGGGGTAAATATTTCTTTTTTAGTTTACTGGATATTTTCTAGTTATTTAGGAAAGTAAAAAAGCTCGACGCTTCTATAAAAATTGCAAATGCTTAGGTATAATTAGTAAATATAGTGTTTAACATACATGAAGATTATTTAAGCAAGAATACTTGATGTAAATTAACTAGAATATTTTACAATTTTATGTTTGAAATAAAAAATTAGTTTCTAGCAGCTCTTTTTATTTTTAATGAATTTCGAACGACGTGCTGTCATTAATATTATTGTTGTTATATTCTCTACTCTTCATGGATTCAATAAAGTAAAAATAGACGTGTGTAGATATAAAATTAAAAAATGATCGTATCCATGAATATGTTATTCAATTTTTAAAAACTTCCTAAGAATAAGAAATTTATAACTAAAATGAAAAAAATGTTTCGTATAATCTTATTTTATTGTAAAATAAATTATTTCTAAGGAATAAATAAATATATAATGTACAATGATAATAAAACGAATATAAAAATTCTTCTTTAGTTGTAAATATCCCTAAGCATTATTTTACAGCCAATATTAATTCGAAAAATTATTTTACAGTAATGTTATCTGAATTTCCCTTAATAACATTGAAAAACAAATTCCAAACTTCAGCTTTTAGACAGAAATAGTAAAATTTTGATTTGTTTTAATTCTTAAATTTATTTAGACAAACAATTATATTTAATAGATTTTACATTTAAATGGAAGAAATTCTTCTAATTAAATATAACAATGCAGCAAATTCAGTTTAAAGAAAACATTGCAAAAAGTTATTACGGTAGATATCACTTATTTTAAGAAGAAAGATGGGTAACATGCGTAATCGTTCTTACATTTGGAGCTCTATTAATATGAGTTCATCTGAGGGAGGAAACATATCATTATAATGTTTTGAAGCATTTTATAAAGAATAAGTTTGAAAAATCTACGATTTAATAACATTTTCTAAATACATACGATTAGTTTTTTTTATTAGGCTGTTTTTATCGAAAGTGTTTCTTAAGAATTCTACACAAGTATTCGAACAAAAAGGAATAAAGTATTGCAAAAAATATCCAAAGCTTGTTTATATCCCAAATATATCCGTAAGTCTCTTTCAAAATCTCTTAAAGACTTCCATGACCTCAATTCACAAACACTGATAAGCAGCTGATCAGCTCTATTTATTCAAAAGGCAATATAAAATAAATCTTCCTGCTGACAAAACAAACCCGAAAAGCAATCGCTAACCCAGATTTGATAAACGGGATATAAGATAAGAAATAAATTTTCATCACTTTACTGTGTTTCACAGGAGAAAGAATCGTTCCGTTCCTGATTGAGTAGCTGAATTGATTTGTCCTGTGCTGCCGTCTCCTCACTCTTCATTAGTCGAGCTTATAGAAGATCTAAAAGCAATTTCTAGGACACAATGTCTTTAAAACAACTGTAAGAGGAAAGGATAAGATACAATGGTTGTTGGTATTGTCTTTTATCGGGGAGTTTTACCTTTTCCCCAAGAGTTTTGTATAGTTTGTGCATTGTTATTGCAATTGGCTGAATTGATACTGATTTAATAGAATGACATACATCTCTAAAACGATCCAGGTTCCACTATCAAACTTGTTCATAAAGTTCTTTCAAAAGAGGATTTAACAAGTATAAATGAACCGAAACAAATTCTTTTTTTACCGTAATATAATTTTATTCAATGTATAAATTTCATTCATTCCAGAAACATAACACTATCACAATAGTGATATATAAATTCAGAAAAGCTCTTAAGATTTCATAAAAAAGTTTCATCTTTACTTGGAATTATTTTCAGAGAATACGTTTCATTTTCGATTAAAGCAATAAATTTATAATACGTATTTTCTAAATAAAAATAAAAAATAAATTATTTTTGACATTGTATTGAGTTACAATACTCTATTCATTCATGCTTTGACTTTCAAATTATGATAATTATGACACCACAAAAATCTTTAATTTTAATACACTGTAGAGAAATAATGCTTCAGAATTCCTCGAAAGGTGAATTAAATACTTTATGCTGCCATAGCATTGCATAACAAATAGCTGAAACACTTTTTTATGAAATATTTTGAATCGGAATAAGAAGAATTAATGAAGAAAGACATTTTCATAAGCCTTTTAACTACGAAAATACTTGGAAGAAAAAACTCTTTTTTTTTACCTTCAAAGATTTGTAAAACGAAGCAAAAAATAAAAAATAAATAAATAAAAAAAAATAAAAATAAATTGATTAAAGAGCAAAAAATTTGAAGTGATAATAGAAATATTTATTATTGAAATAACTGTTTTTGTGATAAATTAGGACTTGAGTACCTAGTGTTAAAGAACATCCATTTATTGTCTAATTAAATATTAATTAGCTAATTAATACGTGATCCCCCCCCTATAAACGTCGTATATTTTTATGCATAATCAATCGTCGAAAATGCGATGCGAGCACGGAAATTACGCATAAATTTTCTCAGGCACAAATTTTTTAAAAACATCTGTTGGATCATCCAATCATTTTTAACACTGTTACGACCTGAAGATATTTGATATTTACATTTTCTCCAACTACATGATATTTTTTATTTGAAGTGAAGTTTTTTTTTTGTCTAAAATCATTTTGATATGCAATTTTGATTGTGTTCCCAGAAAAATGTTTTAAGATAGTGATTCTAATTTGGAAACGAATATAATTTTTTTTCCTTTTTGAATGTTCGCGATCAAAAGCACAAGTTGTTGTAGATACGCTTTAGAAAATGGTTTTTACTATGAGTAAGAATTTTAATAAGTATGTGTGATAATAAATGTAAATTAAGACAATTAAGTAATCGAGTCTAAATTGTGATTATAAAATTAAACAAAAATTATTAATGAATTTTTTAGCTGAGATTTGGTATCTTTTACGTATAATATCTACAGCAAAAATGGTGCTAACTTTTTATTTACTGAGCAGCAAGTGTCAGCGAATTCATTTAACATACAGCGAATTTCTTATGAAAGATAAACTAGAGAATTTCATACAAGTATAAAACAAGAATTTGCAGAGGAATAAATATTTTCTTATAAAAATCCATTCAATGCTGATTTTAATTAAGAGTTAAAAAAAATCCCCGAAAATCCTATGTACCAAAAGAGTGAAAAAATAATTAAAAAATCATATCTTACTGACCGAAGTAAAAATTACTATTTACTTTTTAATGCTTTTTTTACTCTTTTGTCACTTCGAAGTGTTTTTTTTTTATTAAAAAAACTTTATTATGCATATTAATTTCTACTTATTTTGATCTTCATTTTCAAAAATATTTCTTGTTTTATAATTGAATACTATATGAACATACAACCAGAGCCTGCGTACAAAATTTCTAAATTCTGTCTTATCCTGAAGAGAGTGTAAAATGAATGAAAAAAATTTGTGCCATTTAGTGTAAGGTAGTAAGAAATGTTGGTGAAATAACTTTTGTTGCCTTGACTTTTTGTCTTTGGTTCAAATAAAAGATATTTAACATAAATGTATATAAAAATTTGAAGGTAAGTGCAGAATTCGAAGTAATATTGCTGTTCTTATATAAATGGATAAATCAGAGTAAATTTTAGATAGCTTCAAAGGTCTGAATGACAGCTGTTGCATAATCAAGTGCCTTAAGGCTATAAAGAAATTCCTGTGGAGATAGATAAATGTGCAATTTATGCTAAGTTTAAAAAAATTGATCGAAATGTTAGAATATTCTCAGGGATCTATAACTACAATAAATATAGGGTTCTTGTGTTGTCATAATGAATTTTCTTGTCTTTGTAGTGATTAGTTCCGAGTCTTGCTATTGTGGATGCTATTGGTTCGGAGCAATTAAGGTCGCTATTGTAGCTTTTTCAGAGGTTGGTTGAAACATTTGCTTTTAAGCTATGGTTTTCTTGAGATTGGAACCATTATCAAGCAGCCACAATAATGACACTAAAATGTTGGTTAAGAAAATCAATTGGCGTGTTTTTCTAAAGAGCCTTGAAAGAAAGTAAAATATCTATCAACAGGTAAGCTATTGGCTTATGAGAAAGACTTGAGTAGAAAGATTAATGACGTCATCCACCACAGCGGCCGCCAGATAACGGCGTCGCTTTCCTGGGAAACCATGGTTTTAGCCACAGCGTTTACATCAGCCAATGTGATGATAGAAGGAATCTGGTTCATATTTCAAGCTTCCTTATTTTCCAAATTTACACATTTATTATCGTCTACTTTGATATGTGAAGGGATTCATTCAAAGGTACTGGACTTTCTTTCATTGTTGTTTAAATAGATCACTTATGTTACGAGTGGTATTATGATTGGTGTGATAACTGTACCCTTTTCTGAATATTTGGTTATTTTTTGAAAACATATTTCATGCTTAAGAAAATAACTAATCTGTGGCCGAGTTCATTAAATATATATATATAGAGAGAGTCTCCTTGTTTGTAATTAATTTGCTTATAAAGTTCGAGGCAATAAAACCGTAACGAATTAACAGAAATAGGAAGTTTCAAAGAGATGATTTAAATATGAAACATATAAATATAATGTGACAAAACATGTATGCAAATTCAACTGATATAAAAAATGAGCGAATAAGAAATTAGCTAAAATCAAAGATAAAATAAAAAGAAGATCAGCATAATGTAATTCAAATGGTTTTATGTATATATCTGTAGCCAACATATATGCTAAGAAATGAGTTAAGGTCAAATATTGATTGAAAATTGAATTTTGATCTAGGCTGTGTTTAATGGTATACACCATAAGAAAAATATTAGGATGCAATGAAAAGTTAAATGTTCTATTAAGCATAAAAAATGAGCAAACTAAAGAAGTATTTCTACAAATTAAAAAAAAAAAAAAATCCAGTGTTGGCCTAGCCAGTTTGCCTAGATACCGGCTAGTAATTAGGACTAAAGGCTATAGAAGCGGAGATGAACTTTTTAGGCCTGGGGAAACTTTAACTTATTTATATAAAAATATTAATAAAAGATATTTTCTTTTTCTTTTCGTGTTTCAAAAATGATTAGCTACAAAAAAACATTTTTAAAATATTAATATGGGACATAAAGGAGAAAAGTAGTTAATGAGAGTAAAGGTTTCTTAATCAAAATATATTTGAGATGCTATACAAAACAATGTAAAGTATTCAGAAGTTGGAAAAGAATGTAATAAATAGACATATTAATATATAACATTTTCGAATTGAAGCTATGAGTTAAGCAACTCCTATGAGATATTTAACAATTTAGTTTGCAATGTGTTTAATATTGTGTAACAGCAATTTATAAATATAATTTTATCAAAAAAAAAAAAAAAAAAAAAAAAAAACCTTATCGTATTACCCATCTTTTTTGAAAGAAAAAAAAAGCGCGATTTTTTTCTTCTGAAATATATATGGAAGTATCGATCAATGAAACTGAATTTAGCATATAATTAAGTGACTTCATTCATGTTCGCTTATCAATAAATTTTTATTTGTCAAATAACTGACATCTTCTTTTCTAAGAATGTACATGTGGGAAAATGGTGTAGGGAAGATGCATTTGCATTTGAAACTTGTTTAATGGAGCATATGGTAAATTATTGAGGACAATCTGTATCAAACTGTCAGAACTGCATTTGAAATTATTATTTGGCATATTCTTGTACCCAATTGCAAAAGAGCATCTTTTTAAATTTATGTCACAGTCATTGAAAAGCTGTATTCATCTCAGTATGATACTATATTTCCCCATAACATTTTTACCCTCAAAGCTCTAGGAATTCATTCCACAATCTGGATTTGCAAATTCAATATGTTAGATATATAGTAAACACATTATCTGGACTAAAATAATTCTACATTTTTTTTTATTCGAAAGTGGTACGCATGAGCCTCATGTTAAATAAAATTTCTAGTTTTTATACTCAAAGAAGAAGCACAACACGCGGGCGCAAAAGAAACGTGATTTATACTAGGATTGCCAGAAACTGATTAAAACTGTGAATGAGATTGCTTATAAACGTCGCACTGAGAAGCAACGCGAAGACTATTGGCAACGGATCTCAGAATTTTGAAACTTGGTTTAGTGACAAAGACGACACCAGAGCTGGAAGCTCCCTCCTGTAACCCACCCAAGCTTCCACACTTCAAAGCTCCCTAGAACTTCTGACCTCTACCAGATTTTAGGTGCATCAGCACTGCTGCATAGCGTGTCTTAGTGGCATAAGGTCTGAAACCCACGACTCAACGAAAAGAATGCTGGCCGCGAAACCGTGACGATATCGAGGGCTTTTGAAACTGAGAAGAGGTCAGTGGAATAGGGATAAAAAAGGTATCACACTAGCATCTATTCTTTATATTTGACTGACTCCATTTCACAGTAGTACCAGATAGAATACCTACTCTTGTCATGGATGAATTTTAAAAATAAAACCATGATGAATTAATTATCAGAAAAATATATTGACTGCGCGTTCATGTATATGTGTATTATATACGGCGTCAGAGCTATGTGTAGTGGAGCTCTTTAGTGGACTGAAAAAGGCGAAAATAATAATAATAATAAAAAAAAGCCTGAAGCTCGCTCTCTGAGAGTATAATTAAAATTTTATCTAATATATCCATTTATTGATATTTCCCCTGGTTCATTCTAAGCCTTTAAAACATCTATAATATTTTTGGTGGCTTGATCAAGAGTATGGATATGTGTAAAACAACATCAGATAAGATTCAGTTTTATATTATATTTGGTCAATAACAAAAACATTAATGAATGGAAGATTTATATGTTAGACTCGGTACCTAATTCGAACAATTTTGGGTAGTTTAAACAAGAGTATTTATACCTATAAAGAAGCAACAGACCAAAAATTAACGATTCGATTATGCTATATTTTCATAAATGAATAGCGCAGAATGATAAATCATATATGAATACAAAGGGAAAGTTTTTACTTACAAGTATTCTGTATAACTTCCTTTACTTACATGTATACTGTCATGACGTCAGTAAACTCTTGCCAAACACGCTGTAAAGTGTCATTATACCCTCCAGCAAATAGAGACAAAAAATCAATCGGTGTTCGTTTTCTCTAAGTCTCAGTTCTTAAAGGAGGTTATTTTGTGTGCACTATTTTTGCCTTAATATTAGCTAAACAGTAGACTGAGATATTCCAGTTCTCAACTGGAGCTAAGAGTGGATTTCGTTGGGATTCGTAGAAAAGAGTCTCTCACTCTTTCAACATTTTCCGTTGATATACCTGATTGCCCTCTATTCTTATTTTTATAAAGACATCCACTGCTCTCAAAATAATGATACACTGAGCCGTAGGTGGATTATTTTGGTACTTTTCATTAAATTCACACTGGACTGTGATTACAGATTCGTGTTGCATAAACGACAGCACACAAAGCACTTTCTGTTCCGTTGATGCCATTTTCACTTGTGCCTCTGAAAAGCTTCTAAAATTGCTATCGTCAGATAGATTCACAAAGAACTCACGAACTTCAACTATTGTTCACAGTATAAAATTTCCATGTTTTCTCTTTGCATTTATATATTATTTATCATTCTGTGTCGTTTATTTTAAGAAATATAGAATTTTAAAATCGGATGAATCATTCTAAAAAAACCTGTACATTTCTATGCAATCTTCTTTTGTTTTTCTATCGTTTCGTAAGGTTTTCCCATTAAAATATTTTATTAAAATCATATATTGTAAAAAAAATCAAGTTTCTCAATTTATATTAATTTCCATTACATTTTAAAATAATAATTTATTGATCTAAAGAAAGTAACATCTTTTTTAAACGTGATAGAGAGAGTTAACAACTTTTTTTCATTATGTGATAGTCTGATTTCCAAAATTATATAAATTATACATGCCTAACAATTTTTCAAATATATAGAGATGTATCGCATTAAATAAAGGTAAGTTGTATTATGTAATAGAAGAATGTAATGTATTTATTGCCATAAAAAGCCGAAATCATTACAATTAGTATAAATTATGAAGAAAAACAAAGTTGTGAACTTTCAAAGGTTATCTTATTTCTAGCAAAAAAAAAAAAAAAGGACAGGAAAGAGCTGTGATAAGAGGATTTTGTACCAACATAAAACAAATTTGTATGTTCATGAGAGCTAAGATAAGAGTTAATGCAAGAAAAAAAAGTACTTTTTAAAATTAAGATACTTTGTATAAAATATGATTGTTGTAAATATTTTCTTTTGTTTTAACTTGTCTGGTTTATAGTGATATTAAAATTTGTTACCTGATTTAATAATAATTATAATTTATTACTCTTTATTCAAAAATTTATTTTCTCCATAGTTAAAATATTTAATAATTTAGTAAAATTATAAATTATGATCAGATGGTTTGATTATATGAAAGTTGAGCATATGCCACCTTATTTAGTTTCAAATGTATAGAATGAAAAATTGCTAACG
This sequence comes from Nephila pilipes, assembly GCA_019974015.1. NCBI lineage: Eukaryota > Metazoa > Arthropoda > Arachnida > Araneae > Nephilidae > Nephila > Nephila pilipes. Next base: position 63,407 of record BMAW01061343.1, read on the forward strand.
TATTTGCATAATATTGGATCAGGATATTAAATTATTTTACTAAATAATTATATTTTATCCATAATTGAATAAATATTTCATTTCTGTACTTTAAACTCTACAATAAAAACTCATAATTTTTTCAACTGTCTCTAGCTGAGATAGCAGATCTGTGAGTGTTCCTTGTAGCCGGAATATTAGAAGTTGTGATTTAAACAAGGTTATCGTAGGAAGAAACATAGAAGCAAGTTTTTGCTTCAGGAATATATGTAGCCAGTAATTCCAGGCTGTGCCGCCATCTTATGCTCAAGTTCTGGATCATCACTATATCGGGAAATCTTTTCTACCCCTTGAAGGGAAGGACAGTTGACCTTGAGTGCCGGAGGCTTTTCGAACCTACAATCTTTGAGTCGGAAGAAAATTTGAACGGTCGCTATTCGCTTTGCTCTTATCTACTAAAACAAAAGGGACTCCTCCTTGGATTATTTATTAAGGTGATTTAACTTCTGGGTTCATTGTTGAAGAGATTCGCCGCAAGGGAAAAAGTGACAGGATCTTCATTACCAAAACGAGTCTTTATATTTTTGTGTGCATGTTTACTTACTGAATAATACATGTGTGATGTATGTACGCCACCGATAAATAAGTAAGATTTTCTAATAAAAAATTATTAAAATTTTTATCTATTGAAATTCTTATTATTTGCAAAGTTGAAATTCTTATTATTTACAAAGTTGAAATTCTTAATATTTTCTTATTATTTACAATTCTTATTATTTTAAATTTTTATCTTATTATCCTTCTTATTATTTACAAAGGTAATATTCACTCATAGAGAGTATTGATTCACATAGATAATATCAAGGGACTCACGTCTTTTCTTTTCTTGTGACCGTTCAAAAGCGTTTTTCTTTCGCAGGTCTTTCGTCACATTTACTTGACTATTTCCTCCTATCGCCCACGTTATAGTTGAAGGAAGGAACGAACTTCCTGCAAAATCAATTCCCTCATCAACAACTGCAGTTTAGCAGTTTCTGACCCTCGGTGGGGAAAAGGGAGGGAGATGCCTCACGGCCTCAAATTTCTATTTTCATATTTCCAATGCGTTAAAATGACCACTTTGAATGACGTTTAATTTAGAGCTTTGCCATCTAAGAATGTAATCTAAGTTCTAAATGAGGTCTTACTGTACTCATAAACATTTAGCACAACTTTTCATCCGACTTTTCTATGATATAAGTCTGGATTTTTTTCTCTATTGTGGACACTGCTCATAGCTAATATCTTCAGAGCAGAAATAAAAGAAGAAAAAAAATTCTTCCTTCAAGACAAGAAAGACTCTTCCATCGCCAACCTAATAACGCTTTAGTTGTCAGATTTATCGACTTTCGCCGAGTGATGATGAAAAAAATTCTGTGTAAAGGCCTTTTGGTTCGACGCTTCCTTTTTCTAAGTACGCTTGAGTTAACATATATCCTTACTGGATTATAACTGTTAGTAAGATTGATAAGGAGGCAGTTAAAAACCTGGAAGACATAAAATAAAACCATTCGACTTAGCTCCAATAAGAAAATATTCAGTTAAGCAGCCTATGGGAACAGTAAAAATTCTGACGTTAGCGGGAATGTTTTGTCAAATTTATCCTTTGATATTAAAGGCAATTTAAAGGATTCTTAATGGATAATTATTTTTGTTCATAAGCAAATATGTAATAATATAAATTACATTACGTAATCTAATTTATTATTTCTTAAGGAACATTACCTAAGATTATAATGATTGGATACAAAAATAAATATGAAACGTCACATTCCTTAATCACTAGAATATTGACAAAAAACTTGGTGTTTACAAAAGAACATTCTTAAATTAAGGAGCTACAATTACTAAAATAAATAATCTGCAACCTTTTTAGACAAATTAAATTAAAAACAATACTTTAAACTTATAAAACTATAAAAGTTCTACGTGACCACCCACCAGAAATAAGAACGATATCAAGTCGTTTACAGAATTTATCTTATACATTCTCAGCGTATTGGGTGTCACAGTTTTAATAGCTGTAATTATTTTCCTTTTCATTTCGTCAATGTTCGCCGTTTACAGCTGTAAAATACTTTATCTTTTCAGTAAAAGTAAAGAAAAAAAAATCGCGGTGAGTTATATCGAACCTTCTTGATGTAAACCGATTCAGAGCAATGTAGTCATTTGATCTGCAGCCAATTCACCACAGGATATCATTCGTGTTTCTGGTAATAGTCTCATTGGATATATATAATTTTATATATTTTAAGCAGGTATTTTCAATTCAATATATCTAAAATATTTTTAAATTCTATAATTTGTTTCAGTATCTCTTTAAAGTTGGAATATTTTTTTGTAAATAACATGTATTTCTGCATGGTTTAAACAATCAGAGTGCAAGTGTCTTGCAATACTACTTCGATTTATTGACCTTACAGGTAATGCAGCCGAATCATTTTTTCAAAAGGAGGGGATCTCTAGTTGATAGATTTTTGGAGATTTGTTTTTAGCTAATTTTTGCTCTTGGTAGCCTAGTGGTAATGATCGCGAACTTGCTGATGGCGTTGTTTTTGTCGAATCATGGGTTTGAGTTCTGATATTACCGAAGATCCGCTGCTTAGCGGGCCTGATGCTATTCAAATCTGTTGAGGTTCCAAGTCTTTCTGTAGGAGTAGTGAAGAAGTTTGGAGAGGGAGGTAACAGAGTTCAGGTGTTGTCCTCGTCATTTGATTGAGGCTCGAGGCTCAAAATTCCAAAGTTTGTCGCCAATAATCTTCGTGTTGCTTCAATAAGCAATCAGTCAATCAAATTTTGTGCGTGTAGGCATGTCCCCTTAACAAAGTATCTGTTGGTGATTTGAATCATTGTTTCTCTTGGGTTAACATATTTTCCAACAACCCACACATAACTAAGATTCTATTCTAGTTCAGATGCGTTAATTTCTTGTTACGATTCTGTACAATGTGTATTTTCTAGACCAAACGATGGATTTCGAACATTATCATCACATGGCAAACATTCATTGTTTTTTTAAAATCTCGAATTTTAATTTGATATCTTGTGAACCAGATAAATTAAACATGATGAGTGGGCTATGTTGCAAAAACGTCGCATTGACGACACAGTTGGGCCATATTGACTCAACAACCACTTAGTGAAGAAATAGCGCAACGACTTTCTTTAAGCTCAAATTTATGCATATAGACTGGTTAACTTCCATACTTAAAGTCTGCATCTAGAGGGCGTTCATTTTTGTAAAGGGAGAGAGTGTGATGTCACACGATCCCCTCAGACGAGACCTGACCGAATCTCCGAGAGGAGCTGTTGTAAAAGAAAGGTAGTAAGAAGAATAAATTGTTGTTATTATACAACCCGATGTGTTTTTGTCTTAGGACAACCGTGAACTGAAATCTGATGTGATGATAGTTAGTTTTAGTAGTGAGTTATAAAAGACTATTCCAATTAATGGTAGACTGGTGGATTAATTAAGATGGTCATAGTCCTTAATTCCAAGCCGGCTTTGTTTCCGTCGATTCTTGGGTTTGAGTGATAATGCCTCTAGAGATCTGCTGTATAGGAGCGCTGATGCACGTTTAATCTGGTCGAGATTCCAAGCTTCCATATGATGTGGTATAAAAGTTTGAACAGGGAGGTGTCAGCTCAAGTGTCATTCTCATCACTTGATCGATGTTGAAAATTATGAGGTCCCTAGCCACTAGCTCTCTTGTTGCTTCTCAATAAGACGTTATTAAACAATCAGTCAAAAATTCAAAACCGGATAAGTTCGTGATAAAAACAATTTTCTTGTAATGATGATATAGTTAAATGTTTGTTTTGTTAACATAACAGAATTATACGTTGGTTAAGTAACAAAATTTTGTAATTACTAAACTTTCCTATTCATGCAGTATTCAGATAAATACGTTAACTATGTCCAAATTAGTTATGTTAAAGAGAATTTTGAAAGAATAATATTTTAGCGGCTTTTGCATAATTTGTGGTATTTATAATCCAAATTTATATTATGAATTTGAAAGATTTATTTGATGGATGGGACTGCATTTGAAAATATTTGATCTAACATTACCACTTCAAGGAATCTATAGAGAAATATAGAATAAATTATATTATGAAGTATGAAAAAATTCCGAAAGTAAAGATAGATATTAAGATATAATAAGTTATTAAAGTAAAGATAATAATATTAAGATATTAAGTAAAGTTATTAATAGCTGCACAATATTTCACTTAATTCTAATTACTGCAGATATCAATTATAAAAATTTTCGCTTCTCGTCAGTTCTAGGGATAGTAATTTAAGTCAAATGAAGTCAGTCAAACTTAGTGTATACAATTGCATTAAAACTTTGGGAATTATCCATGATATAGAATGTGTTTGAATTGATTTAAATTAAAATGGACTTCGGAATAGATTATAATCGTTTATTTTATAATCAAATGACATTTTATAGTTAAGAAAATAAATTAAAGTTCCTGAGGGTAATTAGAAGATTCTTTTATTACAAAAGTAATTGTGATGGCTATAATGAAGTTGAAAAATTGAAAAACATATGGTTATTATAGCTGCCTACTTTTTTTTTTTTTATCTTAAAAGAATTTCAGTCTTCCCTTTAGTTTTAATTGCTTATTAACATTTCATTTAGAAGTAAGGGCTATTGTCGATTGATCTCGTAATTTTGAACCTCGGTCAAGTGACGAGGAGGGTGCCTGAACAGGCACCTCCCTCACCAAACCCAAAATTCTCCACCATGACAACGGGAGGACTTGGGACTTAGACAAAATTTAATGTGCATCAGGCCCGCTGAACGGCGGGCTTTTAATGGTATCAGGGCTCAAACCCACGACTCAAGGGAAAGAACGCGGGAGCGAATCCGTGACCATGACAGCTAGGTTACTGCGACAAGTCTTCAATTTCAAATGTAATATTTTGAAAAACAAGTTTTACGTCAGGAAATAAGACTAGTGAAGGTAATAGGGTCACCTTCTAATTTTTTTTCGATAAATCTATTTCAATAAATATTTATTTCTATTAATCAAAAAGAGAGCAATGAAAAGACACACACATACTACTAATAATATACACCCAAATTCAATCTCAACCCCCCACAACACCATACCCAATACACACACACACACACACACACACACACACACACACACACACACACACACACACACACACACACACACACACACACATATATATATAATGAGGGAAAGAGTAGATTACTCACATAACGTTTAATATAAAAAACACATGAAACAAAAATAATATGAGTATTATAGCCAATAGTGAGGATATTATAGGCGTCAGTACAGTAGCCATATAACTCCACAACTATAGATTACTAAAAATTATGCGAATCATATATGGTGTACATATTACTTTAGAAAGCATGTAAGATAATTAGTGAATAGTATATCAGAAAACCTAACTGAATCAACTGTGATTATATTTTTTTTTTGATTCCTTAAACACACCTCCCAAAAATGGTAAGCTTAATAGAACAAAATGACATTGGCCGCCCTGAGAGGCCATGCAAACAGTGATAATTTCCTTCTCAGGAATGGTCACTGAAGAATTTTTCAATTTCCATTCCAAAGTGATAGATTCATCTGTTGGTTAAGTTTGAAGTTATCACTGAAACTGCCAAGTAGGCCTTACCAGCACTAGCCTATTACCCACAGGTGTTATATAAAAATGAATTATAAGGTTTTATAAAAGAAAATTCGGTGAGTATATTTAAAAGTTCAGCATGGGAAATAGAACTGAGTTTCAAAATTATTATGTGACTTGATGGGAAAATCAGGAAAGTGAATTATTAGGTCGTAAGGCTTTACATGGTTAACCCAAACCTGACGCTTATGGGTGTCATTTAGCACAAGAACAATCTAACTTTTGAACGAAATACACTCATGAACAAAAAAAATTAGCGCACCAAGAAATAATTGCGGGATCGTAACGAAACTTGGCATGAAGGTACATGTCGGGGAGATATGCAAATGATTAGAAATGCAGCTTGATTGCACATTACATATAGCCGGTAGAGGGCGTTTAACGTCGTTCTCCATGAAGTATAAAACAAGTAAGCAAAGCTTGTTTGTGTGTGCTGAATAGCTTACAAAGGAAGAGATGAGGTAGACATGCCATTACGCCGTTTTCAAAGAATATATAAGCAGCTGTCGCAGTTTGAGAGGGGGAGAATCATCGGCATGATGGAAGTTGGGGGGTCAGCTAGGCGAGTAGCTCGTCAATTAGGCCGCTCTGGTTGTGTTGTGAGGATGTGTTGGGACCAGTGGATCCGAGAGATGTCATTTACACGAAGACCAGGCTTAGGGCGCCCTCGACAGTCCAATCGTTGAGAAGACCGCCACATCGTAAGAAATGTACGCGTACAGCCAACTGCTTCATCGGCCGCCATCCAGGCACAGGTAGCACCTTCACTAGGGGCCCCTGTGTGTTCTCGAACCATACGAAGACGCCTGGCTGAAGGGCATTTGGGATCACGGTGCCATTACGTGTGCTGCCCTTGACGCCCACCCATGGACGTCTCCGTTTGGAGTGGTGCCGCGCATAAGGAAGCTGGATTGCAGCGGAATGGAACCAGGCAGTCTTTCCAAATCCTTTTCCGAATCCAGATTCAATCTCAGCAGTGATGACAATCGTGTTTGTGTGTGGAGACCCCGGGATGAACGCCTCAATCCTGCCTTTACTTTACAGCTACACACCGCTTTTACAGCTGGTGTGATGGTATGGGGTGCCATTGCCTACAATACACGGTCAACCCTGCTATTGATCCGTGGCACCATGACAGCCCAGCGGTATGTACATGACATCCTGCAACCCTATGTGTTGCCACTCATGCAACGGCTCCCAGGAGCCATTTTTCTACAAGACAATGCTCGGCCTCACACGGCAAGGGTGTCACAAGACTGTCTCCGCACTGTTACTATCCTTCCTTGGCCTGCCCAATCCACAGATATGTCTCCAATCGAGCATATTTGGGATCATTTGAGACTGCAAGTTGGGCATCCCACGAGTTTGAACGAACTAGAGGCAAGGTTACAGCAAATATGGAACGCAATGTCTCAAGACATTATACAGAACTTGTATGCCTCAATGCCCGATAGTACCTCATTGTGCATTCGCGCTACAGGGGGTTCAACTGGGTATTAAATCCTCCGTTCTTTTGCCTTTTTCTCTGAAATAAATGATCCTTTTTTCTTTGATATTCTAATCATTTACTTATATGAAAGTAGTCATTACGTATGTAGAATTTCGTTTCATTTTGACGACTCCTTCTTGGTGGGCTAATTCTTTTGTCCATGAGTGTATAATAGAAATCATAAAATTAAAAATATGAAATTTTGATTAGATGATAGCCATTAATACTGTACCCACACAAATTGTTATCGAGCAAAGATCCAATTTGTCTCATTGTGAATGGAAGCTAAGGATATCGCTCGAATCCCTACTCCTCGTAAGTTAACTCACTCTAGCACGAGTATACTGGTAAGTTCGATCTGTAATACTGATATTGATGTCCAATAAACAAAGAAAAAGCATGATCATGATTTTAAAAAAATATCAATAAACTAATAAGAGTAATTTATATGTTCACGCATTATTTGACTGATATATTTGTCTGCTTAGATGTAAATTTAGTAGCTATTTAGATGGTAAACAATGCACTTGGAAACGAATAATAGGGAGACCGTTACTAATTATTCTTGACCATGTGTGACGTTGGGCTATTTACAAATTTCTCTTCGCTAACCTCAGGGATTTTATGATTATTTTAATTACACAAAGTTATAATTTGTTCCTAAGCCAAACGTGATTGGGTGAATTAGAACAGGACAGAATTGAAGTGAAGTACTTTAAAGATAATGATATATGAAAGAAATTGTTTCAATATAATAAAAGGCGAGGCAGAGGATAACAACTTGCTAACGAAGTTAGGTAATTTGGAATGATATTTCTATTAGTTTTGTTGATAAAAACGGATTTTATAGTTAAGAATTGAGATCAGAATGAGATGTTTGTGAAATGATTGAATCATACAAATGAAAAATGAAGTGGTAAGCTAAGACTTTATTAGTTGATCCAAAGTTAGATTTGATAAGTTAATTTGGAATTCGAGAGAGAGCCACTTTAGCTATCCATCATTGACGAATAATGAAGCATTTTGGATTCATCTTATGTGTCTTCAAATAGAGTTTAGCCGTTATTGCTTAATATATAATAATAAGAAATCGCACAAGAACAAAGAAATGAAAGGAAGTCGCTACATATCTATTGTAGTATCCATTACATATGAAATGCTTATCAAATTAAGGACAGATAGTTTTCGCCTGTTAAAAGTTATTAATCAAATTTAAATAATTAAAAGAGTTCGAGAATGATTGCTGAAATGTACCATAGTGCATCTATCCTTATTTTAACGAGTAATATTTATTTATAGTATCCTTCCCTCCTTTGGTGTAGAAATTCTTGGTCCAGAAAAGTCTTGAATGTGCATCTTAAACGTGACAATTAGTGACTAGCTCACGATTCCTCCTCTTACCTGAAAGACCTTCAAAATGGATCACTCTCCTCTGGTACGAGGATCATTCAATTAGAAATTCCAAGAGATGGTGCTCATAACATCGAAAATGGTTTATTTTTAGGAAGCATCATGACTCACTAGACAGCTGTTTAAGTCTCAATTACTCGTATTCGTGATCATGACGCCTTACGCAACTTTATTGTCATAACTTTTCCTGCCTATGAGACCATCTTCAACTTTTTTGGAAAACTGTACTGAAACAATCCAGCGTTTTCATTTTTACTTGATCTCCTATACGTAATGATGAATACAGGTCTCATCAATGGTGACAACTCATCGCACCAGAAATCAAATTTTAATTTGGCAGCAAATGACTACTAAATTAAAACTAACTTATGAATTAATGTTAAATTTTTTGGGCTCCTTTTAACAGATGGAAGCTGTAAATGATAACAACAATTTACCTTAATGAGACCATACGTCTTTAAATACAAATATTTTTTGAACCACTCTTGTACTTATACAAGAGGGAGTGAGTTACAAGAGGGAGTGAGTTAGGGAGATCGAATGACTGAGTGAATAGACGAGCGCGACAGTGACAAACAGTTGAGGCAGGGCTCATCCAGCCCGAGCTGGACACATGAAGCAAAACAATGCAAGTGCACCCCCGAAAGCAGTGATAAATTTGTAGGAAAAATTAAAAAGCCGTCGCACTAATACTCGTAAAGTAAAATATACGAAGCAGAAGATCTGTCGTCCAAATATGTCTAATTTTATGATCTCGCAAGACACTTAGAGTTTTTAGTAAGAATTTTTTTTATCTTATATGATAAATCTTTACTTTTTTATTTATGAGGATGATAAACTGTCATTTTCAGTACATTGTATTTTATTGTCTTACTTGCAGAAAAAAAATTATTTTTTACTTTTTAGCTCATTTTTTACTCTTTTGCCACATAAAAGAGTTGGTTTCTTAAATTTTTTGTGATGTAAATTTTTATTTATTTTCTTTTTCAACTTTTATAAACACAATCACTGGAAAGTGTTTTGTAAAAAAAGGAAAAGGGTGCTTTAGGAAAGGAAATTATGTGAAAATTTTCCAGATAAAATATTTACACTCCGTACAACAACAGGGAAATCATTAGAATAAAAGAAACGTGAGGTAGATGTATTTTCACTTAAATTTGGGGTATGAACTAACTTTTGAAAATTGGCATTTTTTTTCCCGAAGAAAGAAGTTCTCTTATTATTAAATGTAAGTTATAATAGCAATATTTTTTTTAAAGAAATTATTTGCTTTCATGAATTGTTCTATTCTTTAATTGCTACATAAGTTTGAACATTTATTTTTGAAATTAGCGCATGAGAGTTCTATTATCAATTCTGCTGTTTATTAATTAAAGAAGAAAATTTGAATTCATTCGTATAATTTTATAAAACTAAAAAATAATTTCACCCTGTTCAATAAATGTTTTTAAGCATTTGTTAAAAAAAAATTTCAATTATTTTCATTAAAATTTCATTAATTTCTAAAATTCATTAATTTCAAAACAATTTTTTAAATAAAGAAAATTCAAAAGAATCACGATTTTATCATCTAAAAGTCACATGTTATTATAAAGTTCAAATTAATGATGTGGAAAACGTTCGCTTAAATTGGAAAATTATTTTCTCGTCTAATTGATCAAGAGATTTAATTGGGTTCTGAAGAGTGCGAAACAAATTATAATTCGTGGGCCATCATTCAAATTGATATTAACTTTTCTAATTTAATCCGATTATTTATTCGGCCGAGCACTTCTGACAGCTTAAGCTCTATTCGCTTCGTCAACAGTTCCGTGCTCACTGGCGTTTTACTATGAATATTCGCAGCGTTGTGAACAGAAACTGGTTTCGAATATTGCTTAATCACTTAGAAACTCTTTAATATGAAATGTTAAATAAGAATAGCGAAGGGTAGGAGTAAAGTTTGGCATTCATATTTTTGATCGGGAAAATTGGTACATAGAGGGACAGTGGACCATTAAAAGTAATCTTTTAAATTTTGAGTTTTTATGAAATAAAATTAGGCTGAGAGTAGGGAAGGGGATCATTGGATTTTTCATACTTAAAAAAAAAAATTTAAATTATATTTTCTAAAAACTATTAAAGTTTTTAAAGCTGTTTTTGTGCTTTATTTTAAGTAGATACACACAATTTATATTTTATTAGTATATATATATTCACTAAACAAACTTAAGCATGGAATTTAGATTCAAAATAAAATTTGACTGAAAAAAGTTAATTTATATAACTGCATCCAATAAAATATCTCTCCAATTATAACGCATTCAAAACAACACAAGATATTACTCGTTAAGTTTATTATAAAACCATAGCACAAATTTATTAATAGTATCATCTTTTTCTATCATGTATATTACGATAAGTACGACAAAATATAAAATGTGAGGAACAATGAATGAATATTTGGCCGCGGTAACCTAGTGGTCATGATCAAGAACTAGCAGCCGGCATTGTTTAAGTCAAGTCATGGGCTCGAGTCTGATGCCGCTGAAGATCCATGAGATTCGTCGCCAATAGCTCTCGCATTGCTTTAAGCGCGACGATAATAAATAATCTATATATATATAAGCGAAATACCACTGACTGACTCATCACGATATCTCTAAAACTATACAACCGATTGACTTGAAATTTGGTATAGTTACTCATTTTGCGATGTAGACGCTCACTAAGAACGGATTTTACGGAATTCTTATCCGAAATGTGATTTTCATCCGTTAATCTTTTTTTACCCATAAATTATGTCATATTTGGCGACTTTATCGCCAAAAATGACATGACCAACGCCAAACGGAATATATATTTTTTTATATGTATTCTGTGCATTGCTACCAATTAAGTTTACTTGGCGGGATTTGCGCGTGCGAAATGGAGATAATTTAATATTGAGGCGCTGATGGAGGATTGGCAAGAGCGGGATTTTGAAAAATACTAAAATTTCGACTTCTTACGGAGTAGCGCGCACCCAAGACAATCCGCTGAATAGGATGCATTGTAGGTTTATCATATGTAATGTAAATGTTGAGCCCCGAAATTTCTACATTTAGATATTTATCACCAAATATCTTCCACCGCCAAGTCGAAGCATTTCAATGACCTTGCATTGTGAATTTTAAATAGCTATACTATGGTAACCCCAGCTGATTTCTGTCCGTTTTGCTGAGCAAACGATAATTTTTTATTGTTATGGAACCTAGACGTATGTTTCAAATTTATGAGAAAAGTATTTTATTATTAAGAATGATTGATAAATTACATTTGTAAATCTAAACGCAATCTTACGAAGATATTGAAGTTGGCTTTTAACAAATGAATAATAACGGTATGTTATTCATGTCATTGATAAAAAAAAATAAGTAGCTGTCAAAATATTTATTTTGATGTATGCATTAACTGTAACCTAATGTAAATATTATGCAAAAGTTTTGTTTTTGTATTTTGGCAATTTTTAGTTTTTGGTTTCTAGGAAATAAACGTTTTTGATTTTTTAAAATGGCCGAATATCTTATCGTTTTCAGAATATATAATTATAAATAAATGCCATGATTTTTTAAGAGCTATTCTGTCTATTCAAGTGCAGTTCCAGATATGCTGCTAGCGTAAAAGTTATCCCTTTGCAATAAGGTTAACGTAATATGGGTGACTTTTTGCTAAAATTTTTTATTATATTTTATTTTTTTGTTAGTATTTTTTGTTGAATTTTTAAATAATTTGATTTTAAAAAATTAATTTCGGTTATATTTCTTAACTTGAAAAGTATTTCATTGTAGGTTAATACAAATTGATATTTCATATTTACTTTTCAGTTATAGTTCTTAATAATGAATGTTGAATATATTTGGATAGATGGAATACCTACTCCTTTCAAAGTTTTTAAAATTCTTGGCGTCGGAGCATGTTTATTTTCTTCTCTGTCTTTGCTGGTGTTCGGTGACATATCGATGGCGTATAAAATTAGAAATATTATTGTTTCTCACGTGTTTAACAACTGGGATGGGTTTAAATGCTACATCCACCAGGCATACCGCCTCATATTCTTTATCTAAAGATTGGTAGGTGAAAATGCAGTTTAGTGTAACCAGTTGGCGAGATTTGAAAAATCGCCAAATTTGGCGATTTTTATGGCTGAGCCTGAAGCCTTATTCGAAAGGGTTGCCACGGCTAAAGCCACCTCAGTGGAGGAAAAGCATGGTAGCCACAATGGGCAAAATATCGGCAAACAATTCCTGTCGCCAAGTGGTTACGCTAAACTGCATTCCAACCAATTGGTAAACCAATAATGTTGTTGCGTAATTTAAATCCTCCTAAATTATGTAACGGCACCAGACTCAAAGTGAAAACTCTAAGAAAAAACGCAATAGAAGCGACTATTTTTACAGGAAAGTATGAGGGTGAAAAAGTATTCATTCCAAGAATACCACTAATTCCATCAGATTATCATTTTGAATTTAAGCGTTTGCAGTTTCCAGTTAGAGTTTGTTTTGCGATGACTATCAATAAAGCACAAGGGCAGAGTTTAAAATTAGCTGGTGTAGATTTACAAAGTGACTGTTTTTCACATGGTCAATTTTATATGGCATGTTCAAGAATTAGTTCACGTGAAAATCTAATCATCCTTCAACCAGAAAAATGAACAAAGAATGTTGTCTACAGAGAAGTTTTGGAAATGTAGGCATATTATTTCATATTTTTCTTATATTTAACTATTTCTAAAATTAGAATAAGATAAAATAATAATGAATGTAATAATTAAGATAAATAAATTGATGTAATACAAAATAAAAATGTAGTTGTCATTCTCAAAAATTGCCCTGCATACAAAATAAAGATAATAGAAAAGTAATACACAAAAAAATTGATTCAATAGGTTTAAAAAATAATAAAATATATATAAAAATGTATTTTTATTTTTATGTTGGCAATATTTACTTGGTCCCGCCATGTAGAATAATGGGAACGCATCGCACTACACAGTACCTCATGGATGATGCGGAATTCTGTTCAACAACAGATTTACTTACTAAATAACATTTTCATTGATAAACTATTAACAATTAAATACTTTTCTCATATATTTGAAAGTCGTGAATAACCATTATTACAGACAATAGAGTTCTTAAAATTTTAAATTCAGATTATAATTATCGTTTAAAAATTGAAAATTTTCTTGATATTTTACGTATAGGTTCCAAAATATAATATTATCGTCTGCCCAGCGAAGCGGGCGGGTATCAGCTAGTAAATCAATAAAAACACTTTTATGAATAGTCGTTCAGGGATAAGAATTTAGAATGAAAAATTGAATAAAGTTAGAGTGAAATTGAATAAAGTTTGGAATAAAATTGAGTAAAGTATAGAGTAAATTTGAATAAAATTTGGAATAAAATTGAATAAAGTATAGAGTAAAATTGAATAAAAATTGGAATAAAATTGAATGAAGTATAGAGCAAACCTGAATAAGTTTGGTATAAAACTGATTGATAAAGATGCAAACATGTACCTTTATACAAACATCTAAATATCTGGAATATTTTATGTGATCGAATTTTGTTAGAGGTGTATCAAACTGTATCACTAACGGAAACTATTTGTTACATTTAATTTAATCCTAAAATATTCAAGTTGTATATTGTAGAAACTAGGAAAGTGATGGATCAGTTCAGGTGTCCTCCTTTATCACTTAATAGTGGAGTTTATAATTACGAGTTCCCTAAAGCACCAGTTCAGTAGCTGAGCGACATTAAATCGAATCAAACCAAGTCTATGAAAATTAGTTTACAAGGATCGATGTAGAAGCAGAGAAATGATTTTTTAATCAGTTTTTAAATCTTTTATGTTTTGACACTCTTTTCACATATATTTTCGATACGCAATATCCAGATTAGATCAAAAAATATGCAGAAAAGGGTACACACTAGTAAAAACGAAAAGTTACACTAGAACAGAGAGAAGAGAATAAATTATTTAAAAATAAGTTTTATAGCTTTCCTAAGCGCTCTTCTATAAGAACTTATTTTTTGTTTTGTTTTGGCTAACATCATCAATAATTTTCAGTCCATAATTTAGATTAATGACGCTTATTTAGCAACATAATTAAACATTCATACGATTACTTCTAATTTAAAATAGAGCTTGAAATATTCTAACAGTGCACTTGTTGACCTCACGATAGTGTTCTTCAAGGTGTAATGGGGAGAACCTTGAGGACAAGAATGTCATAAAATTCAGATACTATGGTGTGGATGGCGACATCAACCAAGAGTTAGGATAACTAGCGAGTGCAATAATTTTTAAAACTGTTCTTAAGTTAAAACACTTTTTTCCCTTACTTATTTTGGAACGTAACATATATCTCGCTTTTCCAAACAACTACCTTTATTTAACGGCAAAAAATATACCAAATAAAAAGAACACAAAAACATTAGTTTACAAGGATCACATTTAATGCTTTAATTAGGAGTATTATGAGGTAAATCATAAACACTCACACACGTGAAAAATTTACCATAGTATAAATCATCTTCATTATACAGATTCAGCCTTAAGGTATGAGATCCTGTTCTTTTTATACAGATGAAGTTATATGAAATTTACTCATATTTGAATGAAATTGTACGAAGGCTTACTAATACATACCGTTCTTTATATTTGTGGTTTAAGAGGCTGATAAGAATCCACACTTATGACCAATTTCATTTGTTATTTATAATTTTTACATTACTTAATTTCATACTGTATTTTTATTCACAGTACATATAATACAGTGAATCGTGAATATTTTCATGTTAGTACGATGATTATACATACATTGATCGAATGTTTGTATTTTCTGCTCAACTATTTGAAATACCCGATGTTACCCAGTCTTGAGTAAAGAGGTTTCGTTTGGGGGAGGTTGTAGTTTCTTTCGAAATGGCTGGTAAACAGTGATTTTTTTCTTAAATTAGTTCACTGTGATTTGTGAAAAATTTTTATAAACTCGAATAAGATTTAACTTGAACTTAAAAAATAAGCTCTATTTTATTTAGATATAGTATATATAAAAGAGAGATATTATTATTTTTTTTATCTTTCCGTTTATCCTTAAGCTTGTGGTTACAGAATGTTTATTGTTTGATCGTCCACAGCGAAAACAAACATTCCGACTTACAGACTCTTGATCAAGCCATGTATGATTGACCATTGGGAAAATACGCCGTTTCCAATATAATACCTGTCACATAAAGTAATTGTCATTATGTTTTGTTGATACTCATAGAGAATACAAGCCAGATGAGAAAGCTCAATCGTTTGAAATGGAAAGGTATAATTGAATCACTGGGTATCAACAAAATGAGAGGAATGAATACATCTTCAAATGCGGCATAGTCGTTACGCTGTTAGCTTAATAGATTTTTCGAGGCCTTGTTCTGTTGCACAGCTTTATTGGGTTAATATTATGAATTAATATATGATAAAAAATCCTTTTTTTCAAGTGAATTTGTGAGGTAGTATTCTTGGAGATTAAGTGTATTTAAAATTCTTACAGGTAATGCACAACTTGCTTTGTATCTATTACTGAATGAAAGGACGAATAGGGGACAGAGTTGCCTTGAAGCCTTTCCTGGATAAATTTGTTAACATATTTAATGCTGTCGTTTTTTGGCGCTAAAATGGCTCTTTCATATTACCATCGATACGAGTAGTAGTTTCCCCCTGTTGCAGATGGTAGTTCATGTGTAGGATAGGTGCAATAAGAACTTTCATAAAACTAAACAAGTTTATTTTAAACAAAGTGGCACATCAAAAGGGGATACATTATTAGACTATCTCCGGCTTCCATAACATACACTTTGGCTTCTCGTTTGCCACTGAGTTCTTCGCTTACAAGCAATGCCCTTTTTGAGCTCACCGTGCACAAGCAGCGTTCTCAGGAAGAATGACGGCACAATGGCTTGGTAATTATGCTACACCTCCTACATCTATTAGGGCGTTGAGTGACTTGGTCATATTGCAGAGATTTGAGGGAAAAGAAATTTGACCACTGAAGGGGGCGTGAGAAATTTCTGCATTGCTAATTAGCAGCAACTGCTAAACAAACTTTTATGCTTAATCTTTCTCGTAAGCGTACTTTTATATTTATTTTCATGTCCATTTTGCGCTCCTGCCAGAATAAGGCCTATGATATAAGGTAAGTATTAAGTTCATCCACAGGGGTAAAGTAAGGGATCACAGGAAGAATATGTCGAAATTCTCCTACAAGGAGAACAGTAAAACCTCTCATTTCAGCGTACCAGCCATTTCAGCGTACATCTTTAAAAGTGTGGTGAAACCCTTCCAGTGCTCATTTGTGGGTCAATGTGCGCGATCGTCTAAACTATAAGTTTTCACTGCCTGAGCACTACTATTTAACTAGAGGCTTTGCTTATGTGGCAAATGGGCTGGTCTTAAATTTGCAGAATCATTGGTAGTTTCAAATAGGAATGCGCATTTCGAACACCAACCAAATATGTTGATTCAACATTGAGCGTCATATTCAAGGCAATCTCACTTCTTTGGCGAATCTCATTCAGAAAATCATATAACAAAAATGTTTTTCCAGTCCATATCGGTGCGGAAACAACAAAGAAAGTGTATAAAGAAACAAAATATGTTAAAATATAATCGTTTTGTTTCAGTTCGGAAACTCAAGGATGCTACAGACGAATAACTCTTTCGGCTGCCTTTTAGTATTGTTAAAGAACTCGATCAAAATTTGGAATCCATGTAGTTGCAGAAAATTGTTCTAATAATCCTCAAAGTTTGTGACGTTACAACGAGTATATTCATTCATGGCTCAGTATTCTTAAGATTTAGGAACTTTCCATAAACGCTCAATTTTTCATTTGACACAAAATTTCAAAACCCATTAAGTTTCTCCAGAGCAAACCATCATGCTCATAACCAATATCTTTTATTGTATTCCGTACAATACTTTCAATCCTGCTATTTTTGATGTTAGGAAATTTGATTTCCTAACATCAAAATTATCCTTGCTGCATAAGCATTGCCACACTACATGGAAGTATGCTTCAAGAGATTTGAAATTGGAAAAACGATTTTATATGAGTGGCAGAAAAGGCGTGAGGAAACAGGAGATTTTCAGTCGAAAAAGCCCGGAAGCGTAGGATATAATCATAAAATCACCGAGAAGAAACGTCGAATATATTTAACATAAGGAAAAAGGGATTCAATCAAACAGAAATTACTCGTGGTATTATTAAGAAATATGCGTTAAAATTGCTCTAAATAAATGCTGAAAATATGCTCTAAAAGTTAACGAAATTAACTAATTAAGTTAAAATTTATGTTCCAGTGTTTTGTTATCGGGAAAAGTGCTCCAATTTCATGCCCTATTCTTCAACATTATGCGAAAACAGCCTTAAACACTTGCATCAATAATGAGTTTCTAATTTGCGCTTCCTAATGGTCTAAATAATAGGCTTTTTGGAACGGAACTCGAGATTTTGAACCATGATCGGATAAAAAGGACGATATTTCAGTCACCATACTTTTATGCCAAATTAAAGACTTTGAAACTTAGTTGTATTTACGAGACAAAAGCCGTTATTATTGGATACATAAGAATTTTAATAGAAGAGGAGATTTTGTCATTATTTGATTGCACGAAAAATCGTAATGATAAGGTTTTACTTCATAATAATGATAAAGTTAATGGATTAAAGTACTATGAAGAAAAGTGTTAAATGAAAGAGTTTTTCTGTTTTATACTTTATAGTTTTCACACATTATGGAGGCGGTTGCGTGTGGAGAACGCAAGCCGCGGTCAAATGGCTCGCGTTGTTTTTATCAAGTCTTGGGTTTGAACCCGTTAGCGTCATCCCGTAGCGCGGTGTGGAAGATTAGAGAAGGAAGTTAAAGCTAAGGTGTCATCCTCTTCACTTGACTGAGGATCAAAGTTACGAGGTCTGCCTCCAATATCCATTTGTTTGCTTCTCAATACGACATTAATAAACAGTAAAATAAAAAAAAAGTTTTCACACATTATAATCTTATTTTTAGACTAACACTTATAAGAGAAGAAGTTGGGAAAAGATATAAAATATTGCTTTTTTGAATGAATTCTCATAATTAAATGGATACAAAAATTACATAATTTAACACTAAATGAATAAAGTGTTAAAGTGCATCTCATTTTCATTTCCAATTCTAAATTGTTTGAAAAGGTATGTTTTCAAATTGCCCACAAATATGTAATTTTACTCCATTTTCAAAAGACTTTGGCTAAATTTTGATGTTAATTTCAGATAGAAGCAAATCAAGTGATTACAATTTCATTTGTTTTTATTATATTTCCAACAAACGATCGATTTTAGAAAACGTGTATTCAATTGAAGGGCACTACAATTGAAAAGGATTAATTTTAAGGTAAAGAAAGAAAGAAAAAAAAAAAAAAACCCATAAGATTGGAATAAAATATACAAAAATTATTGAATAATTACTGAAGCAATTAATTAATATTTTTTGCTCGGATTGCTTCGTTAAGTTTATTAAGGAAATAAAATGAGTTAGGAAATAGCCTCAAGTATTACAAAGTACCATCATCCAAGTGGAAGTAGAAGATAGAATGAAAAACTTATGAGAGAGTAAATATTTCCTTTTAGTTCAAGTTCATTAAGAAAATAATAAAAAAAAGCTTTGAGCTGCTAGAAAAATTGTAAATTCAGGTATTAAGGAAATATTGAGTTTAAAATGCCCGACACCTTTTAAAATAAATTACATTCATTACCTGAAGTAAATTAATTTTATACTATTTTATAATTTTATTTTGCTTTAATATTTTATAATAGTTTGAATTTCGCAAAGCTTGCTTATTTAGAAAATTTTGAAACAAGAGGCACCTTTATTTATATTTAAAGTCAATTTTCTTCCGAGACTTAATGAAGTGTAATTTGAAGTAATAGAAAATAAGTAAATAATGGTGCTTACTAAATTTTTTTAAAAAACTTTTTACTGTAAATCGTAATAAATTATTACTTATATACTTTAATATAAATAAAAATTCATTTAAATAAAAAAACATATTTTAAAATTATTTTAAGGTATTATATGTAAGAAATAGTATATTTTTATGCAAGTGAATTTTTTTATATAAATAAAACATATAAATAAGAATATTATATATGATAAAATATCTTTCAATAAATAAGTATTTTAGGTATGAAATCTTTTTATATAAACAAAAATAAGAAAAAAATAAAGAGAAAACATATTTTTTAATGAATAAAAATATTATAAGTAAGTAAAAGTATATTTTATACAAATGAAATATATATATATCTTTCTCTCTTCATATTTATATTGATAGTATTTTATATGAACAAGAATATGATAATGACATTTTTTATATAAACAAAAATATTATGTATGGATATGAAAAATATTTTTTTGTATATCAATATAAATATGCATATTCCATGGTATTGGGTTTGAAACAAATTTATTGCAAATGAATTCGATGGTAGTATTGGTTTAAATGTTATCTTTTTAAAACAAATTTTTTAATACATTTTGTTCTTACACGTAATATATTTATAAGAAAAATAATTCTTTTTAATGCATGAGCTTTATATAAAAAATTTATTTATGATTGATAAAAGAAAACATCAAGATTTAGTTTTATGTAACCCCCTTCCCTTATTGGTTAGAAAGAAAGAGTTATACAGCAAAATTTATAATTTTTTTTGTTTGACTTGCTTGATATTTTTCATTACTATGGTTATACAATAATTCCATTATTTATAAATTAACTCAAATAAATAAAGAGATTCGTTTGTATATTTTAATATTTTGCTTAAAATGGTCTGAAGCGCAATATGATTTAATAAAGAAGAATCTTAAAATAGTATTAAAACCGCATTTTTAAATATATATAAAATATTCTTTCCTACCTAGGATTTTTATTCATTTTTTTCTCCTTTCAGGAATTTAGGTTTTGTTAATTAGCACAATACGAAGGCTGAAAAACTGGTATTGTTTTATAACGAGTAGTTTTAGCGAAAGAGGTGTATATAAAAAATATATTATATATCAGATTTGGAACAGTATTAAATATGTTTTAAATTATATGATCGACTTAAAGAGAAGTTTTGGTCATTTATAATAATATGTACAGTAAAAATATAATTTAAAAATAGAATTTTTTTTAATTTGTCAAATGAACATTTTAAAAAATTTATAAAATTTCATAATTTTGACATTTTTAAGTAGTGAATTAATAAAATAATCTACAATTTTCAATGTGTATATTATTAGACTGTTTCCTTACAAATGCATTTAAAAATGTAAAAATGCATTCAAAGAGCTTAAGTGTCTACTTGTTAAAGTCTTTTAGTTCTGATGTCTAACACTTTTGTCATTATTGAAAGCGTTATTATTTATTTAATAGTGATCATTATTGTATAATATTTTAGTATTTTATTATTTCATGAAATTTAATAATCTTTAAAAATATTTTTAAAATGTACTAATGTTTTTTATTAGAAAATATAGTATTCATATAACAGCAGCAATAAGGTTGTCTTCTACCGGCTATTTTGATTTCGTGAACTTAATGCTAATCCTTATGGAATTCCTGCATACCTCTTGAAATCTAGACTATTTTACCTATTTGAATGCAATAAAGTGCATCTTATAGAATAAAAAATAATAAAGGTGTCTATCGAAAAAATTGGTTAAAAAATGTAAAAAAATCACATTTTTATCCGATTTAAAAATATTTTTACGTTTATTTTAATGATTCATTTGTGAGTTTTCCGGTCTTTAAAATATTTCAAAATATTTTCAATACTCAGGCATGAAACATATTTGCAGTGAATATGTCATTAATACTCGCTCTTTCGGATGCACTTTATTGTATTCAAATAGATAAAATAGTCTAGGATTTCCATAGGATTAACAATACTTTCACGAAATCAAAATCGCTGGAAGATGGGAGCCTCAATGCTTCTAATTATGAAACATATATTTCGTCTGATAAATCTATTCTCATCCAAAGAAACTGTAGTTATTCTAGAAGTAAGATAAAAGCTTTTCCTGAATGAACACGTTACATGAATTTTATTATGGTGCAAGGAGAGTAGATTTCAAGTACAAGGAAAAGAATTATATGATTTGAAAGGAAAAATAGAAGAAATTCTCTTTCAATTTAAAATAGCTCACAAAACATTCTTGAAAATTATGTATATATATGTTTAAAATTCTACATATGAACGAAAATGCTTTATTGTCTAATCTTCAAACAATACACATTGAATAGTTTCGAAGGAAAATAACTGTTGTTTGTAAGTTTTCTTAAATCAGGAACTCTAACATGAAAACACCCCAGCAATGCGTCATTTTAATACTTGAAGGCAGTGGCAGTGATTTAGAAATTAGAATTTGAAGGAAGGGGGTTTTAAAAAGAAGAAAATCAAAATAAGGGGCAGGGAAGTTTGTAAGTACAAGGGGTAAGATACATACACACAAATTAAAAATTTAGTTTTAAAATGGTAAGATTTCGCCGCTTTATTCGTGAATTTGGTTAGAGAAATAAAAGTTGACTGTTTATACAAACTTTATCGTGGTTTAATTTTGATAGTAATGAAAAACTGCATTTTCTTGACATTTTGATTAATATGATAATATAACTTTCATCAAAGAAACAATATTAGACATGTGTAATAATTAAATAGAAGTGAAGAAAGTTTCGAGAAAATTAAAAAAAAAACTATCAGTGATAATTTCATTAAAAAAGTATGGCTTGTTTAACATAAACACCAAAAAATGATAGTTAACCAAAATCCAATCAATGAGTATAATTGTATTTTTTTTTGTAATCCATCATAGTATAAAATAAAAAAAAAACATTCTTATAGATTGGTTGTGCTAGATAACATTCAGTTTGGAGTTCAAAACTATAAAATTAATTATATTATAGAAAGAAAGGTATACAATGTAAAATAAGTCTCTTAGAGTCATAGGTTTAGTCTCTCAGTTTTAAAAGAAAATTAAGTATCTTTTCCCCGCTAATTGGCGTAGCTATAAATTAATTTAGGAGGTGCTTATAGTCATCGCCATGAAAGAAACAATTTTTTTAGTTTTAAACTACTACTAAAGAATACGTAAAAACTTTCCCAAAAATCCTAAAAGTTAAAGAATACACAACATCTCAAACTTATTTCTCCTATTTAAAACTATTCAAGGGCCCTATAGAAAATGACTTCCTTTTTGAAATTTCAAACAAAGAAGGGAGAAATAAATAAGATCCTAGGAGATATACAGCTATGAAAAACGAGTTAATTTGTGATAATTATTTTTGTAAATAATAGTACTTGTAAATAAATTATACATGTTGCATATGTTTAATAGATATTGCATTAATACAAAAATCTATCCTCAGAAAATTCTCACTGTCTGCTTAGAGTTACCCAGATAAGTACAATTTTTCATTATAATATTTCATTACGGACTTGATTTGTTAACAGCTTCACATTTGAAATTTATTTTAATATTGCTTACTCTAAATCTGAAAAAAATGATTAAATGTTTTTCGCTGATTATTACCGCATCTATCTCTTCCTCTAAATCATAATGATGACAGTTCTTTGCAATGGGAGCCATGTGATGCCATTCTTACATTTGAAACACTTTTAATATGAATTTCATCTGATGGGCAATCTGTTATTAAAATACTTTGAAACGTTACATATTAAGATTAAGTAAAAAAAGTTAGCCTTCTATTAACAGATTTTCTCTTTGCCTTTCACGCATGTTTTGCTTTGTATTAAACTATTTTTTATCGAAAGAATCTTCCCTTAGAATCCTGTCGAAATGATCGATCAAAAAAAGAGCAAACTATTACGTCAGGGTCTAAATTTCGTTTACATCCATATATATCCAAAAATCCCTTTCATAATCTCATAAAAGTTCCCATGTCCACATTTCACAAACAATGACAAGCAGCTGATCAGCTCTCTACTTATTCCAAACGCAATATAAAATAAATCTTTCTGCTGACAAAACCAATCCGAAAAGCAATCGCTAACCCAGATTTGATAAACAGCATATAAGATAAGAAATAAATTTTCATCACATTGCTGTGTTTCATAGGAGAGAAGAACCGTTATGTTCCCGATTGAGTAGCTGAATTGATTTGTCCTGTGCTGCCGTCTCCTCACTCTTCATTAGTCGAGCTTATAGAAGATCTAAAAGCAATTTCTAGGACACAATGTCTTTAAAACAACTGAAAGAGGAAAGTATAAGATACAAAGCCGCCGGCGGTGTTTTCCTTATCGGGGATTTTTCAACCTTTCCCCAACAATTTTGTATAGTTAAACGCCCTTTTGGTACAATTGCCTGAACGTGATATTGATTGAATGGAGCAAATATTTCCTGCTAACACTTCAGGGCTCAAGGAAATTTGTTTTTGTAAATTTTTAAAATAAAGTTTCTAGACCAAATAAATTGTAAGGGAACTCTTTTTTTTTACTGAAGAGGAATGCTGTCCCATACGTAGCATTTGCTTCCCCACCAATACACTGTTGTAATAGTAATTTGCATATTGAAAAGTATGAAAGCTAACTTCAAAACAAGTGGAAAAACAAATATTTCTAATCAGCATTTGGCTTTAGCATTGGGTCGTAAAACCGAAATATTTGATTAATCACTATTTATTTATAAATTCAAATTCATTAATATTTTGATGAATTAATGAATATTTAGAGACATAAAAACGACTAAAATCAAAGTAATTTTGATTAAAACTATATTTTTTTACCTATGGTTGATTTTTTGATATCATCAAAATATTATATTAATATCTAGTGTGTTGTAGTTTATCTACAAATGTATACAAAATTGAATTTTAAAATAAAGAGAAAGAATGTCGAATAAAAATTTCATTTTAATAAAAATTGTTCATTCCAACATAAGGTCTAATTTTCTTATTCTAAGTTCACGAATTGTTTTATTAAATTTACCAGGAAAATTATATGCCACAAATTAGCGTTTGCGAATGCCCGAAACCAACGCTTACGAAATAAAATGGTAAATAATGTAATTTTTTTTTCTATTGAAGGTATGCTATTCGCTCGCTATTTAGGCATTTTAATTTATTATTTTATTTTATTTTGTTCTATAAATTTTACTTCTTCCTATGAATCTAAGTTCATTTACGGCAATTTGTGCATGCAAATATGCAAAGAGCTTAAATGAATCCCATTTTCTAATTTAATATAAGTTGACATTGTCAAACGCAGTCTAGGGATGGAACGGGTGTTATGAATTTTATTACTTCTTAAATAGGATTTGCATTCATTTGCCTGAAAATTTGTTTATTTAAATGTGCAAAGACGTGTAATGAATCGTATTTTCTAGTTATATACGTTTTGACGTTGTCGAACTTAATCGAGAGAAGATACTGGTGTTATGAATTGTATTTGTACTGGTGTTATGAATTGAATTTGTATTTGTACAATAAAATTCCGTTTTATAACTTCTGGTTAACTGAATTTGGAGTACATCAACTTATACTTAAGATAGTATACTGCTGATCATTAAAAATGCTACACCAGTAAGAAATCAATTTGCGGAATTTTATTTATTGTACATATGAAAAATGACATTAAGATTACGTTATTAAACTTACAGGTTCTTTGAGACACATCATGCTGAAATTTAGTGTCTAGAGATGCCCTCTCTGACAAAAATAACAGGTCTAATTCATTAAGGATAAGGTTAGATGACTAATATAAGCCCATTATTTCATGCGCCTTGCAACTCCACCCCGGAATTTATTAAGCGTTGTGGATTAGTCTGTCAGCGACACATGATCTAATGTCCTCAAAGGGTGACAATCCGGAGGCATACTGACCCTGGCAAAAGTCGAACACCTTCCGTATCACGAACGGTCATGATAGTACGGTGGAGATTTGTCTAGTTGAAAAGTAGTGTGTTGAAGAAGATAAGGACCAGTCACAGACTTAAACACTTCAGAAATATAAAGACAGCAGTCCACTGGCTATGTTACCTTAAAGTTATTGGAATATGCAATAACAGGACAAATGAAAGATATTGTACTCAGAACCAGGATTCGTCTGAAAAGACAACGTAACGCTATTTCAGTATATCCATAATCTTCTTCAATTCAACACTGTAAGTACACCTGTCTATGATACAGAGGCAATGAAAACCATATCAGTATGGTGCCAGGGCTCCCACTCCGTGATGTTACAGATGTCGTCGCTGCATTGTTCGCGCGGATGCTTTCCATTCTGCAAATGAACCAAGTTTCTGGCTTAGGAAACGTTAAGTGACCTTAACGTTTCCTGTATTCCATGCAGGAAACATGTCTACCCTCTCAAGAGGGCATGCCTGCTCTCTTTGTCCTGGAGCCTGAGAATCTGCATAGTGTTCTGCATGGTCCCCCTGCCCATCTGCAACATATTCATATGACAGTCATGGGATCACGAATAATGAGAACAGCAATGTCGTGCAATGATAAGCTGCAGTCCCGGAAGCCCAAAATCCTGACATGCTCAAATTACGATATGTGCTGACAGGTTTCTTATTTCTTACATGAGGCAAAACATAACCATTATGCAACCAACCAATGTCCGAATATGACTTCTGAAAGAGAAACCCTCTGTTCAATATTCCCGTTTATACAGACTGTTAGTGGTATTACATGTGTGGCTCGAATGCGTTAAAATGTTAAGGATTTGCATATTACAGCCTGTTGTACTTTCCTGCAAATTTGACGCAAGTTCACTTAATTTTGTTCTAAAAACAAAAATCCATTTAGCTAAAAATTAAGTTTTTAATTCACCGTAAAAAAGACAAAAAAGCTAAGTTGATTCTTGAGAACTATCACAATTAATAATTTAAAGAAATTATATTTGTTATTGTAATTATTTTGAAAAAAATATTAATTTAAAATTTGAGTTCATTCTAGAATCGAAAATAAAACAAAATTAGGTAAAAATTTTATTTTAAGATATAAACTTAAATTTCATAGCACATATATAAATTAAGCTGTAATGTGCAATTTCATTCATTAGTCCGAATATGTAATACAATGTGCTGTCTTGAAGCTTAACATCATTAATAAGGAATAACAACCTGTGACTTTTGATTAACATTCAATACAAGAATGTTTCCTGCTGATATCTCATGTTACATAATTTCCATAACCTTCTGCTGTAAGGAACTGCTTGATCTCTGTGAACTGAGTTGCTGGCGAGAGGCCAAAGGGAAGGACGCGGAAGGCAGAGTTAGCCTAATATATTTAAAAACTTTTATATATTTACTATATTTGTTGTTAAGAAATTTGTTGGGTTTCATGGAATTTTTTTTCTTTATTATATTCTATTTCTGTTTCTCTCTAATTCTATTCTTTTTCTTTTGTTCTTTTACATATTGCAGATGATTCTACGTACGAATCATCTGCAATATCTCAAATAGAGGAACATGCTTTATGATATTATTAGGATGTGTAAATAAGAAAACTAAACAAAAAATAATTTTTCGATAGAATAAAAATATAAACAAATTTGAGAAGCCTTGTGTTATCCAAGATTAAAAAAAACCCTCCAAGAAAATAATTATGGACCAATATAGAAATTATGATAACATTAATATTTATTCCAAAATACATTTTTTTTGATAAATTAAAGCTTGAGTAACCAGCGATGAACACGATAGCTACGTAATTAAATATTAATTAGCTAATTAATGCGTAAATTCTTTTTTGCTTGAAACGCATCGTATACTTTTACCTGTAATCAACTGCCAAAGTGTTAAATATTTAGTTGGAAAATACAGATAAAAAAAGCTTGCATTCATTTTTTCACTTATTATTTACTTTTATCAAAAGTTTAATCGATCATTAAATTATTTTCTATACTTGTACATCACTTAGATCTCTGATTTTCAAAGTTTTTATAATTTTTTTTATTTTTATCATTCCCCTCCCTTATTATATGAATTGAATTATTAAAACCGTTATCTCATTATTTTTGTTTTGTGCATTGATTTAGTTTTTACAATTGGGTTGTGAATTTAGCTGCCATTACAAAGTTAAATTATTAACACATTATTTTGAATATTCATGTTAAAGTGATATTTATATGAGTAATTTTGATTGCTCATGGGTTTTTAAAAATAATTTTTATTTCCAAGATGTGAAGAAGAAAAATAAACTTATTCAATTTTCAACGTAAATTAAAAACATGATTTAGTAATTGAATTCAATAATTTAAGATGTTCAACTTTAAAATTAAATTACTACGTCCATTGTTAATAGCTCTCGTGTTGTTTATAAGTGCGACTTTAATCAAAATATCAATCAATCCAACTCAATTATCAATTATTTTGAAGAAGAATTTTGATACTGTTTATGAGCAATATCCAGGTTAAGAAGAATGCTTATTAAATCATAATTAATTAATTACACAGTGCTATGAATCAGGAATCTTCATTCATTTCGACATTAGAAAATACAACATTGAGTGCTGTTAATCTTCGCTTGATTAACAAATATTTATACTGTATATATTCAACATTTTAAATTTTCACTAATTTAGACTTACTTAGAAATTATATAAAAAATGTTTCTATTTCCTGCACTTCGGTTTGTTATGGAGTTAAAATATATCAGCATTTGGAATAGATGAATGCAAATTCAAAAATAATAACTGGTGATAATGTCTTGCCATAAATAACGGGCATATCAGAGAATTAAACTCGAAAATATTTCAGGATAAATTTTCCATTATCATTAAAATATAAGAACAAAGAAATTAAGCATAAATATGATTATTTATAAAATCTCAATGTTATAAATACGCCAGAAAGTTAGGAACTCTTTTAACCACTTATGCGTTTTTGTTCAATAAACTTATTCACTAAATACAATATTGTAAAAAAATTATTTTGAAAAATAGATTTAAAAGTCTGTTCAATATAAGGCTAAATTAAAACCATTTTGAATTAATACCAAAATTAGAAGCTTCTGTAAACGTAAAAGGAAAGTAACATAAGGAAAAATAATTTGTATAGAAATATCTTTGAAGATTTCTGTGTGTTGTTTTTTATTATTAAATATCAAAAAGGATTTGCTTTAAATAGTTAAATATTATTATATGGAATAAAAGTGATTTTATCAATTGCTTTATAAATTAAAGAGTATTGAAAGGAATAAAAAAGAATTTGTAAAGGAAGGAAATAAAATCCTTTGACAAAAAGATAAAATTTCGGAAATTCAATACAAGAATTGAAAAGTAAAGTGAAGAATACATAAAAAAAGAAAAATTGCAATATTAGAAATAGAAATAAAATAATGAAATCAATATTTATACAGGGGAAATATCTGATTTAGATTTCATGGTGTAGAAAATACTTATTTATTAAATAAACAGCCTTATGTACAATTTTTTTTACTTTTCCCCCCTTGAGATAAAATATGAAATCCAAAATAAGAAATATAGTTGCTATAAGATATTTGTTTAATAAATTACGCTTTCGAAACGAAAGCTATGAAATGAAAATAAAGTATTATGATAATTAACGATTTATATCTTGTTTGAGACATTTTATTTTTGTATTGTTTTATTTATTTGTAAGTAAAATTTTATATTAGTTTTACAGTCCTTTATTTATGCTGAATATATCTTTATAAAAGAAAGAATGACAAACAACTATTTTTGAAACTTAAATACACGAGAAGCAATAAACTGGTTAGAATATGAGATTGAACCCAGAACCCAGCGCAAATGATATTATCCTTCCCCTTTTGATGTTGAGAATATATTAATAGTTCCATGTAAAGATTTATTTCATTCTCTCCCCCCCTTTACAGCGACATCTTTTAAGATCAATATAATTTAATAATTCATCGTTTGCTTTAGTATTACTATCTGAACAAAATGTTTTTATCTTATATAATTAATTGTGTTTTTTGATATTTTATCGCGTTTGATTTAATTTGAATATTTGAAAACTGTTTTAATTTTTTTAACGTAATCGTTTGCTCTGATTCTTTTTGTATCTAAAACTTGGCATCGTTTTGTACTTCAGAAGCTTGTATTTTTCGAGTGCTAAGATAAGATGATCCCTGGAATAATCAATAAAATGAGAATCGAAGAAACAATATATTTTACAAATTTAAAGTTATATATTCAAAACAATTATTTTTTTATGAGTCATGATATGATCACATATATAAAGCGAACAGATAGCGTTTTAGAATTCAACAATTACCATTTTTTTTACTCCAAGAAAAAAAAAAGGGTAACAGTTTCATGCAAAAGAATATATATGTAGATAAATGCTCGGGAGTATGGATAAAACGTTTGCTTCTGAAAAAAAATATTAAATGGAGCAGAGGATAAATTGTTGAAGATTTATATCATAGCGAATAGAATTATGTTTTAAATTCTTATTTTGAATGTTCTGTCGCTTTAGAAGAGAAGAGTTTCCCTTTTTAAAATACGTCCCAGGCTTTAGAAAACTATCTGTCTACATCTTCATAATAATAACAACACACATATCTTAAATACTTTCCATCCGACCTCTAGGGAATCTTGGTACAACCAGGATTTATGTCTACAATATGTTGGGCATATAGAACCGCTATCTAGGCCAAAATATTTTCAGATTTTTATGCGAAATTGGGATATATGACCCTCATGTTGAATAGGATTTTCGTCTCTTATATTCAAAGAAGAAGCATGATTTATGTTACGGTTGCCGGTGAGTGATGGAAACTGAGAAAAGAGGTCAATAAAATAAAGAACAAACGTGAGATTGGTTAAAAAAGAGTCCGTGTTAAGAATAGGAAATGGGGTATTATTAATTGGTTAACTCACTATAATATTACCCAGATACAGTTTTCCCTTTCTTTAAGAAATCCATGAGTGCGACGCCCTTAGCAATAAAAAAAAGGGCCATAATTTTCGAGGTCGAGAAGATCGTCTTTGCCTTCTCTGAAATAGAATCAAAGGAAGCAACCCATTATTTTGATTGTTTCTTGGTTTCAGGAGTATAATGATGAATCCTGGTTTCATCAACGAGTATAAAGTTTTGCAAAAGGGCGAGGATAATCGGATGTGGAGACAACCAAATTTTGATTCGGCAGCAAATGACAAAAGTGATCAACCAAACATTTTGCATTAGGAATACCATCTGTCGTCAAAATCATGTACATTCTGAACAAATTTTGTAATGAATTCCAAATGCATTTTGTGCTAAAAAAATCAATTTACAATACAGATGTGTTTTACTCTAATGAATGATAAAGGTAAGCCCATTTAGTGACATTTTAAAATGTTTCAAGGCATGTTCTTTGTTAAACATTTAAAAATATCTTTAATAGTAAAGTTTTAATTTATTAAATGGTTTTGGTTACTAATTATATTTATTACTTTAAGCATCTAGATACAATGTATTGGAGTTTTCGCTCTTTTACTTTCAAAATAAGTATCTGTCATGAAAATTTGTAAATGAGCTTCAAATGATAAACAAAGCCCGTTGCTTATGTACGAAAGGGTATCATTAAGTTTTAAATATTACTGAATAAAATTTATTTTACATATTAGTTGACCCTTATGAATATAACGCTGGATATTATACCTGATAATGCTGCTTTGTTTCGTTTTAACAAGTCATAAATTGAAGTAAACCGCAGTGTCGTTATGTTTAAATTTTAACTAAAAGTAATCGACATAGAAAATAAATTTTTATATCTTATGCTTAAAATTTCTCTATAAAGGCGCACAGCATCCGGAGTTATACATTTCTCCCATTGTTTCTTGACTTAACGAAGACCGTAAGTGTAGAACTCGGCAGATTGAATAATTCCGACATACTACGTGGTATTCCAATTTATGACTTCCTGAAATAAAAAAAAAAAATCTCAACATTGATAGCTGTAATTTACAACATTATATACGTGAGAATCAATTAATATGTAGAGTAAATTTTATCCAGATATCTGGGTTGTTCTTAATAATAATTATAACTTTACGATATCCCTTACATGTACATAATTAATATGAATAAGCTTCTTAGTACACTGAAAAAAATATAAATTCTTGGAATGATCAATATTTCATCGAAAACTTAAATAATTAGAATACAGTTTCTTACGTAATGTATTTAAAAGACTACTTCAATTTTGAAGAAATTCTTATTAATTTAAAAATAGTTAAAACTTTAAAGAAATTTAAACTTTAGTATACATACAGTACCAGAATGTACTGTATATATAAATACTATATTCATGCTGTAGTCTTAAGGTTGTTACGTACTTTATAATAAGAATAAAGTTTGAGTTTCTGAAATTCTGTATAGTTACTGAAATATGAATAATCAATGAAATAGATTTTTTTTAAAATTGAAAAACAAAATCGCAATTAAAAGAATGTTTTCATGAATATTAATTCTGAATTTGTCCTTGATCTATCATCTATTAACATTTAAAGTGTAACCAAAGTTTTAATTTTTTAATGTTCTTAACTATCATAATTTCTATCAAACATTTATTTCCTGTAAAAGAAATGAATCAGAAAACTAAACAAAGAGACAAAGAGGAAGAAATCATATCAGTCAAGAAAAATATAAAATAATTAAAACTATAAAAGTTGTTTACTAACGTTGAAAATATTTCACAACAGAAATGTGGATTATATAATAATTTTAAGTATCATTTGAAACATAAAATTTAAATATGCATTTTGTAAGAATTCTTATGTAAATCAACAAATAAAATATTTAAATTCACGAAAGAATTATCACTTCAATAACCGCAGCTGTTTAAAATGCCTAGCTTTCTATCATCACAAAATATTCAGAAAATTATTTCAATTATTTACTCAATAATTTTTAAATTCAAATTATTCTTTACATTATACTGTATTTTACAATTTAAGCTCGACAATATTTTCCCTATTATAAGAATACATTCTATTTTCTAAAATTTTAGAATCATATTTAAATTCTGTTGGGAATTTGTAAATAGTATGTATATTTATAAATGGTAACGCATTCCCAAAAGTAATTTCTCACTGCTAATGTCATTTTTGAGTTAGATTGTTCGAGCTTTCGTCAAAACAAAACTGTATTTTTGAAGAAGCAAAAATAATTTTTTGACATTTAGCGATCGTTCGTTTATTTTTAACTATGCTTATTTAAAAATAAAAAAACAATTTGTATTATATAAACTGCTGTTTGTAGAAAATGCAACACCATGAAGGAATCATCAGAATCAAATGAAATTCGCAGCAAATGTCAATTATAGGATATTATGCAAATTAATAAAGTTTCAGAGCCATCGCGCGTGCGCGGCGCGCGCAGCGCCCTCTGAATTGATGCTGAAAGCGTATAAATAAAGTGCTGTAGCGGGACGTTGAAAAAAGTCTATGATTATTTGTTAGTGGCAAACGTTTAGTGAGACCTGAGTATGCCTCCACGACGGAAGAATAAGAAATTCAAGCAACTTACGGAGTTTGAACGAGGGAGGATAATCGGCCTTCGAGAAGGAGGATTTTCCTATCGCGCAATAGCAGCTCGTATGCAGCGGAACAGTTCCACAGTGATGCGAGTTTGGAAGCAGTGGACCGACGAGCACCGAACAACTCGAAAAACAGGCACTGGACGACAGAAGGTGACGTCAGAGCGCGATGATCGACACCTGCTCCGCATGGCGGTGAATGATCGCACAGCTTCCTCCAGGCAGCTGGCAGCACGTTGGTCTACTGCTACAGGTGTACAATTGTCGGCTTCGTCAATTCGTCGTCGTCTGCTGCGCCGTGGATTGCGTGCAAGGGTGCCTTTATACAGGATTCCCCTCACGGCGAATCATCGACGGCTGCGTCGGCAGTGGGCTCTTGAGCACAGAGACAGGCGAGCTGATTGGCACCAAGTTGTCTTTTCAGATGAATCACGCTTCAATTTGTGGACCCATGATGGCCGTGTTCGTGTTAGACGTTATGCCGGTCAACGCTGCCTTCCTGAGTGTATTATTGAATGACATAGTGGTCGAACACCCGGAGTTATGGTCTGGGGTGCGATTTCGTATCATGGACGATCCAATTTGATACGAATTGAGGGTAATCTCAATAGCAACAGGTACGTCCGTGAAGTGCTACAGCCCGAAGTCGTTCCTTTCCTTCAAGGAATCCCTGGAGCTATCTTTCAGCAGGATAATGCACGCCCACATGTTGCGCGGACTGTTCGAGACTTCTGTTCAGCACAACGCATGCAACTTCTTCCTTGGCCTGCTTATTCACCGGATATGTCGCCTATTGAGCACGTGTGGGATATGGTTGGTCGGCGTCTCGCTCGTGATCCGCGTCCTGCAGTTTCCAAAGACGAACTTTGGTTGCGCATACAAGCGATATGGAATTCTCTTCCTCAA